>CM052721.1:28706531-28797233 GCA_028551405.1 Uromys caudimaculatus
TGCCCCCCCCCCCGTGTGTGTGTGTGTGTGTGTGTGTGTGTGTGTGTGTGTGTGTAAGGCAGAGGACAATTTGCAGGAATGGGTTCTCTTCTTCTGACATATGGGTCCTGGGGATAAAATTCGGGCTGTCAGGTTGTTTCTTTACTGAGCTATCCCTAAAGCCCCAGCATTTAACTCTTGACCTCTTGTTCTTATCTCCCAAGTGCTAGGATTACAAGCACAAGCTACCAAGACCGGCAAAGGCTACACGATTGTCCTGTAATAATTTATTTTTAATTAAAACAATTTTAAAGCTATATTTATATGTATGAGTGTGTGTGTGCAGGTGATTTGGGGGACCAGGAGAATGTGCAGGATCCTTGGAGGTAGTTATGGGTATCGGCAAGCCACCTGACATGGCTGCTGAGAAACTTGGGTTTTCTGCAAAAGAAGTATACACGATTAAAAGCTGAGCCATCTCTCCGCCCCTACTTTTATTGCCCAATATTGTTAAGGCTGGCTTCGAACTTGACAGGTGATCCAGGAGATACTCGAACTTTGGTCCTTCTGTCTGTCTGCATCTCTCAGCTACTGACGTTACAACTGTGAGAACCATGTGTTGGCAAACCTGCCAGGATATTCTGCCTGTGTTTTGACAGTTTGTTTTTATTTTATAGTGTGTGTGTGTGTGTGTGTGTGTGTGTGTGTGTGTGTGAGAGAGAGAGAGAGAGAGAGAGAGAGAGAGAGAGAGAGAGAGAGAGAGAGAGAGAGACTGGAGGCCCGGAAGACAGCCTTGCCTCCCCCTCCCTCCCCCAAACACACAACCTGGAACTGGATTTTGAGAGTAGCTCCTGAGCCATGTCTCTAGGCACTGTGCATATTTTATATGAGGTTCACTTCCATTTGGAATAGATGGGTCCTCCAGTGGGTTGCCCCCTTTCTTTTCATTTCTATTTATTTATTTACTTATTTTATTCTTTGAAAAGGTTTTTTGTTGGTTGGTTGGTTGGTTTGTGTTTTTTGTTTGTTTGTATTTTTTGTTTTGTTTTGTAGCTTTTTAATTTTTCTTTTTCTTTTTTTTTCTTTTTCTTTCTTTCTTTCTTTCTTTCTTTCTTCTTTTTTTTTTTTTTTCCGAGACAGGGTTTCTCTGTGTAGCCCTGGCTGTCCTGGAACTCAGATATCTGCCTGCTTCTGATTCCAGAGTTCCAGGATAAAAGACATGCACCACCACTGCCAGACCTATGCTACTTTTGGGAAGGGGCATAGTTTCACTGAGTAGTCCAGACTATCTTTGAACTCCTGACCCTCAGCCTCCTAAAGTACGAGAATGAAAGTCTCTTTCTGCTATTTCTGTTATCTGACAGGCATCACCACCCACACTTGCATAGTTCATCCCACTCAGCGCTCAATCAGTTCTAGTCTCTGCTCCAGACGTAAGCTCCCTTCTGAGGGGCTGCATGGTTCATCACTGGGAGAGCAACACAGCATCCTCTGGTCTTTGCGTGAAGACTGGGATGGTGTGATCTTAGTTCACCATATCCCTCCCACCTAGGCACAGGCATGAGAGCCAAGCTCAGCCTCCTGAAAGTCTCAGGAGGGGTGGGATTTTATATGTGTGCACAGGTTCACAAGTTCATGTTGGACCTCAGGGCGGAGAAGCTGGGTTGGTGCCTAGAGATGAAGAGAGGAATTCAAAGGCTCATGAGAAGCAGAGGTGGGCCAGATCTTGAGAGTCTATGTTTGATACCAGGCAATGTAACCCACACATCTCATCCCCGCACCCAGGAAGTGGAAGCAGGAGGATCACCAGAAGTTCAGAGTCAGACTATGCTACACACCAAGACCCCAGCTCAAAGAACAAACAAAGCAGATCTGGAGGGATGGGGCAGTGGTTAGAAACACCGGGTACTCTTACGAAGGACCTATGTTCAGCTCCCAGGACCCATGTGGCAGCTCACAACCTATTTTAACCCCAGTTCTGGGGGATGTGAACACTTCTTCTGGCCTCTTTAAGCGTCCACCTCCACCCTCCCCACACACATAAACAAACAAACAAGTGTTAAAGAAATGAATGAAAACAGGTTGCACTAATAGAGATGATCATACAAAAATATATATATAAAAACAAATTAACTGTGAGCCTTTCTGAATACTTCACAGACTTCACTGCTCATCAAAACCCTCAGGGATGCAAGTCTCCATGATGGAGACTCATTTTACAAATGAAAATGCAAATAAAGCCCGGGCAGTGGTGGTGCATGCCTTTAATCCCAGCACTTGGGAGGCAGAGGCAGGCGGATTTCTGAGTTTGAGGCCAGCCTAACCTACAGAGAGAGTTCCAGGACAGCCAGGGCTACACAGAGAAACCTTATATTGAAAAACCAAAAACCAAACCAAACGAAAACAAAACAAAACAACAACAACAACAAAAAGGCAGATCTGAAGCCCATTGCGGTCCTACAGCCACATAAAAACTTATCTCCACAGTCAACTTTTTCCTTTCTTTCTTTCTTTTAACGTTTATTTATTTTACATATAAAACTTTAATTTTACGTGTATGAGTGTTTGGCCTGCATCTATGGTTATATACCTTGTGTATCTGATGCCCACCAAGGCCAGAAGAGTATGTTGGATCCACTGAAACTGGAGTTACAGACAATTGTGAGCTGCCACGTAGGTGCTGGGAATCAAACCTAGGTCCTCTGGAAGAGCGGTCAGTGCTCTTAACTTCTGAAATAGCTCTCTAGTACTCCCCGCCTTTCCTCCCCCCTCCCCCCTTTTTAGCTAGGGTCTTACTATGTAGCCCTTGCTGGCCTGGAACTCACTATGCAGAGTAGGCTAGCCTGAAACTCACACAGAGATCTGCCTGCCCCTGTCTTCTGAGGGTGGGACCACACCCAGACTTATTTATTTATCTATTTATCTATTTATTTGTGTCTGTAGGCACACATATGGGGACACATGAAGTCAGAGAACACTTTCCAGAGTCAGTTCTGTCCTTGTAGTGTGGGGTCCTGGGGATGGTCACAAGACTTAATGACAACTGCCTTTACCCTCTGAGCTTGCTAGGTTACTAAGACTGTGACACACTCGTGCACAGCACACACACATACACCCAGTGGTCCTCCTGCCTCCACATCCAGCATGCTGGCATAGCAGGTGTGTGCCACCATGCCCATCTTACACTTCTTGGTGAATGACTTACTGTCTGTTGGCTACTCTCCTTTCTGATCATGTCCCTCTACCACCAGCCTGCTCCTGGCTCCACCTTAAGCTTACTGATGAACACACAGCACAGTCTACGCACAAACTTCACATGTGCTTGTGACCTCTGCCTTTCATTCTGCACCTGAGACCCTCCTCCTCCTCCTCCTCCTCCTCCTCCTCCTCCTCCTCCTCCTCCTCCTCCTCCTCCTCCTCCTCCTCCTCCTCCTCCTCCTCCTCCTCCTCCTCCTCCAGTAAGCCACCTCTGATCACTCCACCCAGCTAGGTGTAAGACTAGATATGCTGCTGAAACCAGGTTGGGTCACTGTTGATACGTCCCTCCTCAACTCTGGGAGAGTATATTTACCTTTCTGAACAGCTGCATGGTTTACATACACATGCATACTTTAAAAGACACTTTTGGAGTGACACAGTGGACCCGGGATTTACAGACCCATTGCGTAAGCTAAAATGCACAGTGTCCTTAGTGCAGAGGCTGAGCCAGAGCTTCTTCCGGTGCTGAGCTGTGCGGGTCAGCTACTTCCCAAATAGATATTCAGCAGATTCCACAGGTAAATGTAGCAGCCGCCCTTGTCCCCCTCCTGCGACAGTTCCCCTAGTGCTGCTGTTGCTCCCCTTCCCATGCAGCAGTATCCAGCACCGCAATCCCATAGTGCAACAGCTCCCAGTGCAGCCACACCCCCCGGTGTAGCAATCCCTAGTACTTTAGCTCCCAAAACAGCCACCCCTCCCACCCTCCCACCCCCACCTCCCACCCCCGGTTTAGCAGCCCATAGTGAGGCAGCCACTCTCCCAGGGCAGCAACCCCTAGTACAAGCCCCACCCCCACCCCGCCCCAGAGCAGTAGCCTCAGGGTCTCACAAAAACTCAGCTATTGTGATTTTTTTCCTTTATATATTTATCAGTGATAAGGTTTAATGTATAACTTAGGCCCTGTACAAGAGTAAGATTTTTTTTATGACTTTTGTTTTTGTTTTTTTTCGAGACAGGGTTTCTCTGTGTAGCCCTGGCTGTCCCGGAGCTCACTCTGTAGACCAGGCTGGCCTTGAACTCAGAAATCCACCTGCCTCTGCCTCCCAAGTACTGGGATTAAAGGCGTGCGCCACCACTGCCCAGCTGATTTTTTTTTTAACAATAAAGTAGTATTGTTCTAGTAATATACTGTATCAAAACTTATATAAAACATATACATTGTTTCTATCTTCTGTTATCCTTTAAAAATGTTTCTAGACATTAAACTGAGAAAAACAGAGATTGGGGTGGGGGCTACTGCAACCTCTGGGCCTCCAAAATTTGTAAATGGGATAAAATGTGGCATATGCCTTTAATGCTAGCATTCAAGAAGGCTGAGGCAGGATGATCTCTATGAGTTCAAAGCCAGACTGGTCTACATAGCGAATTGCAGGCCAGCAATTAAAAAAGAAACAAAAACAAGAAAAATTTCTGTCCTGAAGGACCGAGGGCCTCTAGGAATTTAAGGTTATGTATGTGGAGGGTACTTTTCGATGGTGGGAACTCTAGGGGTTTCTCCTCTAGCGTGGGAACAGAAGAGTAGGGGGCGGGTGAAGATTCAGGATGATCTCTCCTGGCTTGGGCTGGGGTCTGATGGGCAAGTGGATCTGGCGAGGCCAAAGGACAAAGAGAGCTCAGAATCAGTCTTGGAACTGGGATCCAAATTCCTAGCTTGTCTTCTTCTACTGCGTTGTGAAATTTTTGTCTCAGCTCGAGGGGTAGTGGCCGGACAGGCAGCGGCTTTGGTGACCAAGGACGCTTTGCTTTCTTTGTCGACTGAAGTCACCTTAGATTCTGCTGGAGCACAGAGTGGGGTGCCACGGAGTAGTGGTAGACAGCGGAGCATATGGGAGGGTAAACCTGCCGGGGTCATAGGGTCCCCAGAATGAGCTGGAACCCGAGTGGGGCACTGGCCATTTTTGGGGACCGAGGACCCCTGTGCGCTGTGGGCTTTTGAACTTGAGGCGCCTGCTGGAGCACAGGGTGGGCAACTGAGCAGCAGGGAGCTCCTACGTGCGGGGTCCCCCTGCACTAGCTGGATCACAGGGGGAGCCCACCTCCTGACCCCATCCCTCCGCAGGCAGACTCCGCCCCCTGTTGCAGCAGCCAATGGCTGAGCGCGGTGGCGGCCGCTGCCTGGGAGGCGGAGCGCGGCTGGAGTAGGTGGAGCAGGGCTGGGGTCGTGGGGACCGGAGCCCGGGAGGCGGGACCGGAGCCGGGGGCGGAGCTTCGGCTTCGTGGGGCTGCGTACCGAGACCCCCGGGAAAGAGACGCGCTCTCCCCCCTCCAAGCTCACGTCGCCTCGCAGCGTCCCCACAGGGAGGAGCCGGCCAACCGGAGTCACTCGGCGTCGCCAAAGTTTGATTCTCCTCCCCGGGAGGAGTCTCGGGGCCGCGGTCCCTCCGGGCACCGGGCGCCACCGCCTCCCAGGCCGGGACCCGCGTCTCCATCGCACCGAGTCGGAGCCTCAAGTCAGGAGACGCTGCGGGCCTGCGCAGGCGCCGCCGCCCTCGCCATCCTCCTCGCGGTGCTCCAGGCCCCCCGCCCCCCAAGTTCACGAGTTACCGGAGTGGACGGACGGCGCGGATCCCGCGCGGGGCCATGGAGGAGCCGCTAGGGTCGCCGCCCGCCGCCCTGTCGGCGCTGGAGAAGAACGTGGCAGAGCTGACCGTCATGGACGTGTACGATATCGCGTCGCTCGTGGGCCACGAGTTCGAGAGGGTCATCGACCAACACGGCTGCGAGGCCATCGCACGCCTCATGCCCAAGGTCGTGAGGGTCCTGGAGATCCTCGAGGTGCTGGTTAGCCGGCACCACGTCGCTCCCGAGCTGGACGAGCTGCGCCTGGAACTGGACCGGTTGCGTGTAGAGAGGATGGACCGCATTGAAAAGGAGCGCAAGCATCAAAAGGTGGGCGGAGGCCTCAGTCTGCCGGTCTGGGCAAGGGGCGTCGGGTCCGTGGATGCAGTTCGGTCCTGGGCAGCCGCTAGTGTCCTTTGTGAATGAGTGTACACAGTGTCTACAACCGAGTGAGAGAGGAAGGGAGGCCCGGGTCCTCTTGGCCCAGCCTGGAGCATTGAGTAGCAGTGTGACCTTGGGTAACTTGCTGAGCCTCTCTGTGCTTTGTCTCCTGATCTTTCCAATGATAATTACAGTAGAACCCACCTACTAGGACCAAAGAGGATGCTGTGGGTACCGTACTTAGATAGTATTATTTTATTCCAGGATGGAAGTCAGTCCCCACCCACCCCCTTTCATCCTAAGTCCCTCCAGGGGCCATCAGAGTGAGCTCCAGTCCTGAGTCCCCCTCTGGCTTCATAGTTGCAACTTTCTTCCCAGGGTTCCCAGTATATTCCCCTGCCTTGATTGTATCTTTAATTCTCTTAAAAGTATGAGGGGAGGATTTTCTTCACTTTACAGATGAGGAAGCAGAGGGTCCGAGTGGATTTACTCCTGGTTACTGATAAGAGTCCCCGCCCTTGGGAGATACTTCCAGGGTCTCTTCTCCAGTCTGCTTGACTTGACTGAATAGCTGCAAGTGGCTTTCAGGCCCACCGTTTGCCTGAGGAGCAGTCGTCTGTCTGCCTTTGGGAGACCAAACCAGACTAGGTGCCTGGGGAAGGGAAGTGGGAGACATGTGGTTTCCTGCCCTAACCTCAGCCTGGGCTGCTTTTGACAGATCTCTTGGACTTCGAATGGGAGGAAACTCCTTTTCCCTGGATGCTAAGACCTGTCCTGGCTTGCTGTGTGGCCTCAGGAAGTTTGGTTGGCCTCTCTGAAACTCACTGGCAGGCCATCCTCTATTGTATACTGTCGGGGATGGATCTTAAGTTTTCTGAGATAATGGTCAAAACTAGGTGTTCGGTGTCACCCTGAAGACAGACCCATGGGTATGTGTAAGAGAGTCCTACGGACAGGGTTGGCTGTGTTTATCCCCCTCGTCCTGTGTCCTGGATCAGGAAGGAAACTGAGCTCCTCAGAGTCAGCCACATTTCCAGGATCACACTTGGAGCCGGAAGGTGCCTCCCTCGGTCCTGTAATTAATTTCCAGAGTCTCAGGACCAGTGGGACATTGGAGCCAGACAGCCTGACTTCAAACCCCACAGTCGGCAGGCTGTGAGCTTTGGAGCAGATGGCTGGCCTCTCTGTGTCATGGGCCCTCTGCTAATAGTACAGGGTAATCAGAGTCTCCACCATGTAGGAGAGTGTTGAACATCAGAGTCTACAGGCCAGACCCTGGGGCCAGCAAGATGGCCCAGTGGGTAAAAGAGTTTGTCACCAGAGGCCCACAGTGTTAAGTCCTGAGCGGGGATATACTGAGATGCCTCAGAGGTTACTGGAGCCCCCACCTAAGCATTTCTACTCCCCCACCCCCATATTCACCTCCCCTAGATGGCCTCCGGGAGGGAGGGCCTCACAGCCCTCTGGTGCTGAGTCCATCCTACCACGGGCTTGGCCTGGTGTCTGCCAGAAGTCCCGCTGGCACTATTTCAGGTACCCTCCCAGTGCTTATTTCTGCTGCGGCTGAGCTGGGCCATCACAGGTCACCAAGTCTGTTGGAATTCTCAGCGGCACTTGTTGCTTCAGAATGTCACCAGCTGCGGCCAGGAAGTAGGCACCAGCCATTTGTTTGTAAACAGCTAGGATGGAATCCCTCCCTCCCCAGGCCAGGCCTCTTTGTGTGGTGTGGCCTGTATGTAAGGTCAGAACAGGCCCATCTGATCTCTCTTCTGTAGCCAGGGGCTCTTCAAACTGCTCCCCCCCAAAAAAAAAAAAACCTCAGCATGCCCTTCGTCTGTCTCCTAACTCCCATCTCCTTCTCTTTCTGTAAACACAGCTTCCGAATGGCTGTGCCCTGTCCTTCCTCAGACACTTAGACCTATACCGTTGGGCTCATCACTCAGCCCCAGGCCACGGACCCATGGTTCTGTCTGATGATGCAGTGTGCGACCCTGTGGACATGCCGTGGTGTGCAAAGTGCTGTCCTGGGTGATGCGGGCTGGGCCCAGTAGGGGGAAAACCAAGACCGGTTCTCAAGTCAGGTAGCAGGTAGGCAAGAATACAGGGAGCAGGGGTGGTATGCGTGTATGGAACACAGTCTGGGTTGTTCACTCAGCAATTATATGGTCATGGTTTTAAAGCTGGGGGTTCAACCCGGGGGGCCTTACTCATGCTAGGCAAGCCCTCTATACTTCACACCCCCAAACCCCAAATGTACTTCCGTGTTCCAGGCGCCATTCTGGGAACTGGGGATGTAGGTGACGATCTGGCTCCTGTGGGCCTCAGTTCTAGGGCCATTCCATCCCATAGCAGGGGAAAGTACATGCTAGGAGGAAACACGTGTGTTCATTTTAGCACAGAGAATAGAAACCACTACATCCATTGTGCTCCAGGCTTACATGAACTCAGCACACAGATTACTATTTTTTAGGCCCGGTGTGATGCTGCAGGTCACATCCAGGGGTTCACACGCGCCATCTCTTCGTATAAGAATTATTGAATATTTATTATTTTTTGTCTTGGTTTATACGTACAAGTGTTTTGCCTGCATGGATGTCTGTATGCCACATGCTTTGTGCCACAGAGACCTGGAGAGGGTGACTGGAGCTATTTAGATGACTGTGAGCCAACATGTGGGAGCTGGGAATTGATTCCATGTCCTCTAGAAGAACTACCAATGTTCTTTGTTTGTTTGTTTGTTTGTTTGTTTGTTTGTTTGTTTTGAGACAGGGTTTCTCTGTGTAGCCCTGGCTGTCCTGGAACTCACTCTGTAGACCAGGCTGGCCTCGAACTCAGAAATCCACCTGCCTCTGCCTCCCGAGTGCTGGGATTAAAGGCGTGCGCCACCACTGCCCAGCCACACTAATTTTTGTTTTTGTTTTTGTTTTTCGAGACAGGGTTTCTCTGTGTAGCCCTGGAACTCACTGTGTAGACCAGGCTGGCCTCGAACTCAGAAATCCACCTGCCTCTGCCTCCCAAGTGCTGGGATTAAAGGCGTGCGCCACCACTTCCCAGCCACACTAATATTTTTTAACCTATTTTTTTTCTCTTGAGACAGCCCTATATAGCCCTGACTGTCTTGAAACTCTTCTGTAGACCAGGCTGGACTTAAACTCAGAGGTCTGCCTGCCTCTGCTTCCCTGGGATTAAAGGCGTGCGGCACCACTGCCTGCCCTATATTATATACAATTTTTATTTCTGTTTTGTGAGTCAGGGTCTGATGTATCCCAGCCCAGCATCAAACTTGGTATAAATCAGAGGATGACCTTGAACTTCTGATCCTCCTGCCTCTTACCTCCATGGTGGAAATACAGGTGGAGGGCAGTGGGCCTAGTTTATGCAGTACTAGGAATAGAAGCCAGGGCTTTGTGCATGCCAAGTAAGCACTCTGCCTACTGACCCACATTTTATTAGCCCCGCGGTGGTGGCACACACCTTTAATCCCAGTACTCAGGAAGAAGAGGCAGGCAGATCTCTGAGTTCAAGACCAGCCTGGTCTATAGAATGAGTTCCAGGACAGCCAGGGCTACATGGAGAAACCCTGTTTCAAATTTTTTTAAATTTAATTATTACACTTATTTATTGTTTGTTTGTTTATTTATTTCTATTTGGTGAGGGGCTACACACGTGGAAATCAGAGGACAAGCCATAGGAAACTACCACATGGTTCCCCGGTCAAGTCAGACCTAATGAGCCAAATTAGAGGGCCCTCATTCTTTTCGTTAACCTCACGTTTGAAATCCAACATGTATTTCCCCCGTACTAGCGTGAGTGCATATATTTAAAAATAAACGGAGATGTCAGCGTATGATTAAGTGCCATGAAGGAAGTAAATCAGGGAGCTATGGTGGAGGCTGTCTAGAGGGAGGTCCTCAGGGAAGTTCCTGATGAGACACTGCCTGGGCTGAGGGCTGGGTGAAGTGAGGAGCCAGCAGCCACAGAGAGGTCTTGGAGGGGAGGCTCGTACCCACAAGCAGACACACGCACCTACATGTCATTAAAAATAAATCCTGAAGAAAAGGAAGGAGAAAAGAAGGGCTGGGGCTGCAGCCCAGTGGGTAGGGTGGTCACTTGCATGTATGGGGGCCTGGGTTTGAGTCCCAGCATCATAGAAACGAGACATGGTAAGCATGCCTGTAATCCCAGCACTTGGAAGTGGGGGCAGGAGGATCAAGATGTCAAGGCCAGCCTGGACTGCTTAGGGAGTTTCAGGACAACCTGGGCTACATGAGAGGAAAACCAAAGGCTAAAATCTATATTTATCTCCTGTGGCTGCCATAAGACAACACCAGTGGCTCAGAGCAGGAGAGGTATGTTGTTACTCGGGGTAATTCATACAGCGGGCATACTAAGGAGCAAGGAACCATGGGTACATACGGGCAACACCAATGTGGACAGGGTTAGGTAATGCTCCAGAAGCCAGGAGTCAGAAATGGGTTACACTCAACAGCTGGACCTGGTGGTGCATTTGGCAGGCTGAGGCAGGAGGATGGCAAGTTTTAGGCCAACCTGGGCATCTTAGTGAGGCTCTGTCTCAAAAAGATACACAAAAGGCTTGGCAGAGCGGGGTACCTTGAACTTGCTATGTGCGAGGCCCTGAGCTCTACCCCAGCACCAAAAACTGTAATGATAAAAAATAAAATCAGGGTGCTGGGGAGACCCCATTGGTTTAGGATGCTGTAGGGGGCTCTGTTTCTTTGCAGATTTTCCAGCTTCTCCTGTCTACATCCCCGGCTTATGGCCCCTTCCTCCATGCTCAGAGCCGGCACTTAGCATGTAGCTTTAACCTATGCCACACCCTCTCCTACTCTGACCCCACTGACATTTTACAAGGGTCCTGTGAGCTCATAGACCCACCAGATCTTCTTGCGGTCAAAGTTTCTCTCTCTCTCTCACTCTCTCTCTCTCTCTCTCTCTCTCTCTCTTTTTAATTTTTTTTATTTTTATTATTTATTTATTTTTTTGGTGTTTTTGAGACAGGGTTTCTCTGTGTAGCCCTGGCTCTCCTGGAACTCACTCTGTAGACCAGGCTGGCCTCGAACTCAGAAATCCGCCTGCCTCTGCCTCCCGAGTGCTGGGATCAAAGGCGTGAGCCACCACTGCCTGGCCCAAAGTCTCCTATAGAAGGTGACATCGTTAGGTTCTAGGGACTGGCGTGTGGATGTTTTTGTTGGGGGGCATTGTCCCACCTGCTTAGCTGGTTGCTCCTGACAACCACTCGGGCCGCTCTGTGTTCAGCCTGCGCCAGCTGGGGGCAGAGGAAGGGTCTGGCTCAGTTTCCAGGCCACCCCTATGTATGGAAAGGTCCCTGACCGTTCCTCCATCCCTTCTCAACCTGACCCTTTGGGGCCTTGAACCAGCTGTAGGTATTCACAATGAGCCAAGACCTCATTTCCTCAGGGCTGCAGTTTCGTGACTGAAAGTGGGATGGGGGAACCTCTCCATGAGAGCGAGGGTAGTGCTAGATGTCCGGCCACCTGGCCAGCCTGTGACAGGCTGTGGGAGGGGAAGGCTGACCACATCCTGACTGTGCGGGTACATTCTGGGTGCCAAGTGCCATTTTAAACCTTTCCCATTCAGCTGCCAGTCTCGCCCTCTCAACAGCCCTCAAAGGGACACACTGTTTTTATTTCTGGGGCACTCAGGGTTTAAAGATCAGCTATTTGTTCAAGCCTGGGTTGGCATATCCAGGCCTGATGGTACAAGCCTATGGGGAGGCTGAGGCAGGAGAATCAAAACAAGGCCTTTCTAGGCTATGGGGTGAGTTCAAGGCCAGCGTGGACAATTTAGTGAGACCATTTGTGAGAATGCTGCAGATCTGGCTCAGTGGTAGAGCTCCTGACTAAAGTCCCCCAATAAGAGGTTGGGAATGGGGCTCAGTTCTGGAGCCCTTCCTAGAATGCCCAGTGATGGGCTGGGGGCATGGCCCAGTGGTAGAGCCCCTGCCCAGACTCCCCCAGTGAGGGGCTGGGGTCGTGACTCACTGGTAGAGCCCCTGCCTAGACTCCCCCAGTGAGGGGCTGGGGGCATGGCTCAGTGGTAGAACCCCTGCCCAGACTCCCCTAGTGAGGGGCTGGGGGCGTGGCTCACTGGTAGAGCCCCTGCCTAGACTCCCCCAGTGAGAGGCTAGGGGCATGGCTCAGTGGTAGAGCCCCTGCCTAGACTCCCCCAGTGAGGGGCTGGGGGCATGGCTCAGTGGTAGTGCCCCTGCCTAGAATCCCCCAGTGAGGGGCTGCGGGCGTGACTCAGTGGTAGAGCCCCTGCCTAGACTCCCCCAGTGAGGGGCTGGGGGCGTGGCTCAGTGGTAGAGTACTTTTCTAGAATGTGTGAAGCCCTTGGATCCATTCCCAGCATCTCAAACAAGGAAGCTTGTGTTGACAGGATGAAAGCTTCCATACTTCAGCTTGGGTTGTATCTAAGCCACAGCCATGGTACCTCCCGACCTCATTCACGCATGCACGTGGTTGCTCCCGTGTTCACAGTTGTACAGACAGCACCACCGTAAAGTTGAGAGCGTTTGCATTGCATTCAAAGAGGAACACACTCCTGGTGCCCCTCAGCTCCAGTCAGAAGCCCTAGGTTTCCTCTATCTCTGTGGATTTACCTGTGAGGACATTTCATAGGAATGGCATTGCGGACTGTGTGATCTTTTGTACCTGGCTTCTCTTCTTAGCTGGGGATAGCTTTAGTAACATTTCATTCCATTTTATGTGCAGATAATAGCCCATTGTAGGGATGGATTGGCTTATTTACGCCTTCCTGGGCTGATAGATGCTGCCTCGGTTCTTTCTGCTGTAAGCAACGTAGTTATAGGCCTTTGTGTGTATACACGAGCATGTGGGTATGGGCCCAGGCTGGCTCTAACTCACCACAAGCCTCCTGCCTCAGCTTCCTGAATGTTGAGATCACGGTGTGTGGTGTTACTCCCAGCTTAGGCAAGTGTCTTCACACCTCTTGGGCAGATCTGAGGTTAGAGTTGCCGCGTCCTGGGGAGGTCTGCGTCACCCTCCAGACTGTTCGGCAGAGTGCCACAGGGCTGAACATCGCCAACTCTGACTCCTACCATCTTGTCATTTCTTGTTTGTTGGGGACAAAGTCTCACTGTGCAGCCTGACTCGAATCAAATTCCTCCCTTCTCTACCTTCTGAACCCTGGGATTAGAGGTGTGTGTGTGTATATATATATATATAATATATATATATATATATAATATATATATTATATATATTATATATATATATAATATATATTATATATATATATATATATAATATATATATTATATATATATATATATCCCATGACTGGCTCTTAAAATACTTTTTAAAGAAAATTTTTGTTTCCATTTATTTGGGGGAGGGGGGTTGGAGAATGGCTCAGTAGACAAGAACACTTAACTCCTCTTGCAGAGGACCCCTAGTTCAGTTCCTAGCACCCACATGGTTGCTCACAACTGCCTGCACCCCCATTTCCGGAGGTTCTATTGCCATCTTATGGCTTCTGTGGGTGCTGCATGTAGTGCGTATCTGTGCAGAACACTCATGCATATGTAAAGTAAAACAAATAAGTAATCCCTTTAAAGGTTCATTTTATAGTCTTCATATTTCTTATTACTATTCTTTTTTTAAAAAAGATTTATCTATTTATTTTATATGAATACACTGTAACTGTCTTCAGACATACCAGAAGAGGGCATCAGATCCCATTACAGATGGTTGTGAGCCACTACGCGGTTGCTGGGAATTGAACTCAGGACCTCTGGAAGGGCAAACAGTGCTCTTAACCGCTGAGCCATCTTCCAGCTTTTATTACTATTATTATTTTTAGATGGAGTCTTACTGTGTAGCATTAGATGGCGTGGAGCTCACTATGTAGACCAGGCTGGCCTCAAATTAATAGAGATTTGCCTGCCTGTGCCTTCTAAGTGTTAGGATTAAAGGACCACACCTGGCCCTATTTTTATTCTTTGTGTGTGTGTGCGTGTGTGTGTGTGTGTGCGCGCGCGTGTGTGCGTGTGTGCGTGCACGCCTGCCTATGCAGGCCAAAAATGTGTTGAGGACCAAAGTGCATCTACCTTCAGAGCAATGCCCACTCTTAACCTCAGAGCCAGTATCACAGTCCCTTTTGAAATTTCATAGATTTTTTTTCTGAGCTTTATTTTCTTTTTATAGCCTATGCTAACCTCTAACTTGAAGACATCTGTCTCAGCCTCCATGACCAGCAAATACTGTTAACGGACTAATCTCACATTCTCTCGCATGCTGTTTAAACCTACAAGTTTTGTTTCCCCTCACCAAGGGAAACTGAGACTCTGAGTGGTTGTGCAAGCTGCTCAGGCTGCCTCAGGTAGATGTCCTAGAGAGCAAAGAACCCCTTGGGCTGTGGCCCTGTCACATCATGGGGTCTCTGCAGCCTCTTTGTGCCTTGAAGAGGTGATTGGGGACTCAGGACTCTAGCAAGGAATGACTTATCCACACAGCTGGACTTGGTCCACACAGCCTCAGTGCACACACCAGCAGAAGAGGCCATGGTGGCTCTGTGAGCCACCTGCCAGAGACCCGCTCTCTAGGAGGAAGGGGGTGGCTCCGGTGAGATCCTCAGTGGCTCTGATCCTGCTGTGACCCTCGCTGTCCCCACAGGAGCTGGAATTGGTGGAGGACGTGTGGCGGGGTGAGGCCCAGGACCTCCTGTCCCAGATTGCCCAGCTGCAGGAGGAGAATAAGCAGCTGATGACCAACCTCAACCACAAGGACGTGGGCTTCTCCGAGGACGAGTTCCAGAAGCAGGAAGGTGAGGCATGCCATCCCAGCGGTCCTGTGATCACTCAGAGGCTGCTGCCCCCGTTCTGCTGCCTTGGGCTCCTGTGGGCAGGTGGATTCACATCTTGACTCTCTCAGAGAGAAATGACTTTGGGGTCCAGTTCACTGATGTTGATGTGAATTCATTCAGACGTCACGGTTTTCCACCCTACTGCAGTCTGCATGGTTCCTCTGGGTCCTGGGACACATTGACCGAGCCAGACCCTGGCTACTTGAAACTCTGTTTTAACACAGAGGTGATGGAGTAGATACGGGAACAATAAATAGATGTCTTACTTTGATTGACGGCAACTGAGATGTAAGGGTCATGAAAGGGTCGAGATGGGGGCATAGGGTAACAACTTGTGGTCACTTTAGGCCCAGTCATCAGGGTGGTCACCGTTAACCTCTAACAGAGTGCTATGCTGAGTCACGTTAGTGCCATGAACAGGAGGTACATCCCAAGGCCCCGGGGTGTGTATGCTTGAGGGAAACCCGGAAGGCCAGGGTAAGAGAAGATGGTCGAGACAGAGTGGCTGGCGATGATATCAGAGGGGACCAAGGGGTTAGATCACCTGGCATCCGAGAGCAAGGTTGGGATTGTTCTCTGTGTGTTGAAAGAGATTTGAAGCTGTGGTCACAGGACAGGGTGACTAACAGACACCTGGGGACAGCGATTCTGATTTGATTGGCACTGAGGCTGTCAACTGTCGTCTCCCATAAACAGTACCTGGGACCTTGACACCTGACTCTGCTGGGCCTGGGAAAGCAAGAATAGATAGCGGAGTCTGGTCTGGCCCCGTGAGCTCCGTCCGCCAGTCCATCCCTTGGCATCCGATTCTGCCTCTTGTAGCTGACACCAGGGAATCTAATCTCAGACTTATTGCTGTTGCCTTGGTTTTGAGACAGGATCTCACTGTGTAGCCCTGTCTGGCCCTGGAACTTGCTATTTGGACCAGGCTGGCCTTGAACTCACAGAACTCTGCCTCCTGAGTGCTGGGATTAAAGGAGTACATCACTACACCTGGCTGCAGGCTCTTTAGCTTGAGCAAATCCCTGGCCCCACCCTCTGGTTTGATAGACAAGAGTGAATTTGGATGAAGGCCCTGCAGAATCTGTGGTTATAACTTGGAGAGGATAAAGTCTGGGGCTGGGGCTGGGGCTCAATTGATAGAGTCCTTGCTTAGCATGCAAGGGGTACTGGATTACATCTAGGCATTGCATAAATCAAGCGTGGTGACACATGCCAGCCCTTGGGAGGCAGAGGCAGGTGGATCTCTGAGTTCAAGGACAGCTTGGTCTACAGAGTGAGTTCTAGGACAGCCACTACGTAGAGAAACCCTGTCTCAGAAAAAAAAAAAAAAAAAAAAAGTAAAGTAATAAAAGAATTTAAAAAGAAGAGACAAGGCTCAGTGGGCACAGCACCTGACAACATGGGTTCAATCCCTAGGTCCCACATGCGTAGAGGGAGAGAACGGACTCTTGAAAGTTGTTCTCTGACCTTCTCACAAGTGTGTGTCACACACACACAAACACACACACACACACACACAAATGTAATAAAATTCAAAACAAATGAAGAAATAAGATTGAAGGGGGAAAAAATCCCATGCAGTTGAATCCTGGTCTGGAATTCTCCTTTTGAGGTGTTCTTTGTTGAGATGTATTTGATGGATTTAGAAAGCAGTGTGTTACGGTGCCATGTGATTTGACGGATTCACAAGACCTTTGTGTGCCTCGGTTGCCCAGTTTGAATCGGAGAAAGTGTGGTGGTCTCTCTTCCATCAGTGTGTCTGGTATCTTAGTTCCGTGCTTTCTAGGTCTGTCTGTATTTTAATGGATGTCAGCAGTTTCTCCGTCTCTTCACTGCTATGTACTATTCTATTGCATGGATGGACCGTATCTGTCATTCACCCATAGTTGGGACTTTCTGGTTGCATCCACTTTTTGGCTGCTGGGAACATCTTTTTGGTGTTTGTGGGAAGGCCTGGTTTCAGCTCTATGGGGTCGACGTCTAGGAATGGAATTGTAGAGTCATTTTATTTAGGAAAATCTTGGTGTAGCCAGTGAGACTTCTTGGGGTGATCTGGGAAACCCACTGCCCACTCTAGCTCTGAGCTGCTTTTCCTGTGACCCCCTTCCCTCTGGGAATGTGGCTCTGCCCTTATAGCTTTCCCAATCTGGCCAGTGTGGACCAGCATAAGATATATGCATCAGGAGATGCACTGAACACTGAGTGTGCTCAGCTTCCATGGGACCAGCTGGAGAGCTGCATTCTCCACGCTGCAGCCCCCGCCACAGCCAAGAGCCAGGCAGATGCCAGGCTGCCTTCGAGGTTATTTTTATTTTGTGGGGAAACCATGGGAACACAGCAGGGACCAAGTGTTCCCCACCTATTAGAGGAACAGGCATGGGGCAGGCAGTACCCTGGGAGAAAGAGGTTGGCGCTGGTGACCTTGAGAACCAGTGACGTGGTGCAGGGCTAGAGTCAAGGCCATAGGAGGGGTCAAGTGCAGGGGTCAGATTTCCGTGGACGTGATTTAGGGGATAGAGGGTTGTTCAGAAGTACCTGCCCTACATGGGCCACTAGATTTCTGATTACTGATAGGTGCTATCTATGTTCTGGTCTCTTCTGTCTCACCACAGAAGCCTTGGGATTAAAAATCCCCTCTGGTAGTTGAACAGTGGTGCTGCTGGTTTTTAATCCCAGAACTCTGGAGGCAGAGACAGGGAGTCTCTTTGCGTTCAAGGCCGGCCTGGATTACAGAGCTAGTTTCAGGACAGTCAAGGCTGTCAGAGAAACCATATCTTGAAAAAAAAAAATCTTCTTTGGGATCTGTCCAGCTAGAGAGCTGTCAGCACACAGGGCTGTGAACTGAGGGTATCCAGATACCTCACAGGGCAGAGGAGGGGAGGGATGCACCAAAGAGACTTGTGTAACTCTGCCAATGGCCCTGAAACTCTGGAGGAGTAATTTTGTCACCAAGAGCAGAGCTGACCACATGGTCATTTTTGTTTCTTTTGAGATTTTCTTTATTTTATGCCCATATGTATGTCTGGGTACCATATGTGTGATCAGCAGAGGGCACTGGATCCCTAGAACTGGAGTTAGGGTCGTGAGCTGCCGTGTGGGTGCTGGGAACTGAACCTCGGTCTGCAAGAGCAGCCAGCGCTCATGACTGATGAGCCATTGTCCAGCCCCTTCTCTGGTTTCGATGTAGCTGTTTTTGTTTTTTTCTTTGTGAATTAAATTCAAAGTAGGGAGGTGGAGTTAGACTGGATTATTCTGGTGGACGCTAGATGTAGTCGCAAGTACCCTTGTGAGATGGAGGCAGGGAATGTGGCAGACAGGGGAGCAGAGATGTGTGTCACAGAGACTGATAACAGCAGGGGGCACCCTGAACCCCCCTGGCCATATTTATCCCCCCTGCACACACCTGGAATTTCAACTTCTGGAAGTTAGGGGAATGTTTCTGAAATTATCATTTATTCGTTTTTGTTTTTGTTTTTAAATTGTGGGCTAGTGTGAAAGTTCAGCAGTTTAGAGCACTGGCTGAGGACCTAGGTTTGATTTCCAGCACCCCACATGGTGGCTCACAGCCCTCTCTAACTCCCTGTCCCAGGGGATCTGACGCCTTCTGATCTCTGTGGGTACATATGTGGTGCAGAGACATGCATGCAGGCAAAACGTCCCCACACCCAAAAAAATAAGTTTCTAAAATCTATTTTTACAAAATTTTGTGTGTGTGTGTGTGTGTGTGTGTGTGTGTGTGTGTGTGTGTGTATACATGGAGGTCAGAGATCAACTTTGAGAAATCAGGTCTTGAGTTCCACCTCTCTGAGACCAGGGCTTTCTCCTGATGCTGCTGTGATGTAGTCCGGGCTCCTTGGCCCTCAGGTTTCCAGGCAGTTCCTGCCTCCCATCTCTCTGTAGGGATGCTGGAATTACAGATGTGTACAGATGGTACAGATGTGTACCACCACGTGTGGCTTTTTTTTGTACACGAGTTTGGGATGGAATTCACATTCCCAGATTTGCTAAATAAGCTTTTTAACCTGCTTAGTCATTCTGTGGACCTTTGGGGGATAATATGAGGACAGGGTCTTGCTAGGTAGCCCAGGCTGGCCTCACACTTGCAGCAGCTCTCCTGCATCTGAGTCTATCGTGCTAGGATTGCAGGGGTGTACCACCATCCTTTGCTAGGTTTTTGGAATGCTTTCTTCTCTTGTGTATCCATGCTTGAGTTTATGTATGTGTCTATCGCTTCTCTTCTACTTTATATGCGGAGTCAGGCTCTCTCAATCAGACCCCAGAGTCTCTGACCCCAGAGCCTCTGGCGTCTGAGGCTGGAGTGTCAGTTAAGCTGCCACACCCACCCAGCTTCTCAGTGGGTTCTGGAGATCCGAACCCTAATCTTGTGTTTACTCAGCACTGAGCTTTTTCAACAGGCCCGGTTTCTGATTTATTTATTTATTTATTTATTTATTTATTTATTTATTTATTTATTTATTTATTTATTTTGGTTTTTCGAGACAGGGTTTCTCTGTGTAGCCCTGGCTGTCCTGGAACTCACTCTGTAGACCAGGCTGGTCTCAAACTCAGAAATCTGCCTGCCTCCGCCACCACCGCCCAGCTATGTTTATTTTTTTAGAGCTAGGGTAGGGGTGGTGGCAAGGTCTCATTGTAGCTCTGGCTAGCCTGAACCTTGCTGTGTAAACCAAGCTATCCTTGAACTCACAAAGATCCAACTGCCCCTGCCTCTGGAGTGCTGGGATTGAAGGTCTATGCTGCTAGACATGGTCTCAGTTAGGGCTTTACTGCTGTGAACAGACACCATGACCAAGGCAACGCTTAGATTCATTTATTTATTTTATATATGTAAGTACACTGCCGCTCTCTTCAGACACCCCAGAAGAGGGCATCAGAACCCATTACAGATGGTTGTGAGCCACCATGTGGTTGCTGGGAATTGAACTCAGGACCTCTGGAAGAGCAGTCAGTGCTTTTTTTTTTTTTTTTTTTTTTTGTTGTTGTTGTTGTTTTCGAGACAGGGTTTCTCTGTGTAGCCCTGGCTGTCGTGGAACTCACTCTGTAGACCAGGCTGGCCTCGAACTCAGAAATCCACCTGCCTCTGCCTCCCAAGTGCTGAGATTAAAGGCGTGCGCCACCACTGCCCGGCGCAGTCAGGGCTCTTAACCGCTGAGCCATCTCTGCAGCCCAAGGCAACATTTAATTGGGGCTGGCTTACAGGTTCAGAGGTTCAGTCCATTGTCATCAAGGCAGGAACATGGCAGCATCCAGGCAGGCATGGTGCAGGAGGAGCTGAGAGTTCTCCATCTTCATCTGAAGGCTGCTAGCAGAATACTGGCTTCCACACCCACAGTGACACACCCACTCCAACAAGGCCACACCTACTCCAACAGGGCCATTCCCTCGGCCAAGCATATACAAACCATCACACCCACCAAATATCATTTTTATTTTAGACAGGGTCTCTCTATATAGCCCAAGCTGGTCTCAAACTTAATATTTAGACCAGGCTGGCTTCAAACTCATGGAGTTCTCCGGAGTCTGGGACTAAAGACATGCACCACTCACTACATCCTGCTTTCACCCAATGCCTGAAAGGCAGGCACCGTATGTGTGGGAAGCGGGGTGCTCAGCACATCCCCTGCCTCAGCAGTGGTCTCCTGAGACAGTGGAGGGATGTTGTCCTGGCTGCCCACCAAGTCCTCTGTCCTAATGGTGGTGGTATGTAGGTGTGTGCTCACGTGCGTGTTAGCTCCGCCCACCTTCCAGTCTGCCCTGGGTATGTGCAACTACCATCCCATTTTATGAATTTGGAAACAGAAACAGAAGAGAGCCCAGAGCTACAAGTCAAGGGTGGCTTTACAGGCCACCCTCTGGGTCATCGTGTGAGGTCATGTCTGTCGTGATGTGTGGCGACGTGTTGTTATTGTTGGGTTCAGTGAAAGAGAAGCAAGGGTGGGAGTGTCTTAGGGTAAAGGAGGAGGAGCCATCGTGCAGAGGGGACCAACAAGATGAGTCTCACGTGCAGTGATACAAGGTCAGAGGGGACAGCTTCAGGCAGAGGGAAGAGGGGGAGAGACGGTGAGGTAGGAGTACGCTTGGCAAGGGTGAAGGCAGAAGCAGGCACTGGGTGTGTGCAGGGTATGGGAGGCTTGGGGAAGCTGGGCCTTGGGGGGGAGAGCTCTGGCCCTCTCGCAGTGTGACACTGTGGGAGGGCCTATGCTAAAGGGAAGGGCGCTCACCTGCTAATCTCACCTTCCCCCAGGCATGTCAGAGCGTGAGCGGCAGGTGATGAAGAGGCTGAAGGAGGTGGTGGACAAGCAGAGGGATGAGATCCGAGCCAAAGACAGGGAGCTGGGCCTGAAGAATGAGGACGTCGAGGCTGTAAGTGACCAGCGCTAATCTGCGTTCATTCACCTACTTCATGGCCCCACTGAGAGCCAGAGTCCATGCATCAGCCCACGGAAGGGGACTTGAGAGAAGGCTCGGTGGTTAAGCGTGCCTGCTGCTCTTCAAGAGGAGCCTGGTTCGATTCTCGGTCATAACCGTTTGCAACTCCAGGAGATCTAAGGTGCCAGGCACACATGTGGTGCGCAGACACACACAGGCAAAAACAAATACACACACACAAAGCTTTTATCAACAGTCTTTAAAAACATAGTCACAAAAATAAACACAAACTTGGAAGATGTTCATACTCAAGCTAGTTTACTGTACATGGCGGCCTCACCGGATACCTGTTTCTCTCTACAGCTGCAGCAGCAGCAGACGAGGCTAATGAAGATCAACCATGACCTTCGGCACAGGGTCACGGTGGTGGAGGCCCAGGGGAAGGCTCTGATTGAGCAGAAGGTGGAGCTTGAAGCAGATCTGCAGACCAAGGAACAGGAGATGGGCAGCCTGAGGGCGGAACTTGGGAAGCTCCGGGAGAGGCTGCAGGGCAAGCACAGCCAGAATGGGGAGGAGGAGGCTGAGGTGAGCCAAAAGTGGGAGCCCAAGTTGTGGGCGAGCTGTAGTGATAAGCCTGGAGTTTTGGTTTCTTTAAAAAACACAGAAATATTGTAAGAATATGTTTTTGTTTTAATCCCAGGTGTGGAGTTTTGGGGTTGCTTCTGACTGTTGGCAGCAGCTGGCTGTGATTTGTCTCGTGCTCTAGCAGAGGCATGGTTTTGCCAGCAGCAGTTTGCTTCTGCAATTGTGTAACATTTGGAATTCTGGGAATTTTTCAGAGGGTGTATAAATGCTAGGGCCCGAGAGGGGGGGTTGGTGGTTGGCGATTGTTCAGGAAGGTTGATTGTGGTTTGTAGTCATGCTCAAAGAGGAAACAGGAAGAAATAAATTAGATTCAGGGATCCCTCTTTCTCTCCCCCTTTATCATTTCTGTCCTATCTAGTGACAGGGGGTGAAATGAGGGGTGTGGGGGGACAAAAGGTGGGAAAAAGAACCACAAGGGAGAAAAAGTCCAAAACACCAGGTAGGCAGAACTGTCTTGTTTTTCCCATTGTACCAAGGAGGGTAAGAGGCATAGAATAAGAAAGGAGGGAGAGAGGAAGGCAAGGAGGGAGGGAGGGAGAGGAAGAGAGGGAGCCATTGGCCTGAGTACACACAACTGGGCGTGGGCACAGCTGGGTCAGAAGCCTAGGTCTCCAGCATTCCAAAGGGCATGCAATTCAGTGGTGGTTACTGAACTTCATTCATTCATTCATTCATTCATTCCCATGACTATTGACTGTGTGACAGACACAGAGGATGGGATGGTAAGAGTTGTCTAGCCCTGGTTGTTGTTCCATGGTTTGTATGTTTAGCTTAAACTAATCTGAGCTGTATAAGACCCATCTCAAAAGCAAAAGTAAAGCCCAGTAACGAAAGCTACACAGACGTTCACGGTAGCCTTAGTCGTAAGATCTGACAGGCAGAGAGGACACCCAATTAGGAAGTGAATAGGGAAATGTGGTCATACATATTCCGCATAGTGGAATATGACTCAGCCCTGAAAAAGGCTGAGTCATGAGCACACGTTGTCCAGTATGTGAAGCTTGAAGACTTCTGATGAGTGAGAGTAGCCAGACACAGAAGGCCACATGCTGTGTGACTCCATCTATCTGAGATGTCTGGATTGAGCAGATCCAGGACAGAATGTAGATGGGAGGAGCGGGGACTAGGGTAGCTGTGAATGGCTAATGGGAACAAGGTTACTTTGGAGATGAGGGAAATGTTCTGGAATTAGACAGCGGTGATTGCACACCTCGGAATATTCTAGATATCTCTGGACTTGATTCTTTAAAGGGGAGATATTACGGTATGTGAATTGCATGTGAATTGTTTTAACATGTTTTTATGTTGTATGTGTGCATGTGCCACAGTGTGCAGAGGTCGGGGGACAACTGTGGGATTCAGTTCCCTTCCTTTTGCTGTGCGGGTTCCCAGGATGGAACTCTAGTGAGAGGACTCTTTGTCCATCAGGAGAATTAAACAGGTTGGTTCGTCTGAGATGGGCTCAGGGGGCTTTTCCAGGGGCTGATTGGAAGAATCAGTAAGGGTAAAGGGGAGAGAGTTCCAGGGGAGAATGACCTGTGCAAAGGGCCTGTGGCAGGCAGAGCCTCCGGGCAATCAAGGTGAAGGTGGCCGGTGTACAGGTGAAGGCGGGGAGAGGCTGTCGGTGAGGTGTGGGTGGAAGTTGGGAATCAGGCCTGTGGGCTCCTAAGGAGAGGATTTTGTGTGCCTCTGAGAGATTGGCTGGTGCTGGGGTGGGGGTGCACACAGCCAGGAAGGTCTGAGCCCTAGCATAGCCCATGGGGACGGAGAGACTGTCCTGGTAGTGCACTGTCCTCACCAGTGTCTCTCGGGAAGCGCTGGTAATCAGGGCTTCCGGCAAGACCCCCACTTGAGAGATGACCCCTGAGGTAGTGTGTGACAGGGGAGCAGGAAGCCTGGCAATATGACCACACCCCAGGCTGAGGATGCTCAGTCCTGCTGGGGTTGTCAAAAAGTACACAGAGCCTCCCAAAGCTGCCTTTCCACAGGGTGACACTGGGGACATTTATCCACAAGGTCCTGCTCCAGAATGACTCAGATATGCCGGGGATGTGAGCCCCACATGCCCAACAGATGCCAACAGGAAGGCAGAAGCAGGCACCTGCTGGGAGCACTGGAGACCTCTCTGTTCAGGGGACGGAGCTGTCAGGAGGCCCAGGGCCAGGAGGAGGGTAGAGTGGTTTGGACACCCAGATAGTCCCCAAGGGACCTCAGGAACCCCAAGAACAGGCCAGCAGCTGGTGGGGCTTCTGCAGCTGGCAGGGGTGGGGTCCGGGAGGAGATGCTGGCATTTCCATAACTAGAAAGTGAGACCCCAGTGGACGCAGGAATGGTCAGGGTGTGTATTTTCTTCACCTGAATGTACACGGACTGTTTTAAGGTTCACACACACAGCTAGTCAACCTGTGAAGCTGATGAACTTACAGGAAACTGAGCTCCAACCTGGACAGTTCTTGCCTAGTGGATGAATCTGGGCCAGTTGCTTCTAAATGCTGGGAGAGAAATAAGGACGAATGAAGCCATCTTTAGAGGAACCGTTAGGACTTGATTTTGATGTACAGAGTCATGAAGTGTGTGTGTGTGTGGGGGGATGTGTGTGTGGCTGTGTGACTGGCCCTTGATGGTAGTGACAGCTTCAGGTACAGCTGGCTCCAGGTGCTTGGAGGATGACAGTAGGAATTCGACTTAGGCCTTTTTGGTTTTGTTGCCTCTAAGTTGGTATCATCTTCTGGTGGGCTCTTGCCATGACATGGTCCCTGATGTCAGTCTACTGAGCAAGCCTCTTCCTCGTGAGTCCTAGCAGAAGCCTTGAGAGATTCTCTCACTGGCTCACCCTGTATGGAAAGGCCTACAGGATGGGTGCTGAACCTTCCTGAGTCCCTGACTGCCATAGAGGGGTCCACAGACCAGGTGGATGCTAAGCAGACTATGGAGACTTGGGGATTTGGGTGGGTATGCTGGGGTCACTGTTGCTCTCTGGAGCACAAGAGAGCGCTCTGAGTGACATGCAGGCTCTGTCCTGCGGCAGAAATGCACAAAGGTCCCATGACGGGACTTCTGCTGGTGTGGCGAGCCCTGGGATTGTATGGAAGACACTAGAATGGGAAGTAAGGTGTGGCAGGTACCAAAGACTTTGTAATAATGCAGGCCTGAAGTCCGAGGCTGGGCCAGATCCACAGTAGGGGAGCAGGCGCGTGCCCAAAACAGAGCCAGCAGGCCACAGTCTCATTACGGGTGGGATGGGGGTAGCCATGCAATACCCTTGCCCCAGGGACTTAGGCTTCTATCCTTAGGGCCAGGCAGGGCTGCTCTAAAGCTGGATCTCTGAGGACATAACCCTGAGGCCCATGTGATTCCCAGCCCTGCTCCAGGTACCTCCCTGAAGGAGGACAGGGACATTTTGCACCAGCTGGCTGCACAGGCTGGTTTTACCTTTCCTTTCTGGCAGCTGAGGAATGGAGAAGAGATGAGAAGGGCTGGAGAAGAGATGGCTGTCGATAAAGGGACGCAAGGGCCTGCATTTGGAGACCTGAATTTGGATCCTCAGCACTGACATAGGAAAAGCTTACGCCTATAACCCCAGCACTGGGGGGAGGGGGGAAGAACAGGGGTGTCTCAGGCCTTCCATAAGTAGCCAGTCTAGCAGAATTGCTGAGGTAAACAGAAAAAACAGAAAGCATGTGGGGAAGACACCTGATGTCAACATCTGGCCTCTGTGTATGCACACGGATAGAAAAATAGAAGGAAATGAGATAAGTCAGGCTGTCCACATTCTGGATCGCTCTGCCCGATTGGCCTTAGAGCTGTGTGAAGTCCAGGGTGCTTGTCCATCAAACGGGAGCGCAGCAGGGTTGTCTGAGACCTGGACTTCTGATAATTGAGGAGGACTGAGTCAGTGGTTCAGAATCTTATGCAGCCCAAGTGGAGTCATGGGGGGGCTGGGGGAGGGGACAGTGGAACAGAAAGGCATGGCTGGCCGGCCCTCATGTTTCCAGAAGGTTCTCTGAAGCACTCATGCTTAGTGGCAGAGTGTTTGCTCCTGCACTGGGAGGAGGGGAGGTAGGGACAGGTCAGGTGGGCAGGTTTCCAGTGGAATGTGGAGCAAGCTATTCCAGGCAGGGAGCAGCCCGGAGCTGGGCTGGGGAATGTAGCGCGTGGCTGCATGCGGTTCAGTCCTAGGGCAGGGCTGGAGCATTCTGATGGGAGCCATAGAGAAATCCGGAGCTGGAATGGAAACACTACCCCCCCCCCATCCCACCCCGCTGTTTTTTTTAAGACAGGGTCTTTCCACATATCCCTGGCTGCGGTGGAACTCACTATGTAGACCAGGCTGGCTTTAAACTCACAGAGATGCATTTGCCTCTGCTTGGGGGGATGGAGGTGGGGGTAGGATTAAGATGTGTGCCACCATGCCTGGCCGAGGAAGCCATTCTTGGTATTTCCTAAGTAGCCTGGCTTTCTCTCTCATTTCCCCAATCCTTTGTCCTTATTGTGGTTGGTTGGTTGGTTGGTTGGTTGGTTGGTTGGTTGGTTGGTTGGTTGGTTGGTTGGTTTTGGGACAAGGTCTCATGTGACCCAAGCTGACCAGTATCCAAGGACGACCCAGAACTCGCGAGCCTCCTGCCTCGGCCTCTGCTATGCCGGGACTATAGTGTGTAAACCGCACCTGGTTTTTGCAAACAAGGGGTGTTGAACCCAGGACATGGTGTTTGTGTGTGTGTGTGTGTGTGTGTGTGTGTGTGTGTGTGTGTGTGTGTGTGTGCAGTTGTTCTAGCCACTAAGCTGTATCCTTAGCTGCTTCATGGTGTTTCTGAGATAAGGTCTCACAGAGTAGCCCAAGCTGGCTTTAAAACCTGCCTTTCACATTGACCTTGAGTTTTGCCTCCAGCAGACAAGATTCCCCCTGTGGAGTTTTACATAAGACTTTGAGAGATATAATTCAGGAACCACAGAGTTCGGCCATTTACAGTCTCCGCTGAAGAGAAATGTGCCAGGGCCTGAGTTCAAGCTCCAGTGCTGATGAGTGACATCCAGATAATTTCTAGGAAGCAGGTCTTCAGATACAATAAAGGTGTCCAAGGGCCAGAGATGGTGGTGCACACCTGAATCCCCAGCACTTGGCCTATGGAAGGTGTTCAGGGCCATCATCAGCAACATTTCTAGTTTGAGGCCAGCTTAAGCTACACAGGGAGACTGTCTCACAACAACAACAAAGGCAGAAAATCCCACAATCCCCTGAGGGCCTGGTAGTTGGCTTGAGCTGGGGTTTAGATCCTGGATCCCGGGTCCAGTGTAACAAGAGAGTAATCAGTCCCAATTGCTCCGAGCTGTGGTCACCAGGCTCCATTGATCCCACAGGGGAGCCTTCCCAGGAGGCCAGTCCTCAGGCTAGAGGCCCCGACCCCAGATGCTGTTCCTGGGGCCTCCAGGCATCTCCTGGCACCTGTGCCCAGAGCGCCCCCAAGGGAGCAGCTTATCTGAGATAACCTGAGCCACCCTACGGTCCCTTGTGGAATGAGCCTGGAAGGGCCTCTGATGGGCATGATGGCTACACTGGAAGGAACTGGTTCAACCTTTCCAGCTGGAACAGTCCTTGCTCTGGCTGCCCACAGACTGGAGTCATGGCTAATAGAACCCCAGTTCTCCCCACACTCCAGTTTCAGAATACTCAGAGGCGAAACTGCTATTCTCCCAGCTAAGACCGGCCTAAGTTTTACAGCAATTGATCCTTCCTACCACAAAAGAGCCAATCTGGCTCCAGACCAGAGGGTGCTCTCTGTGTCTTTTTTTTCCTTAAGATGTATTGTTTACTATGGCTGTTTTGTCTGCATACCAGAAGAGGGCATCAGATACCATGGGACTATACTTATAGACAGTTGTGAGCTGCCATATGGGTGCTGGGAATCCAGAACCTCTGGAAGAGCAGCCAGTCAGTATTGGAGACCCCTGAATGTTAAGGATGGAAGAGACTTTGCGAGTATTACTAGATTCACTGGGGCATGATGGTATGCACTTATAAATGGAGCACTAAGAAGCTAAAGCAGGAGGATTTGGAATTTGAGTCTCTAGATCTTAAAACTGTTGACAACTAATTCAATATTATTTTTTAGATTTATTTATGTATATGAGTACACTGTCACTGTCTTCAGACACACCAGAAGAGGGCATCAGATCCCATTACAGATGGCTGTGAGCCACCATGTGGTTGCTGGGAATTGAATTCAGGACCTTTGGAAGAGCAGTCAGAGCTCTTAACGCTGGCTGAGCCATCTCCCGGCCCCTTCAATAGATTTTTTTGGCACAGCAGGGGTCTAACTGCATGTGGGGACCACTGTGGCCCAGAGTTCTCTAGTCTGCAACTTTGGGTCCATGCCATCAATGCTGAGAGTTGGTGGGAAACTCCTACATGTGCATGGGCACCCTATGTAGAGGGAGCCCCTCTCTAGGAACCTCTCCCTTGAGCCTCACTTACTGGTGTATTTGTGTGTGTGCCTCTGGATCCTGCTCTCCAGCCTCAGTCTGTACCCAGTTCTGAGTTCAATGACAGCAAGGCACGGAGTGCTTAGTGAAATGCTGGATGCTCTTTAATGGAGGACACTGACTGAGTAGATGGCCCAGCCCCTGATGCTGCAGCCTCAGTAGTCACTGGTAATACTAGATAGAGGTTTGCCTCACAGAATATTACACAACCATGAAAAGAAATGAAGCTTTGACAGAGGCTGCAACAAGCTGGGCAGGAAAGTCAAATCCTGTGGGGTAGTCTAGACGGGAAGAGAATCACCGGACTGAGTGGCCAGCGGGGACACAGGAGTCCTGCTTTCTTCTCTTGCTTCCCACCTCTTCTGCAGTGGTTCTGGCTCCAACTGTAGGTGTGGGCAGAGCCCTCCCCTCCAGCCTTAATCTTCCCTGCTGCTCAGCTGACCTGCCCCACAGGCGACAGGTGGTGTCAGCTTTCCCTTCCCCGGAACAGTCTGTCCAGAACACATCCCAGCTCAGCCTCCCGGAGTCCTTGGCCTCTGGGCGGCCATGAGCCACTGTCCCTGTGGGGCTGAGGGGCTGGGGAGGGGTGTGTTGTCCACCCCAGCCT
Organism: Uromys caudimaculatus; assembly: GCA_028551405.1. Taxonomy (NCBI): domain Eukaryota; kingdom Metazoa; phylum Chordata; class Mammalia; order Rodentia; family Muridae; genus Uromys; species Uromys caudimaculatus. Next base: position 28,735,699 of record CM052721.1, read on the forward strand.
TTTCATTTGAGAGCAGCCGTTCTCAACCTTCCTAATGCTGTGACCCTTTCATACATTGTGCTGTGATCTCCAATCATAAAATTATTTTTGTCTCTGCTTCATCTCTGTGATTTTGCTACTGTAATGAATCATAATGTAAATATCTGTGATTTGGGATGGTCTTGGGTGACCCCTGTGAAGAGATTGTTTAGCCCGCAAAGAGTTGCAGACACACAGTTGAGATCTGCTATTTTAGAGCATCCTGGCGTCCATGTACAGGACAATGGAGGCTCTTGGGTGTCAGATACTGGGTGGCCTTGAAGAAATGGACCACCTGGGATTTGGTTTGATGGCTCAGAGGGCTGAGCTCAGTAGCATGTCTTGGGCTGGCATATTCAAAGTCAGACTATCACAAGTATTAGGAAAGGGGGGGGGGAGAAACGGGTGTTCAGTGGGACACACCTGTCACCCTAGCATTCCAGAAGCTGAGGCAGGAAGATTGATGTAGGTTCCAGTCAGCCTGGGCTACAGTTGAGAACCTGTCTCAAAAAAGAAAATGATAGACCAGAGTCTTAGTTAGGGTCACTATTGCTGTGATGAAACACCGTGACCAACAGCGAGTCGGGGAGGAAAGGATTTATTTGCCTTATACTTCCGTGGCACTGTTCACCATTGAAGGAAGTCAGGGCAGGAATTCAAATAGGAACCTGGAGGCAGGAGCTGATGCAGAAGCCAAGGAGGGCTGCTTTCTTATAGAACCCTGGACCACCAGGGATGGCACCACCCACAATGGGCTGGGCCCTGCCTCATTAACCACTACTAAGAAAATACATTATAGCTCTGCTGGATCTTTTTTTAAAAATATTTAATTTATATACATATACATATATATATTTCTGTCTTCATGCACACCAGAAGAGGGCATCAGATCCCATTACAGATGGTTATGAGCCACCATGTGGTTGCTGGGAATTGAACTCAGGACCTCTGGAAGAGCAGTCAGTGCTCTTAAGCACTGAGCCATCTCTCCAGCCCTACAGCTAGATCTTAAAGCAGCATTCTCTCAATTGAGGTTCCCTCCTTTCATATAGCTCTAGCCTGTGTCAAGTTGCTGGCAAGATGGCTCAGCAGGTAGGTAAAGATGCTTGCTGCCTAGCCTAACTACTGGACTTTGGTACCCAGGACCCACATGGTGGAACAAAAGACCTGACCTGCAAAAGTTGAGCCCCGACCAGCACACGCTCTGTACCACACTCACAGATACACACAATAAGTAGATGAGCAAACAAAAGTGACAGGCGTAGTGGAGAGTGTAGAGAAGCTGGGCCCCACGGTGCGGCTGGAGCATAGTGCATCCAGTGTGGAAACCACTTTGGTATAGAATGAGAATTGGAAGTTAGAGACAGTCTCCATGAGACCCAGCTGTTCACACCTGGGCATATTTCTCAGGAATGGAGGACCGGTGTCCCACCGGGTGATATTGGGATTCACAGCTAAAGAGATGAAGCCACCAATATGTCCGTCAATTGTGGGATGAGACCATGCACACCTTCCATTCTAGGGAATATAACCCAGGTATTAAAAGGGCTGAATCTCTGACGTGGGCTGTCGCATACATAAAACACAGTGTTGATTGGATAAAGCAGATGCATTATGGGAAATGTCCAGGTCAGGACAGTCCAGAGACACAAGAGAGTGGGTTTCCTGGAGATGCTGAGACTGAAAGAAGGCAGAGTGGTAGATGATTGCTTAGTGAGTGTGGGGAGGTTCCTTTGGATGATGGGAATGTTCTGGAATCAGTGGTATAAAAGTGCCAAGTGCTGCTGAATGAGGCTTTTTTTTCTTTCTTTTTTTCTTTTCTTCTTTTTTTTTTTTTAAACTAGGTCTTACACTGTATCCTGTGTTTGCTTTAAGTCTCTGTAGCCCAGGATGGCCTCACACTCACCATGTAGCCCAGGCTAGCCTCAGGCTAGTATCTGTGTGGCCCAGATGCCTTGAAACTTACTACATAGCTCAGGCTGGCCTTGAACTTCAGGCACCCTTTATGCCTCAGCATCCTATGTGTCAGGGATTAGCATCATGCACCACCACCTCCAGCTAGTATACTTTAAAATGGATAAAATGTTCGAGGCTAGCCTGGTCTACAGAGTGAGTTCCAGGACAGCCAGGGCTACACAGAGAAACCCTGTCTCCTCGAAAAACTAAAAAAAAAAAAAAAAAAAAAAAAAAAGGATAAAATGGTAAACTCTGTGTTTCATGTGTCTTACAATTCCTTTGAAAGGCTACCAGGCTCTGGAAGGAAGTGGGCAGGGGCTCAGAATGATGCAGGGATTCTTCTGTGTAACTTGCATGAAGGACCCTGCTAGGCTCTGAACTGCAGCAAGGTGCCAGGAGCCTATAAGGAAGAAGGGATTTGACCAGAGAAAGTGCCATGGCTTCTCATTAATTGAAAACAGAACAGAGAGTCTAGACTGTGTTTCCACACACCTTGGGCAGATTAGCCAAGGTCAAGAGTGAGAATCTGGGAGGAGGACCTGCAGGAGAGAGCAACAGGTGGCGGTGGGAGGCTCAGTAGGAGGCACGCCTCTGTCAGCTGTAATAGAACCCTGAGGAGTAGGTGTCCAGGATGCGGGGCTAGCTCAGTGAAGGCGCTCAATGAACAGGTGGTGGCTGGCTTCCACCTCCAGGGAGAAGCGGAATAGAAGGTAAGCGGGGGCTGCTCCCCAGATACTGAAAATAGTGACCTGAGGGAGCTGCCTATCAGGGAGGTGGAAATTTCCAGCATCCTCGGGCTGTCAGGCGTCCTTTGATGATGGCTCCTCTGCCTCCTTCAGATCCAACCGCAGCCAGATGGAGAGGAGTCCATTTCAGATGCAGAGAAGGCTGCCCTGGACCTCAAGGACCCCAACCGCCCGAGGTTCACGCTACAGGAGCTGCGGGATGTACTGCATGAGAGGAACGAGCTCAAGTCTAAGGTGTTCCTGTTGCAGGAGGAACTGGCCTACTATAAGAGGTGAGCACAGGTACCATGACACAAACAAACTCTGGCCTGGCCTCAGGGACACACCCCGAACCCAAGCATGTTGGTACTTGGGCAGCATTAGTCAGGCATCCTTATAGATGGCAGAAAGGTCACACAGCCTCGGAGCAGGCCATTGCATGTCTTGCCAAGTGCATTACTGGGAAAAGAAATGAATGACCAGAAAGCCTTTGAGCTGCAAAGATGTCTGTCAGGGGCTGGGGAGGTCTCAATGTGTGAAGAGTTTACATTGTGACATTGAGGACCTGTGTTCAGGTCACCAGCCATGTGCTCTAGTTCCTGCCTGTTATCCCAGCCCTGGGGATGTGGAGACAAGTGGATCTCTGGTGCGAGCTGGCACTCATTGTAGCCAAATCACTGAGCTCTAGAATCAGTGAGACCCTGCCCCAAAAATATAAGAGAGAGGCTGGACACCCATACTAGACAACCTACAACCATCTGTAACTCCAGCTCTAGAGAATCTAATGCCCTCTTGCCTCAGACACCTGAACACATATTCATATTCTCCCTCTCTCTCTCTCTGTCTCTCTCTCTCTCTCACACACAGACACACACTCACACTCACACACTCACAAATAAGGATACTAAAATATCTGGGTCTGGTGGCGCATCCTTTAATCCCTGCACTTGGGAAGCAGAGGCAGGCAGGTCTCTGTGAGTTCGAGGCCAGCCTAGTATACAGAGCAAGTTCTAGGACAGCCAGGGCTAAAGAGAAACCTCATCTTGAAAAAACAAAACAAACAAAACTACCACCACCAACAAAAGCCTATAGTGTTAGGTAATGTGTGATCCCTTTAGCAAACCTCTATCTTCAAAAAATATTCATAACTGTAGCAAAGTCACAGTTACGAAGTGTAGTGGGAATCATTTTATGGCTAGAGGTCATCACAAGTGCTAAGGGGTTGCAGCACTGGGACGGCTGAGACCGGAGGATTGGAAAGCCTTTGCCCTTTTCAGTTCCGTGTGATGTTCAAGGCCCACCTGGGGTACATGAGATCGTGTGTCAGAAAAGCAAAAGCAAGAAGGGCCAGAGGGATGGAGGGATGGAGAGCCTCAGAAGCCATGTAAAGGCTGGGATGGTGTCTGTCTTGCCGGTCATTCTAGGAGATCCCCAGAGCAAGCTGGCTAGTGGGACTGTCCTTATCTGAGAGCTCAGGGTTTAATAGAGAGATTCTGCCTCAAAGAATAAGATGGGAGAGGGGTAGCGAAGGGAATCCCCATTAACTTGGGCCTCTGAGTGCACACAGACATGCATATGCATTCGGACATGAACACTTCTGTAGACATGCATACATGCACACACAACAAAAGGGGGGGGGGACGAGCCATCAAGTCCCTGTCCTGAACCACCTCCCCTGGGCCAGAGACCATCTTAGAGTCCCAGGCAGAGTGTAACAACAGAAGCACCAGTTGCCATCTTCCCAAGTACCTTATTTCCCATCAATAAATTTTGCACCCTATCAAACCAGTTATTCCTTCCACTTCTGGAATGTTCCGGTTCTCACAGAATTTTTTGACTTCTTGGTTGCATGCCTTCAGTGAAGAAATAGAAGAAGAGAATCGAATACCCCAACCTCCACCCATCACACACCCGAGGACGTCCCCCCAGCCCGAGTCTGGGATCAAGCGACTGTAAGTGTTGTGCTTCCTACGTGGGCCGAGTCACACGTGGCTCATCTTGGTTCCTGTGACCTCTGACTCCAGGTCTGTCTCAGGCTTGTTGCTAACCACAGCTGCTGAGACAAGCTGCTCCCAATGCTGTGGGACCTGCCTACCTCCACCTTTTGGTCATCTCCCTGCCTAGACAGCCGGTTCTTCTTGGGCAGGGATCTGGGGAGCACCTGGAAGGCTGGGAGGAGCTGGGGCCTGTGGCTTTTGCTCAGAGCTTGCTTGGGTGTGCCAAGTGCATGGGATGTGGTGCAGGGCCTGGCATGGTGAATAAACTGGAGGGTAGGGAGGCTCATGCGTTTTCAGTGCTTGAAACGTCAGCTTTAAGTAGCTAGGTGTAGTGGCCCATGCTTGAATCCCAGCACTCAAGGTGGACAAGGTAAGGATCAGGAGTTCAAGGTCATTCTAGGCTACAGTGTTAAGTTCAAGACCAACCTGAGCTACATGAGTTTGTGTTAAAAAGAAAAAAAAGGGTCCACTTAGGTCCACCCCATTTTGGATTCTATGATGATAAGTCCCCTGAGCTGTTACGTCTACATTAGTACATTGGTGCCACATATATGCAGACTCGGGCCCTGGTTGCTATGAGACACATGCGAAAGAAAGCATGTAGCTTCAGTAATCCTCCCGGAGTGCTTGGCATTGTAGAGCTCCTTGGTTCTCATGAGACTTTCCAGACATTTTTCTTGGAAAAGAATAGAGGTGTGGGATGCTGTCCACTTTAGAAGATCTGTGGGCCCATCAAGCCCTGCTGGGGGCCAACTCCCATTCCCAGGATGCCCTTGTAGGTCATCTCCTGGTGCTAATACGTGGAAGGCTGTCATTTTTATAGGACCCTTGAAGCAACTGAGACTGCTGACTGTGGCCATATTGCTGTGGGAGCAAAAGCAGGGGATCACAGCCTGAGAGAGGCTCCCTGGACCTGGGCCTTTTGCCTATTCCTAGAGAAGAGGCCTTGGGCCCCTCCCTAAACCCAATGGAAGCTTTGAAAAAAAAAGCAGGCAGCATGTGTGGGGGTGAGCAGAGGAAGTGGGCGTTCCCCTTATACCCTGCCCTTTAAAATTCAGTGACCACACTGGCAAGTTGTTGGCCGGTTCTGAGCAGATGGAATGTGGGCTGTTTTGTTCAATGGGCCCACTCCCTTGGGAGGCGGCAGCCTGCTCGCTCTGGGCCCTGGGCCCTCCAACTGCTAGGCAGCTTCCTGGAGTGGCTGACGTTAGCCTCAGAGCCCCTCTAAGCTGGCCAGGGAGGCTCTACATCCCTGCTGGGTTTTGGAGTTCTTCTGAGAGAGATATAAATACTTGGGAGGCACAGAGTCAGAAAGCTTCCCCTGGTGTCCCAGCACGGTGGGTTTGTTTTCCATCTGGCTTCAAAACTCCACTTAGAAAACTAGAGAGAAAAAATAGTCTATTTCCAGGGCTACCAGCCTAGTCCAGCATCAGGCATGGCTGTTTCCTGCCATTTACCTGGTTTCCCGTGGGTGGGCTCCATCCCTCACTATGCTCCTGCAAACTCACCCTGAACTTCAATGGGGCAGCCACCAGCAGCTTAGGATTCTATTTATACTAGGTGTGGTAGCTCACATCTATAACTTCAGCATTTGGGAGGCTGAGGCAGGACTGCCACTATTTTGAGAGCTACCTAGATGGTGTTAGCGTATGCTGAATAAAGCGCTGAGAAGGTGAGGATGGGGGACTTCAAGTTGGAGGCCAGGAGAACTCAGTGTGAGGAAACCAAAACAGAGGCCAGTAAGATGTGGATAAAACACAGCAAGCCTGCAGGCATACTTAGTTTGATTCTTCAGAACCACATAAAAGCCAGGCAGTGGTGGTGTACGCCTTTAGTCCCAGCACTTGGGAGGCAGAGGCAGGCGGATTTCTGAGTTCGAGGCCAGCCTGGTCTACAGAGTGAGTTCCAGAACAGCCAGGGCTACACAGAGAAACCCTGTCTCGAAAAACAAAAACAAAAAAAACAAAAAACAGAACCAACATAAAAGTGAACAGAAGAACTGACCCCCAAATGTCAGTCTTCTGATTTACAGGCACACTCCCACATGTGTGCTTGCACGCGCACACACATCATACATATGCACACACAAACACGCATGTAACCTTTCTAAGTTACTTTTTTCCAGTCTGAAATGGGCTCAAATGTAGAGGACAGTGGCCCTGCTTTAGCACATGAGCAGGCCACAGCCACACTCTTCCACGTGGGTCCATTCCCAAAGCCCCTCTCCCATTTAGCTTTGCCTTGGGTTGCTTGGCAACACTTGGTGCTCTGAGCCTGACAGGTTTGTGAGCTCCAGAGAGACAGGGACAGAGACAGAGGAGGGCCACACCTCCTGTACATGCTGCACAGGTGGCCAGTTCTGTGGCAGCCAGTTTCCTGTGGGTGACGGGGGCAGCCATCGGGCACAAAAGGCTTTTGACCAGCACAGAGACAACAGTGGTAGCCTTTGTCCTCCTCCTGCTGACTGAGATCAGTGGCCTGTGACAACCTTCAATAGTGGACTCTGCTAGAGCCCTTCCTCTCCATATTGCCCTGTCTGTCCCCTTTGTCCTTGACTTTGGACTGTGGTTGACCTGCATCTCTAGGTCCTTGCTCCTAGCCCGCCTCTGTCAGAGTCCTGGCACTAGGAAAATTATTCCCGTATCTCAGATAAGGAAACAGGCCTGGGGATGCTACAGACTTCGTTCAAATCTGTGCAATTGGGAAGACTCGAAGCTGGGCCTCTGAACTGGGTCTTTTGTCCATACAAACTCCCTCCCTCCCTCTCCCTTCCTCTTATGTCTCCCTTCCTTATGTCCGATAGTGGCTGGCTGCCCACGCCCCTTATCACTCAAATGCACCCTGAGTCCAAGATGTCAGACTTGACATTTCTGGACTGGGCACAAGGGAACCAGAACCTCCTGCTACCAGTCAAAACAGCGAGTCTGAAGATGGTCCAAGAATAGCTTGTGACTGCGAGGTCAGTGGCCTGAGAGGACAGGTTGGCACAGCCCGGAGAGGTCACAAGAGAGCCTCAAGTGACTCCAGCCTTGTCCCCAGTAACCTGCAAACACCAGTGTTCCTTTTGTGTAGTCCCTCCTTATGAGTTGGTCCCACACGTGCGCAGGATGGCTTTCCGCTGGGCAGAGCCAAGAGTGGGGAGTCTGGAGGGAGACGGGAAGGCAGTAGCTGGCCTTAGGGACCAGAAAGCCTGGCCTTGGATAGGCTCTGCCTCTGTCTGCAACAGTAAGGACCACAGTATGTTCTGTCCTTGACCTCCTACTCTCACGCCCCTCCTCAGCCAGGAATAGTTTCTACAAAGCCACCCATGAAATGCCAGGAGTTAGCACTTCATTTGATTTGAACCGTCCAAAAATACCCAGCAGAGACAGAGGTATTAAAACCAGGTCCTGCCGGGCAGTGGTGGCACACGCCTTTAATCCCAGCACTTGGGAGGCAGAGGAGGGTGGATTTCTAAGTTCGAGGCCAGTCTGGTCTACAGAGTGAGTTCCAGGACAGCCAGAGCTACACAGAGAAACCCTGTCTTGAAAAACCAAAAAAAAAAAGAGAGAGAGAGAGTGTGTCTTAAGTGCTGGTGGTGACCCTCAGTTGAATTTGTGAATAATGTTTAAGATCAAGTATGGCGGTGCATGCCTGGTCGTCCCAGCCCCAGGATGATGTAGAGGCAGAAGGTCAGGAGTTCAGTTACATAGTGAGTGTGAGGCCAGCTTAGCATAAGGACTCTATCTCACTGGCACCTTTAATCTCAGCACTCAGGAGGGAGAGGCAAGTGGATCTCTGTGAGTTCAAGACCAGCCAGGTATACAGAGTTCCAAGACAGCCGGAGCTACACAGAGAAACCCTGTGGCAAAAACCAAAAGGAGAGAGAGACAGAGACAAGGTTCCTGTTAGTATGATTGGTCCTTGAGAGAATCTATCCTAGGTTGCTTGTCCTCTTAGGGTAAGTGACCTTTGGCCTTCCTTAGCCTATAGGAATATCAGTCACCCCATCTCTGCCTCTGTACACGTCTGTGTCCAGATTTCTCCCCATATACAAGGTCATCGGTCCTTTTGCAATTGGGCCCCTCTTCTACTGTGTCATTCTCCAACAGGATCCTGTGTATTCATGGGTCACATACTGAGGAATGTGGGGACATAGCTCAGCCCTTCGCAGAGACCATAGGTGCAGCGCTCAGTGGGGTCTTTTGGGGGGTGGGTTTCTCAGTCACACTGCCCTTTTTTTTATCTTCTCTGTCTATCTGCTTCTGGAAGCAGGCTCTTTACAGCCGTCATGCCCATGGTGGCAGCTGGATTGATCCTTGACGACCCCACGCTGCAGCCTGTCAGAAGACTCGTGTCCCTCGTAGGCACTGTCTGTGTTTGGGGTTTTGTTTTGGGTTTTTTTGCTGTGCCTTTAGAATGGCTGTTGTGGCTGCTGCCAGCCTTTCCCTTCTGGCCACCTCAGTTGCATGGCAGTCACCTGCTCGTTGGCATCTCAAGTGGGTATGGAGTGTGATCGCCACGGCTGCTCTTGACCTCCACAAGTGCAGCCCAGAATGTCACCGATAATTCTTTTTGTCTCTTCTGTTTTCGCTCTAAAAACCACCTTGTCCATGATCCAGTAAAGAAGGTCCTTTAAGTGACGGGTCAGTAATCGATGCCCCCTCTGGGATTTGAGAGTGTCACTAACTGCTTTTCCAGTCCCCGTGCCTGAAGCTTCCTAAACAGCTTTGTCTTGGCAGCTGTTTGGTTTTGTGCAGAAAAGGGTGGGGGTTGGGGAGTATGGGGAGCTGGTGTCTGCCTTCCCTCCAAGTGTGAAGTAGCAGGTGGCTTTCCTCTATCAGGCTGAGGCATAGCAGGGAGGAAGCTGAAGTGGTTTGGCCTAGCTAACTCCATGGCTGCTCTGTGTTGGAAAGAGCCCTCTCCTGCTAAACATGAACCCTCACCTTCACTTGCCTGCTTGCACTGGCCCTTCAAAGCTCTGGAGAATTTTCCCAGGCGAACTTGGCTTGAGGATGAAAGAACATTCTATTCCTGATAGAAAGGAAGTATAGCTTCAGTAACATCCCAAAAGGTTAAAATCCTCTTCACTAGACATGATTGTATCAGACCCCCGGGACTGGGGAGTCAGCTCGGTTCGTAAAGTTATTGTCGAGTAAATGTGAAGACATGAATTCGGATCTCCAGGACCCACGTAAAGTCAGAATCAGGAGCATGCATCTGTCATCCCAGCTCTCCTACTGAGGGACAGGAGAGAGGGGCTGGCAGTAGCAGAAGAGAACGAGACCGTGTCTCAGACAAAGTTAGGGGACTTGTAGGATGGTTTAGCAGCCAAAAGTGCTTGCTGCCAAGCATGACCACCTGAGGTTGAGGCAGGAGGATCACAAGTTAATAGCCAGTCTGGGCAATTTGGCAAAACCTTTAAGGTTAGTATTAGAGGGCTGGGAGGTTAGAGAGATGGCTGATCAAGTAAACATGGATGCAGCTAAGCCTGTTGACCTAAGTTTAAGGCCTGACACCTAAGACAGAGTGGAAGAAGAGAGCCAATTTCACAAGTTGACTTTACACACACACACACACACACACACACACACACACACACTCTTAGCTTATTTAAAATGATGAAAGGGTTGGAATTATAGTTCAGTGGCAGAACACTTACCTAGCACGTGTGATTTGGGGGCTGGTAAGATGGCTTAGTGGATTAGTGGTCCTTGCCACCAAGGCTGAGAACCTGAGTTCAACTCCTGGGACCCACACAGTGGAAGACGAACGGACTGCCACTCTCTGTCTTCTCACCCCCACACAGGAGCCGTGTCACGTGACTGCCCACATACTTATACATACACATCAAGGAATGGATGAATGAATGGATATTAGGAATGGGTTTGCCACAGAATCATCTTCTCATAACTTTCATATTCTTTCAAAGCATCAAGGAAATTCCTAGGCAGAGACTGGGGCTCAGTGGTTAAGAGTGCCGACTGCGCCGGGCAGTGGTGGCGCACGCCTTTAATCCCAGCACTTGGGAGGCAGAGGCAGGCAGATTTCTGAGTTTGAGGCCAGCCTGGTCTACACAGTGAGTTCCAGGACAGCCAGGGCTATACAGAGAAACCCTGCCTCGAAAAACCAAAAAAAAAAAAAAAAAAAAGTGCCAACTGCTCTTCCAAAGGTCATGAGTTCAAATCCCAGCAACCACATGATGGCTCACAACCATCCATGAGATCTGATGCCCTCTTGTGGGGTGTCTGAAGACAGCTACAGTGTACTTACACATAGTTAATAAATAAATCTTTTTTTTTTTAAAAAAAAAGAGTGCTTGCCTAGCATGGACAGGGCCCTGGGTTTGATCCCCAGCATGTCATAAACTGGGTATGGTGATTCATGCCTGTAATCCCAGCAGTTGGGAAGTAGAGACAGAAGGCTTGTAAGTTCAAGGTTGTCCTCTGCTGTGTAATGAGTTTGGAGGCCAAGTTGAGCTATCTAAAACCTTATCTCTAAAATAAGAGAAAAAAACAAATTCCTGAGTGGTGTAGCTGAACCACAGAGTGCTCACCTGGCCTTTGTGAAGATCTGAGTTGTGTTGATTTTCTTTTCTTTAGTAATTACAAGAGAGATTCCCTAGTAGTGGCCAGGTGGAAGTGCCTCAGCCCCCATTACATACATGCAGACTGCTCACTCTTTGTGATCCCTAAGGTTCTGAGACTATGACACACAGAAGCCTCAGTGCTTGCTAGAATTCTGCTGACCGCATCCCCCGTACCAAGAATGGATCTGCTCCTGTGTGGGCCTGTGTGTCCCACACTGAACAAAGGGGGTAGATAGGACAGCAGATGACAAGCACTAATCTCTGTCTTTTTCTTGTTCCTTTCCAAAAGGTTTAGCTTTTTCTCCCGGGACAAGAAGCGCCTGGCCAACACACAGAGACCCACACACATCCACGAGTCTTTTGGCCAGTGGGCAATTACCCACCGAGACGACGGGTACACAGAGCAAGGACAGGAAGCCCTGCAGCACCTGTGACTGTACCTCCTCCTGGACCGCCTGCTGCCTGCTCCAGGTGGCTGGCTGCCTCAGCATCAACCCCCTCAAACGAACTGTCTGCTTTGAGGATGGATGATGAAAAACTGATGCCAAATTCTAAAGAAGTGTTTATTTATCTGCAGGGCTACCCAGTTTATACTCAATGCCTCGGACCCCTTAGGACCTATATTTAATAAGATGAGAATATGAAACCAGACCACATTAATTTCAGTTAACAAGCTTCCTAAGCTGAACACATCGCCACTATCATAGCTATTTGACTCCTAGGTTCTGTTTTGTTTTGTTTTCTTATGGCCTTTGTCAGTGAGGAGCAGTAGAAGGGAGTTTTATATGATGAAGTTGCCCTGGAGGTAGCAGGCTGTACAGGAAGTGTGAATCGGACAGATGGAGCCTCTAATCACAGGATGGGCTACCCAATTTGGCTGAGGCAGAAGAGATCATCATGTGGTCCTTCTAGCCACCTGCTAGAAAACAACCTTGGGATTGTCATCTTTGTTCCTGGTAAAGCTAGAGGCCCAAGCAGCCTGTCCGAGATGGTGTGCCTTGGAATCTGCTGTGAGCTACACAGTACTAACCAAACAAAGTTGTTTAGGACGAAACATCGACTTGTGTCCTGTGTGCTTTTGTCCTTTCCTGCTGGCTTTCCTTCTCATGTTCCTTGGGTGAAATACTGGGTCCTATGCAAAGACGATAATGCTTTAAAGTAGATTGGGTGCCAGACTCACAGGCCTGGGTGATGTGCTGTGGTGGATGAGGAGGTCAGATGTATAGATGGAAGGGCAATGGGTAGGCAGGGGCTTAGAGACCACATGCCCACCTGACACACAGTTGCCATGGCCACTGGAGGAACTGAAGGCTAGACCATGTACTTTCTGCTGATGCACAGAGCACTTGGGAATGAGGGCTTCAGAGGGTGGCACTTCCTAAAGATTATATGATGAATGGGGCCATGCCCTGTGCTATTTAGCTAACTAGGTTAAGCTGAGCATGTGGGTGCATGCCTATAGCAACTCATTTTGTGTTAGTTTTTGAGCTAAAAACTTATATGGCCCTAGTTGGCCTCAGATTCCTAACAGTCCTGTGTCTCCCAAGTGCTGGGTCAACAGCAGGCTTGTGCTACTATGCCTGGCTCTGCTAGTAACTGTTGTTATTGTGTGATTGTGTGCCACAGTGCTCATGTGGAGGTCAGACTTTCAGGAATCGATTATATCAACCATGCTATATCTGGGGATCTGAGGATCTAAGGTCAGGGTTGTGTGATCTTTTTAAGAGATTTGATTTTAGTGTTTGAGTGCCTCCATATATTTGTGTGTGTGTGTGTGTGTGTGTGTGTGTGTGTGTGTGTGTGTGTGTGTGTGTGTGTTTGCACATGCACACGAGGCCAAAAAGGGTATGGGATCCCCTGGAACTGGAACTAGAAGTTTCTAAGCCACTATGTGACACTGAGAATGGAACCCAGGTTGCCAAGAACATCTGTCTTTCCAGCCTGAGTAATATATACCTTCATGCTCTGAGCTATCTTGCTAGTTCTCCAATGGCAGTATGTATACTGAATGAACAGCCTGGAGTTCCATATAGATCCAACTTTGCCTGTCTGCCTCCCAAGTTCTGGGATTAAAGGTGTGCCTCGCTGAGCCCAGCTAAATGCCATTTTATTTTTAAAGTCTTGAGAGCAGTCTTTGGTTGACTTCAAGCTCACAGAACCCAGCTGTCCAACAAACCAGAATCCAGATAAGTCAGAAAAAGGGCACACCAGCCCTTCAAACTAGGCCTAGGTGGTCCCTCTTATTCCTCCCTTTCTTTCATCTCATTCCTGCTGAGACAGAGTCTCACTGAGCAGCCCTGGCTGTCCTGGAATTTACTATTTAGACCAGGCTGGCCATGAACAGATCCGCTTGCCTCTGCATACACCACCACCGCCTGGATTTAAAGAGCTCAAAGTCAGCTACAGATCACAGCCCTACAAGTCTGCGTTTCATTTTAAATGCCAGTCATGGAAGAAGGCTGGCAGTCATTTTTTTCAGGGAGCAGGTTACACAGACTTGACAGCAGCTGCCTGCTAATCCAGATGCTCAACCTCCTGTCTAGTTATTAAAAGCTGGAACATTCTCCTTGGATTTGGCCTTTCTAGGTCCTTTCAATTCAGCAAACCCTGGGGCTACAAACATGAAAATGGAAGAGACAAATGTATCTTAGGAGTCAAAGTCAATATAACTAATTCTTATAGGCTATTGAGACAGGGTATCATTTTGAACCCTAAATTGGCTTCAAACTTGCAATTCTCCTGCCTCAGCCTCCCTAGTGGTAGGATGACATGGGTGTGCCATCACATCAGGCTACTTAAGGGTTTTAAACCATTATCCCCTCTACCACACATTCAGCCTCGCCTCAAAGGGTGTGAGCAAGTAAAGACATTCTTTATTATCCCCCCCTCTCTCTTTCCATACTCCTGCCTCCAACTCCCAAGTGCTGGGTTGACAGCATGTGAAAACTTTTCTATTTCCACATGAGCTGGGTGACTTCTTAGACAACTTTCTCCTCTCATCCTATGTGGCTGTAGTTGGAGCGCATGCCTGGCATGCAGCCCTCTCCAGTTCAATCCCCAGATCTGCCCCAGCCTGATGGAGGCCTGGTGGCTTCAGCCCCTACCCTCTGGGTAGGCCTCTGCTGCCTGCTGCTGGCTCTACTTACTTCTGTCCCTTTTGTCCCTGGTTTTGGCCCTCTCCTCCCTGAACTCCCTCTCTCTTTCCCAATCATTCTCAGGCCACACCCTGGCCCTCTCTTGCCAGTGCTTCTCTCGGCCCCTATCATGGTCCCGTTCCCTGGGTCTGGGGTCCCAGTGTCTGTCCCTGGATCGAGATCGCTCCCTCCTTTCCCTTTTCCCTTCTCTATGTGGCTCATTTTTGACAACTGGCAAGTTGATGGGTTTTCGGAAAGGCCGATCTCGGCCACCAAACCTCAGTTGCCCAGATTCCTTTTTCCCACCCAACCCACCACCCAGCCGCCGAGGGATCCAGCCACGGAGGGTCCTCTCTAGCTCATAGTCCACGAATATCTCGTGCTGGTCGATGACCAGGCCATCAGCATCTCTGTAGGCCTTCAGTAGGGCCCTCTCCTCCTTGTACTCAATGAAGGCGTAGCCCTTGGAGAAGCCTGTCACCAGATCCCGAACCAGCCGCAGCCGCCGGATGTCACCATATCTGGAGAAGACTTCCTTTAACTTCTCCTCTTTGGTCTGCAAATTCAGTCGGGCCACAAACAGGGTAAGGAGGGGGTCTCCGGTGACTCCTTTGTTGGGGACATAGCGGGCCAGCATGGCCCTCCACACAGCTCGGTCATGTGGGTCTTCATCTGTACCATCGATGCTGCCAGCTTTAAGCGGGTCATATTCCTTGGCAATGGGCATCCAGTCGTTCATGTTCTAGAACATAATAGGAAGTTATGAAGCCCCCTTGCTTCTCCACCCTCGCCACAGCTCTGGAAAGCATTGCCATGCACCCCCTTTTGTGGAGCGTGCATCTCACTATGTAGGGCCTCCTTTATAGCCCCAAGCTGGCCCTGAACTCCACATCCTCCTGCCTCACCCTGAGTGCTAACATTACAGGTGTGTGCCACCAAGGAACTTCACTGCTCATATTGAGGGCAGTGGGCTCCAGACCAGGGACTTTCTTCACATCTCCCAACAGGGTGCCCCATTCATGCTGGACATGAGAATGCCTGAGTCCTACTGTAGCTTATTGACAATTCAGACTCTAGAAAGCTTTGACTGCTCACTAACCCGGCGGAGCCAATGCTGGAATCTGCTGTTTACAACCAGGAGTGTGAGAACCACTGCAGGCAGCTCCTTCCCTAATAGCATCATCCCATGTCCCTAAAATGGTATTTATTCCTGGCCATGCTAATGTACACATGGAGACCCAGCACTCGGGAGGCTAAGACAGGAGAACTGCCACAAGTTTGAGACCAGTCTAGGTTACCTGTCTCAAAAACCAAAGAGCTGCTGCTCCTGCAGAGGACTGGCTGCTCCTGCAGAGGATCCAGGTACAGTTCCCACCGCCCACATGGACGGCTCACAACTGTCAATTACTCCTATCCCAGGGGATCTGAAGCTCTCTTCTGGCTCCTGTGAACACCAGGTATGGGCATGGTACACATACAAACATGTAGACTGTTAAGTCAGAAAGCGCCTCACAGAGACCACCACTCAAAAATGCAATTGGCAAGAGTGTTTTTATTTCGAGAAAGCAAGAAGCCTGCATGTAGGGGTCAGTCACTTACAAATATGCAACCCCATACAAAGGTACAGCATCCTTTTTATAGGGAACTAGGGGAATTTTAGCTAGGATTAGGTAATCTTCATTGGTAGGTGCCAGGGATGTTACATGGGTTGGTTTTTGGTTGGCCTGTGACCAGGTGGTCAGTAGACTGCATTCCTGTGTCATGAACATTCATCCATAGGATGAGATATCCAAACCATATAAGGCTGCTCAACACAGATGGCCCATCCTGAGATAAGATTATTTCCCCATCCTTGTGGTTATCTCCAGGCTGTTCTTTGGATAGGGAATTTTATGGCCTTGCTCCTGGAGCTGGTGACTTATGGCCTAGTTCCTGGGATTGATCAGTTGAGGGGTTTTATGGTCAGTTCCTGGAATGGATGACTTTCCTTTGAAGTCAGGCCTGGTCCTAAAATGGAGTTTATGTTGTCTTCTCATCCCCCCCTTGAAATCATACCATGGGCCAAATCATAGGTGACACAGTTGAGATGTTCTATTGAGACAGTAAGACTGTACTGTGGAGATGCATTCTCCCACAAATTTTTTTTGTTTTGTTTTGTTTTGTTTTGAGACAGGGTTTCTCTGTATAGCCCCGGCTGTCCCGGAACTCACTCTGTAGACCAGGCTGGCCTCAAACTCAGAAATCCGCCTGTCTTTGCCTCCCAAGTGCTGGGATTAAAGCGTGTGTCACCACTGCCTCGCATTCTCGCACAAATTTGACTAGTGCATTTAACCACGTAAGATCCACAGGTGAGGACAGTTAGCAATAGCAAGACTGGTCCTACCAATGCCGATATTAGTATAGTCAGCCTGGTGGACCAGGCAAGTAATGATCCATACCAGTTTTGATTCTGTGGTCTGAGTTTAGCACTTTAATCTCTGGTGGACCATGGCCAGGCTGTTTCTGATATTACCCAAGTTGTTGGTGTAGAAACAGCATTGCTTTCCTAGGGCTTGGTAGAGGCCCCCTGTTTCAGGAAGAGTAAGTCTAATCCCCTTCTATTTTCTAGTACTATTTCAGCTGAGTCTAACGACTATTCTAAGTGATGGATGACTTTCTAATTGGGCTAGATATATGTCAAGGTTGTTTAGGACCTGAAGAGTTTGAGCTGCTTTAGCTAGGGCTATAGCACCAGTACTGACTCCTGCAGCTATGCCAGACCCCACTAGCATTGTAAGTGGGATTACTGAAGAGCCAAAATCTCATCTTTTCCTGGGATGACCAGAGCCATCTTCATACAGGCAGAAAGGGTATTAGTCAGGGTTCTCCAGAGTCACAGAGCTTATGGAAGGACTCTCTATATAACAGAAATTATTATAATGACTTACAGTCTGCAGTCCAACTAACCCAACAATGGGCAGCTGTGAATGGGAAGTCCAAGAATCTAGTAGTTGATCAGTCCCAAGAGGCTTAGTCGTTTCAGCTGGTCTTCTATATAAGCTAGAAGTAGGTTCCAACCGGTATGCTGGCAAGTAAGTGAAAGCAGGTGGAAAAGAGTGAATCTTCCAGTGTCCTTATGTAGGCCTCCAACAAAGGTGTAGCCCAATTTAAAGGTGTGTACACCCTAGTCTGGACCTGGGACTTGCTTTGTCCCAGGCTGACCTTAAACTCAGAGATCTGCTTGGCTCAGTCTTCTGGGATTAAAGGAATGCAATACCTTGCCTGGGCCTAAGCTTTCATGGCCACTATGCCTTAAGATCTCCATATCAAGATACAGGTGAGAAACCTGTGTCTTCCAGCCTCAAGATCTGGTTCATAGGTGTACCTTCCATTTCTGGATTCTAGTTCATTCTATATGTAGTCAAGTTGACAACCAGGAATAGCCATCATAGAAGGAACAGGGTAACCAAAACACCCAAGCTGGAATTTTGGAGTACCTGTGGAGGGATGTCAAGGGGTTACGCTCAAGGTGTGTGTAACCCAACGTCCATTGGGGAGCACAAGGTAGGAGTCTCTGGCTTCTATGGTAAGGGTAGGATTGCAAAGGTGTTTCAAGTGAGGGAAGCTATTTAGTCCTCCCCCTTTTCTATCACACAGTCCTTTACCAGTCACTGCTTGAAGGGTGAGCACTGGGGACCTTCCCTAGGAACACTTTGGTGGCCTTTCTAGGGGTATCAACAAATTTTCTAAGGTAGCCCAGCCAGTATGGTATGGGGACCTGAGTTCCAGGAAGAGCCAACACTCTTCTCAGGTGACCTTAGTGGTAGAGTTAAAGGTAAAGTTGAGCGGACTGAATAGGGTGAAGTGTCAAAGGCCCTAAAGAGAAGTGTGAAGACTGGAGCTGAGACCGAGTTTATAAGGGAGAAGAAATCTGAAGCAGAGGCTGGTGGTGTAGTTTTTAGGGCAGGCAGGTAGTGGCATTGCTTGTGTGGCTGGTCCTATAGCCTATGGGGGGGGGCGTGTGTGTGTGTGTGTGTGTGTGTGTGTGTGTGTGTGTGTTCAGACAGGACTATTTGTTTTTGTATCTGGAAGAGGAGTCTCCTATTGTGTCCATGATAGACCTAATGGTCCCAAACCTCTCTAGACTCCCATCCTCTGCTCTTTTGTTCCTTTTCCATTATTGAGATGAAGATGGGATTCTCCCCATGTCGAGCCCACCAGTCCCCTAGAGGTCAGGTTCATTATCCTGCCTATTTAGATAAAATCCCATGGGGCATTGATCTCACAGCCCCATTTATGGCAAAAGAAGCTTTCTGTATCACAGCAAGTCCCATAATCATGTCTGTCTGGGCATGCACAGAGTTGGGTGGTTGTGAATTGTAGTTCTTGGCAGGCCTTTCTGAAAATCAGTCTAGCAACTTGCAGTTCCTGATATGACAAAACAGGGCTTACCTCTTGGACCTGGACCTCCCAATATGTATCAGGCCAGGACACGATGAGGGTTTGTGTCTGCTGAAGTCTGATCTCCAAGCAGAGCAAGTATGAGGAACAGGTAGTTGGAACCCTCTGGAGAACTGTCAGGACCCACCACTGTTTAGGGCGCAGCAAGGAGTGTGTGAGACAAGAGTTTTGAACTCTTAATCGAGTTTCATGGGTGGGCGACAGCTCGCCACAGTCCCGTGCGGGCCTCAGGCGCAGACGCAGGGTCTGCGTGTGGATCCATGGTTTAGTAGGGGCATTAGTTAATGTCTCCTGTAAGGTCCAATTCATTCTCTCTACTTGACCTGAACTTTGGGGACGGTAAACACAATGGAGTTTCCAATTTGTCCCCACAGCCTTGACTAACTTTTGGGTTACCTGAGAGATAAAAGTAGGTCCATTGTCTGACCCAGAAGTACTGGGCTGTACCTACAGATGGTGTCTTCTAACAGCTTTTGGCCATCCTATGTCGTTCCCATGTTTGGTGGGGTAGGCATCTGTTCACCCTGACACTAGCAAGTACCTGCACCCGTATAACACAGGCTTGATTTCTGTAAAGTCAATTTCCCAGTTTTCTCTGGGTCAAGTTCCTCTCTCCCTGGATCTGGATCTGGAGGTCCCTCCATGCTTGGCCTTGACTATGGCAGGTGGGGCACTGAGCCATGGCTTCCTCTGTTTTTGGCCTTAAGTCAGACTTTAAGGTTCACTCTTCAGAGTAGATCAACCTTTCTTTTCCCTAGGTGGGTGTTCTGGGGCCTCTGACGGAGTAACTGACCAGCCAAGTCTGAAGGGAGGGTAATCCTTCCATCGGGGTCCTTTCCTTGTAGGCTGATTGTGCAGGTTTAGATCCTCTCATTTCTTGTTGGTGTAAACTGGGACCTCAGGCAATGTGGGTGTCACCACTGGGGCATTAGGATAGAGGTGACCTGGAGCGCTGCCTCACGGCCCAATCCCAGGTGTTTCCTCTAGGGATGGTTCTGTCTCCCTTTTGGTGTCCAGGGAAGTGTATGACTGCTGTTTTCTCGAGCAGCCAGTTTGTAGGAGGCTTAGAATTGCCTACTTATTTTTGACAGGTTTTCCTTCTGAGGTGAGAAGCCCTCTTTCCTTGTAGATGGCCCTATGAACATGCACAGTTGCAAAAGCATACCGCCTGTCCATGAGGTACTGAGTCTGTTTTCATGGCCTACCTGTAGGGCCTTCATCAGAGCTATTAATTCAGCCTTCTGGGCTGTAGTCAAGAATCCTCAACTTTTTTGATCATCCTGCCTCTACCTCCTCAAAGTATGTACCAACTAACCCATCACGTTTACTTGGGATGTGGGCGGGTCTTTTTCTTTTCTTTTTAAGATTGATTTATTTTATATACACAGATATACCAGAAGGGAGCACCAGATTCCATGACAGATGGTTGTGAGCCACTATGTGGTTAGTGGGAATTGAACTCAGGACCTCTGGAAGAGCAGTCAGTGCTCTTAACCGGTGAGTCATCTCTCCAGCCTCCCCACACCTTTTTTCTTTCTCTTTTTTTCTTGTTCATTTGTTTTCTCTCTGTAGCCCTGGAACTGGTTCTGTAAGGAAGGCGGGCCTTGATCGCAGAGATCTACCCGCTTCTGCCTCCCAAGGGCTGGGATTAAAGGCATGCACCAGCACTGCCTGCCTGCCCTCCCCCTCCCCCCCAAAAAAAGTTGTCTTAATTGCTCGTTTATTTGAGAAACCCTAAAGTTGCCCCGGCTGGCAAGGCTTGGTAGCATATGTCTGTAATCCCGACCTTGATCACCTAGTGAGTTGGAGACCAGCCTAGAACACGTGACATATCCGCTTTAAAAAAGGAGAAAAGAAACTCCTCATCGGAGGTGTAGAAGTCTCAGGAATTTGAGAAACTGGCAAGTGCTCTTTCGGAAAACCAACGTACAAAAGAAGACCAAACAGTCACTGCCAAACCATCCCGGGCATGCGCAGTGGCGCCGAGGACGCCAAGGCGCGACTGTCGACGTGAAGCAGGCTTCTCGGTACCCAGGTTCCAGCTAGGCCTGGACAAGGCTGTTCCCCCGCCCCTCACCCCGGTCGCCTTTCCACCCAACCCTCAGTCCAACTCCCAAGCCCGGCCTCCGCCTCTGCCAGGCTTCAACATGGCGTCGGCCACGCGCAGACTTGGCGCCCCGCCAAGCCTGTTGGGCGACTCTCTCCGCCTTTTCACATTGGCCCTGCTCCCCTCGAGCTTCCACTCACCTCAGCAAATTTGGGGTTCTTTCCGTACCGAGACAAAAGCCGTTTCCACCGCCCGTTGCTGAAGACTGCGGATTCCTTACACAGACCTCCACTGAAACTCTTTATTGGCAGCAGCAGATTCGCCACGGCCGTTGAGCGGCGTGTGTTTGTTTTGTTTGTTTTTGTTTTGTGTGTGTGTGCCTGTATGTCGGAGACAGGGTCTCTGTGTGTAGCTTTGGCTCTCCTAGAACTCACTTTGTAGAACAGGCTGGCCTTGAACTCAGAGAAACCCTTCTGCTTCCTGATTCCTGGGATTAAAGGTGTGGGACCTTACGTCTTGTGAATTACTTAAATAAATTGACTATATACATTCAACATATAGAAGTGTATATTTTGAGAATAAGAGGATTTGTTTTTTGTTTATTTATTTTTAAATGACAAAAACTTAAATTGATAGTTGATAGACTACCGAATGTGCAGTGAGTTTTCTAAAACCAGTTTACCCTTTGAATCCGGTTTTATTGAATTCGTTCCTAGAAACTTCTGTGATGTTAATGAAAAGTTTTTCGTACAGTTCCCACAGGTTTACTAATCTCTAGATTTAGTAACTTCATTTTTAGTATTGGGCGAGGTGGGCACGTCTATAATCTCAGCATTTGAGAGTTTGAGGCAGGAGGATTGCCAGTTACAGGCTACACAATGACACCCAGTCTCAAAGAACAAACTGGAGAGATGATTCAGGGATTGAGAGCCCTGGCTGCTCTTCCAGAGACCCGATTCGGTTCCCATCACCCAGCGCAGTTACTGACAGTAGTCTGTAACTTCGGTTTCAGAGGATCCGATGACTTCTGGCCTACGGGGCACTGAAAGCAGTGTCATGCAGGCAAAACACTAATATACATAAAACTCACTGAGCAGTGGTGGCACACAACTTTAATCCCAGCAGAGGCAGAGGAAAGAGGATGTCTGAGTTTTAGGCCAGCCTGGTCTACAAAGTAAGTTCCAGGATAGCCAGAGCTACACAGAGAAACCCTGTTTACAAAATGAAAATAAGAAAAAAAAAGAAAAGAAAAAGAAAAAAATAGTAATACAAAGAAACACAACTGAACTGTAAGACCTATTCATTGTACAAATATATGTAACTACATAGGGTTTTTTTCCCACTTGTCTTTAGATTTTAAAATTTGGACTTTATTCTTAAACATTAATGACTGTATTATCGTTAAATTTTATAAATTTAATTGCTTAAAAATCGATCAATTAGTGTGTATGTGCTCTTGGAGAAGCCTCAGGTAGACTTGCTTGGTTATCTTTTGCTATCTCATTCCACTTTGGTGAATGGTTTTGATTCGTCTTCTTTATATGGTTTAAGACAGGGAATCTCAATGAACATGGAGCCCACTCAGAATATTGGAAGGCTGGGCATCTAAACTCTGCTCCTCTTACTTTCATGATAAGTTGAACCTCGAAACCGGCAGCGATATTGGTGCTGGGAACGGAACCCTGGTTCTCGGCACATGCAGCAAAGTTCTAGGAGCAGCAGAGAGAATGTCTTGTGTGTTGTATGGATGCCTCACCTGTCAATTCAAAAGCCTATGGCCCATGGTTCAGGCAGGAAATAGAAGGTGGGACATCTGGGAGGAGACAGAATTCTGGGATAGAGCCAGATGAAATTCACCCAGAAGACGTGACAAGAACGAAGCATAGTGCCCTAAGCACAGGTAACCAGCCACATGACAAAATGTAGATTAAAATAAATGGGTTATCTTATGATTTTAGTCAGAGAAGAGCCTAGCTATATGGTCAAGGTATTTGTAAATATATTTTTAGTCTGAGTTTTGTGGGGCTGGGCGAAAGAACCAGGGCCTAACTTCTACAATGAGCCATTGTGAAATTTCTCCAGTCCAAATTTCCCGTTGCAATTGAGATAGGGTCTCATGTAGCCCAGGCTGGCCTTTGAGTGCTGAGATTACTGGGAGTACCAGCAGAGCTGGTTCTATTTTCTTTCCTTATTGTTTGTTAGTTTTTTGAGACAAATTCTTAAGTGCAGGTTGGCCTATAGTTTCAGCTCCTGGAGTTCTGGGATTACAGGTGTGACTAAGACACCAGGTTTGATCTTTCTTCGGGTCTCACACTCAGACTCTCAGCAAAAGCCTCCCATTCCCTGAGGTAAACACATTCACTCACCCCACAGATCCTTAAGGAAAGACCTGTTCTGTCCCAGCAGAGCTGGTAGTCAAGAGGGAAGGGAGCTAGAGTCCCTTCCCACAATCCCCATTAGGCTCCTCCCATGAATAAACAGATCACAGAGACTTAAAAACAAAACAGTTAGCGGGGCAGTGGTGGCACAATCCTTTGATCCCATCACTTGGGAGGCCTAGGCAAGTGGATCAACAGATCTGAGTTCAAAACCAGCCTAGTCTACAGAGTGAGTTCTAGGACAGCCAGGAAACCCCTGTCTTCAAACAAACAAAACTTCAGTTACCACTTGGGAGGCAGAGGCAGGTGGATTTCTGAGTTTGAGGCCAGCCTGGTCGACAGAGTGAGTTCCAGGACAGCCAGGGCTACACAGAGAAACCCTGTCTCGAAAAAACAAAAAAAAAAAACCTTAAGTTACCACTGATGCGCAGAGATTCAAAACAAATACCGGGACACACCTCTTCCTCACACAACACTCAGCTAAGAGTTCCCCTAAGAGTTAACTAAAGATGAACTCCTTAGTCCAGGTCTGCTCCAGATCCCTGGTTGCTTTCCGGCATAAGTGAACAATGTCCACAACCTTGAAGGAGGCACTCAGGAAGTCAGTGGTGTCACATGCAGCCAGATGACCTGAACAACACACTCATGTCCCACACAGGCCAGCTGCTGGTGGAACGTTACTGTTTGTGGATGTTAGCCCCCACACATCTCTAGTTCCACTTTGATGACATGTGACCTCTCCACCTACTTACTTCTGTTTTCTGTTTCTTTTTTTTTTTTTTCTTTCTTTCTTTTTTTGGTTTTTTGGTTTTTTTTTGTTTTTGTTTTTGTTTTTTTGGTTTTTCAAGACAGGATTTCTCTGTGTAGCCCTGGCTGTCCTGGAACTCACTCTGTAGACCAGGCTGGCCTCAAACTCAGAAATCCGCCTGCCTCTGCCTCCCATGTGCTGGGATTAAAGGCGTGCGCCACCACTGCCTGACGTTCCGTTTCTTTCTTTTTCTCTCTCTCTCTTCTGTCTTATCTGGGGGGAGTAGTGGTTTTGAAAAAAAAGAAAAAAAGCAAAGTTATTGACATTCTGAAGGCCATGAGAGTATGTGGGTGGAGGGGAGAGGAGGTCAGGCTGAGAACATCATGCCCAAGACGTGCTGTGGATGTCTCAGGGAGGGCTGCCTTAAAATTAGCTTGGTTTTTTGTTTGTTCTGAGACAGGGTTTCTCTGTGTAACAAGCCCTGACCATCCTGGAACCCCACTCTTGGATGAGGCTGGCCTTGAACTCACAGAGATTCACCTGCTTCTGCCAACCAAGTACTGATATTAAAGGCATGAGCCACCCCTACCCCCAAGCTTTTTTTTTTTTTTTTTTTTGAGACAGGATCTTTTTATATAACCCAATTATCCTGGGCCTCACTATGAATACCAGACTGGCCTAGATCTTAGATCTGACTGCGTCGTCTTAGTCCTTGGATTAAAGGTTGTGCCTTTAAGTAACTGATTTTTACTTTATGTGTGTGCCTGGGCCACCATGTGCATGCAGAAGTCAGAGTTGGCTCTCCTCTCCTCTCTTCCTCTCCCTTCCAACTTTCCGAGGCAGAGTCTCACTTCTTCTGCTATGCTGTGTACTACAGGCTAGCTGGGATAGGCACTTCCAGATGATTCTCTTGATGTGTTCCACTGCTTGTGGCTCTTTACATGTGTTTTGAGGATCCATCTTGGGTTGTCAATTTGTACAAAGCTAATGCTTTTGCCTACTACCAACTCCCTAGTCCCAATTTGGTTTAAAGGCATCATTTCATGGACTTTATTACGTAATAAAAGGATATAAGGGGGGTAGACTATGGAGCTCCAGAGGGTCAATTTCTGGAAAAATTTCAGGGCAAGGCTTTTGACAAGGTCAACCATTTGGAAGAATTCCCAGCTGTCTCGGTGTCTGTTCATGCTGAAGGGACTACAGCAATGCAGAGGGCCGGGGGGATGGCTCAGTAAAGCACTTGCTCAGCAAACACGGGAGTGAGTCCAATCCCCAGAGCCCACAGAAAAGCTAGGCATGATGGCTCATGACTGTAATCTCAGTGCCAGGGAAGTGGAGACAGGCAGATGCCTGGTGCTCACTGGCCAGGCAGCCTAACTGAATCAGAGAGCTCCAGGGGCAGTGAGAGGCCCTGTCTTCAACATGAATAAACAAGGCAGACTGCCAATGAGATGACCCAAGGGGAGAGCAAGCACATCTGGAACCCACACAAAAAGCCAGATACAGTGGTGTGTGTGAATTGTTACAGCACTTCAGCATCTAGATAGGAGGGGACAAAAGAATCTTCTGGACGCTCTCCCCTCACCTAGTGAGTTCCCGGACGGCCAGGGCTACACAGGGAAACCCTGTTACAAACAAAACAAACAAACATTAGTGGCAGTATGCAGGAATCAGAAGCAGGAGGATCTCTGTGAGTTCAAAGTCAGCCTGGTCAGCAGAGTGGAATTCCAGGACAGCCAGGATTACACAGAGAAACCCAGTCTGGAAAAAACAACCAACCAAAAAACTCAAAAGAAATCTCCCACACCAAAAAACCAAAACCAAAACCAAAACCAAAACAAACAAACAAAATGTTGGTGAATAACTGAGGAAGGCATAAGGTATTAACCTCTGGCCTCCAAACATGTGGACATACAAATAAATGTACTCACACACCAAAGACTTAGTGATGTTCCATTCTTATTCTCTCTATATTTCTCTCTCTCTCTGTCTCTCTCTCTGTCTCTCTCTCTGTCTTTCTGCCTCTCTCTCTCTCTCTCTCTCTCTCTCTCTCTCTCTCTGTCTTGGAGCTCACTCTGTAGACCAGGGTGACCTCGAAATCACAGAGAACTCTGCTTCTGCCTCCCAATGGTAGAATTAAATGACCAGCAATGCCCCACTCTTGTTTCATTCTCACAGGAGCTCCTCCCTAAGCTTTAAGGAACGTCCCAGAGGCAGGCGGATTTCTGAGTTCGAGGCCAACCTGGTCTACAGAGTGAGTTCCAGGACAGCCAGGGCTACACAGAGAAACCCTGTCTTGAAACACCAAAAAAAAAAAAAAAAACTTGCTGCTGTCTAATAATGCTCTCCCTCCACCTCGAGATCTGATCCCAGTCTTGAGGCCCTTTATTCTAACAAATTTCACTGAAGGGAGCTGTTTGGGTTGTCAGCTTCTGTGGCGGACCAACCGCTGCTCTTTTTCTTAACAGGAAGCTGATAACACCTTTGCTGCTTGAGAACTCTATTCTTCATCTTTCCTAGAGAGGAAGCCATGTGTACTAGGCGTTAGCAGCCTGTTTTCAAGGTTCATTCACGGTGCAGGGGAATCGGGGCTCCGTGCACTTTCTCTCTCATGTGTATGGAGATACAACTGGGTAGTCAACAAGACAGTTAGCTCAGTGTTAGAGGCCCTGTTGTCAAGCTACCAACTGCTGCTCATGCCCAGCTCAACGGCTGCTATTTGCTACACAATTAAAAAAAAAATACCCTTCAATAGAGACCCGGATTTCCGCTCCTCTGCCATGCAAATTCGATAGCTGGAAAGCTCGAGTTTGCAAAGTAAAAAACTTGTGACATCTTTCCATGACCACCCTGGGAAATACGACCGCCCCCGTCTCCATGGAAACCAGGCTTCTCACGCGCTCGTCACCGAGGGCGGAGCTACGGGAGGCTGCTCCCTCTCAGACTACCAGGCCTTGGGTGCTTCTTGGTGCCCTTCCTCCCTGCTTCGCTTCCCACAGTCCCCTGTGCGTGTCCCTCACTTTTGGCGCACGGGTGTGCGGCTGCGCGCGGTTTTCTGTGATTCGGTGCTACCCGCTACTCGGTGTAATACCCCACGGCCACCCAGACTGCGTACGGCGTGGACTCGACTCAGTGCAAAGTTTCCCTGACCCACAGCCAGTGGACGTGTAGGTGACAGCAGCCCCGGAGGTCGCCGAAGTCCCGTGTACCATGGAGGAGCCCCCTGTAAGGGAGGAGGAGGACGGCGAGGAAGACGAGGGCGCCCTGGCCAAGAACCCCCTGCAGCTGACCACCGACGACGTGTACGACATCTCCTATGTGGTGGGCCGCGAGCTGATGGCTCTGGGCAGCGACCCCCGCGTCACCCGGCTGCAGTTCAAGATTGTGCGTGTAATGGAGATGCTGGAGGCACTGGTGAACGAGGGCAGCCTGGCGGTCGAGGAGCTGAGAATGGAGAGGGACAATCTCAAGCAAGAGGTGGAGGGGCTGCGGAGAGCCGGTGTACCCGGAACCCAGGTGAGGAAAACCCAAGCCTCAATCTGGAAGTTTCTCCACAGTTAACATTTATTACATACTTACTAAGTGTCTGACTCTGCAATGTTCCATATCAGTAGCCTACTGCTTCGTTTCTAATTTACTTAGTTTCTTTAAAAACATTTTTTAACCTTTATTTTTAGGTGTATGGGTGTATTTATTGCCTTCATATGTCTGTGCACAATATGCGTGCAGTGTCGGGGAGGTCAGAGAGGGTGTTGAATTCCTCCACTCCACATGGATTTATGGATTGTTGTCTTATGGGTGCTGGGAGCTGAACCCAAGTCCTCTGCAAGAGTATCCAGTGCTCTCAGCCTCTCAGCCGTCTCTCCTGCCCCTATTTTACTTTTCTTTTTCTTTTTTTTGTGATTGTTTTGTTTTGTTTTTCTAGACAGGGTTTCTTTGCGTAGCCTTCACTGTCCTGGAATTCAGTCTGTAGACCAGACTGGTCTCAAACTCACATAGATCCACCTGCCTCTCTCTGCCTCTGCCTGCTGAGTGTTGGGATTAAAAGCGTGCACCACCAGCGCCCACTTTACTTTCTTCTTTTTAAATTTTTTTATTTGTTAATATTATTCGTGTGCACGTGTGTGGGGGGGCAGAGAGAGACGGAAGGAGGAAAGAGAGAGAGAGAGAGAGAGAGAGCGAGCGCTAGCGAGAGCGGAAGTGAGAGCCTGCGAAAGCACAAGAACACATAGGTGCTTCTCAGAGACCAAGTTTGTACTGTGATTTTTCTCCTTCCTCCATGTCAGCTCCTCTCAGGATCAAACTCATCGCTTTAAGCCTTTTGGGGAGAACATTTAACCCCGGAGCAATCTCTCTAGTCCTGCTCACTGCATCTATGGCTTTGACCTCCAACGATGGCTCTCATGAGCACGTCTCAGAATCACTTTCTGAAGTGGTCTTCAAAAGGGACAGCAGCGAAGCCCAACATTGTTAGACTCAGTGGGTCTGAAGAGGGATCTACGAAGCTGGGGAGGGGGTTATGTTATTGTTTCTGTGGTTTAGGGTCCGAATGTTGGGCAGGTGGAGGCCGAATATGCTAAGCAAGTGTTGTACTGCTGACTGACACCCCCTACTCATTGCTTTATTATTTTTTTGGTTAGAAGATAAGGTCTCTCTTTCTCTCTCCTTTCTTTTTCTTTTTTTTTCTTTTTTCTTTTTGTAAGCAGGATCTCATTAACTAATCCTCACTGGCCTGGAACTTTCCAGACCAGACAGGCCTCATACTCGCAGATACCTTCCTACCTAACCATCCAGAGTGCTAAGATTACAGGTATGAGCCAATCATTATGACTAGCTTGAACAAACATTTTAAGGAAAGACTTACTATAACGCACACACACACACACACACACACACACACACACACAATCCATTTCTTTCCAAGGCGGAGGTTGGAGCCCAGGGTCCTTCTCATTCTCAACAGCTGCTCAACCATGCAGCCCCACCTCCATGTTCTTTTTAATTTTTAAATGATTTATTCATTTATCATGCATACCATGTTTTGCCTGCACGTATGCTTGCAGGCCTGAAGAGAGCACCAGATCCCATTATAGATGGTTACGACCCACCATGTGGTTGCTGGGGATTGAACTCAGCCCTTTTTTTTTTTCCCCTTTTTTGACTTACTGCTTTCTTGTTTTGTATTATTTAAGGCAGGGTCTTACTCTGCTGCTCAGGCTGGCTTCAAACTCATGATAATCCTCCTGCCTCAGTCTTTCTGAGTGTCAAAATCAAGGACATGAACCACCACCACCGGCATATTTTCACCAGCTTCTAAGTCACAGTGACAGTTGTACCTGAAGAGAGATCCTTCCATCGTAGCGTGGCCTTGGCGAGTCAAGAAAAGTTTAACTGCTCGGGCAGCCATGTTCATGCTGTTTGGCCCGTCTGGTCTTCAGGCGCAGGGAAATGGAGGAAGCTGCATCATGGCCTGGAAATGGTGGTTTGCATGGGGCCCAGTGATTTCCCCCATGGGGCAGAGAGGACAAGTGTCAGAGGCACAAGATGAAGTGGCATATTCTCTTCCTTAAATACAGTCTTATGATGGGGTGTGTGTGGAGTGGGGTGGGGAGCCGGATGTGGTGACACTTGTCTGTCATACCAGCGTGGGAGGCCAAAGCAAGACCATAGGGAGTTTGAGGCCAGCTTGGGCTACATGGCAAGACCATGCCTCCAAAAAGAAAACAAGAAGGAAAAGAAAAAGCATAAAATAAAAGAATAGATTTTTACTGAGTTTATTAAAATATCATGATTTTTTAAAAAATATTTTTGATGATTTAAAAATTATCGTTTCTTATAGTCAAATACATGCAACACGAAATCCATTTACCATCTTTATTTATTTTTGAGACAGAGTCTCACCATGTTGATAAGGAACTCACCATGTAGACCAGGCTAGCCTAAAACTCTTAGAAATCCACCTGCCTCTCACAGTGCTGGTTTTATGGGTTTACTTAAAAGCAATTTTTAGATTTATTCATTTTACCTTATGTGTGTAAATGTTTTGTCTGTATATATATGCACCATGTGTGTGCCAGCTAGATCCCCTGGAACTGGGGTTATTTATGGTTGTGACCCACCTCATGGATTCTGGGAACCAAACCTGAGTCCCTGGCAAGTGCAACCAGTGCTCTTAACCACTGAGCCATCTTTCTAGCCACTGGTTTTAAAGGTGCCAGGCACCACACTTGCCTGCTTTTTATTTGTTGTTGGTTTTTTTTTTATTATTATTTTTATTGTTGTTGTTTTTTGAGGCAGGGTTTCTCTGTGTATCCCTGGCTGTTCTGGAACTCACTCTGTAGACCAGGCTGGCCTCAAACTCAGGAGATCCACCTGCCTTTGCCTCCTGAGTGCAGGGATTAAAGTTGTGCGCCACCACTGCTAGGCTTTTATTTGTTTGTTTGTTTTCTTAAAGATTTATTTATTTTATGTGTATATGAGTACACCATTGCTCTCTTCAGACACACCAGAAGAGGGCATCAGATCCCATTACAGATGGTTGTGAGCCACCATGTGGTTGCTGGGAATTGAACTCAGGACCTCTGGAAAAGCAGTCAGTGCTCTTAACCACTGAGCCATCTCTCCAGCGCTTTATTTGTACTTTTAAAGTTAATTTATTGTTGTTTATTTTTTACTATGGTGGGAATAGACCTCAGGGCCTGGCTCACATTAGGCAAGTGTTCTACCATTGAGTGTCTTCTCCTACCCGTCTTCCCATGTTCAGTGGCCCCAAATCCATTCACATACAAGAATTGTCTTTTTCTACATTTATTTATTTTGTTATGTGTTCAGGAATGGTGATGTGCATACAGCTCTCTGGAATAGAGGCTCTCTTTTGACCTTGTGGGATCTGGGGATCAAACGTGGTTTTAGGATTGGCAGCAAATATTGTCTTAGTTAGGTTTCCATTGCTGTGAACAGACACTAGGACCAAGGTAACTCTTTTTTTTTTTTTTTTTTTTTTTTTTGTTGTTTTGTTTTTTTTGTTTTTCGAGACAGGGTTTCTCTGTGTAGCCCAGGCTGTCCTGGAACTCACTCTGTAGACCAGGCTGGCCTCAAACTCAGAAATCCGCCTGCCTCTGCCTCCCAAGTGCTGGGATTAAAGGCGTACGCCACCACTGCCCGATGTTATACATCTTGTTCTGAAAGCAAAAGACCCATCTTCCAAGCAGCTGGGAAAAGGGTCTCAAAGCCAAGCCCCACCCACACAGTTTCACACTTCCTCCCAGAAGGCCACACCTCCTAATACTGCCATTCCCTGGGCCAAGCATATTCAAACCCCCAGAAATACTTTTACCTGCTGAGCCATCTCTCTGACTGTGACTGATTTTTTTTGCTTTTTGCTTTTGTTTAGTGCAGTTGTCTCATTGGATTGCCTAGGCTGGCCTCATGTGATCTCCCTGTCACAGCCTTTGGGTAACTGTCCCAAACAGGTGCCGCTGTACCCAGCTTGCTTTCTGTCTCTCTGCATTGACCCATTGTAGGCAGTTCACCTCAGCAAAGTCTTTCCCTTCTTTGTGACAGGATCTCATGTAGCCCAGGCTGCTCTTGGACCCACTATGTAGCTAAAGCTGGCCTTGAACTCCTTGTCCTCCTGTTTGTTTCTAAATGCCAGGCGTGACAGGTCTGAGCCAGCATGCCCAGCTTCATACGATTAGCATCTTAGTATTCCTTTCCCTCCCTTCCCCCTCCTCTCTCCTCTTCTCTTTCCGTTTCTGAAATGTAATTTCAAAATTCAGATAGTATAAAGGTACATGACTTAACCCTCTTCCCTGGAAAGATTTTGGATGGTCCTTCCCTTCCTTCTGTGAAGAAGGAAGAAGAGCTCTGGTGCTGCATGTCAGTCAGCCCAGCATCCAGGAAGTGGAGGCAGGGGTATTACTATAAGTATGAGACCAGCCAGAGCAACAGATTGAGATCTGGTCTTAAAAGACCAAAAACCAACCCACCAACCAACCAGCCAGCCAACCAACCAGCCAGCCAACCAACCAGCCAGCCAACCAACCAGCCAGCCAACCAGCCAACCAACCAGCCAACCAACCAGCCACCCAGCCAACCAACCAACCAACCAACCAACCAACCAACCAACCAACCAACCAGCCAACCAGCCAACCAGCCAACCAACCAACCAGCCAACCAACCAGCCAACCAACCAGCTAGCCAACCAGCCAGCCAGCGAGCCAGCCAACCAACCAACCAACCAACCAACCAACCAGCCAGCCAGCCAGCCAGCCAGCCAACCAACCAACCAACCAACCAGCCAGCCAGCCAACCAACCAACCAGCCAGCCAGTCAACCAACCAGCCAACCAGCCACCAGAAACAAAATGAAAACTCCGAAAACTGCCAAGCATGGTGGCACATGCCTTTAATTCCAGCACTCAGGAGGTAGAGGCAGGTGAATCTCTGTGAGTTCAAGGCCAACCTGGTCTACAGAGCAAGTTTCAGGACAGCAGGGGTATATAGTGAGGCCCTGTCTCAAAAACAAGCAACACCCCCCCCCCCAGGTTTTTTGTTTGTTTTTTCATCCTTGAAGTAGGGCTAGTGGTGAGCCAACGCTCTCCTGATGCCCCACACCCTGGACTTGGTTTCTTTTCTTTCTTTTCTTTTTCTTTCTTTCTTTCCTTCCTTCCTTCCTTCCGAGGCAGGGTCTCTTTGTGTACTTTTAGCTGTCTTAGAAACTCCCTATTGGCCAGGCGGTAGTGGCGCACACCTTTAATCCCAGCACTTAGGAGGCAGAGGCAGGTGGATTTCTGAGTTCGAGGCCAGCCTGGTCTATAGAGTGAGTTCCAGGACAGCCAGGGCTATACAGAGAAACCCTGTCTCGAAAACCCAAAAAAAAGAAAAAGAAAAAGAAAAAGAAACTCCCTATTGTAGACCAGGCTGGCCTTGAAATCACAGATATCCACCTGCCTTTGCCTCCTGAGTGCTGGGATTAAAGGTTTGTGCCACCACGCCTGGCCTAATTTTTGTTTTACTCTGGATTCGGGAACTGGTAAAACATTTCCCAAGCGCCCAGGGAGTGACTCGGGAAGGCCTGAGTCAGCATTCTATTTTTAAAAATATGAGAAATGTCTTTGTTTGTCTGTTCTTGGAAAAATTCCACTGTCTTGGTATCAGAGGTGAGAGTTCTGAACTGAATGTATACTGACACACCACTAAGGAAGTCTGTGCAGTCCAACTGCTTGTAAGCTGTTTTCTTCACCAGAGGCAATGGAATGTAACTGTGAGACTAGAAACACAGCCGCAGTGTGACTGTGTCCCATGGGCGTCACGTTGGGTTTTCGTATGTCATGATACATTGGATCTTGTGACCCTGGTGGTTCAATGTTTTCTCGGGCGTTTGAGGGGATGGGGAAGGACCCCCTGGCTTAGCGTGAGTGAGGCAGGCCTTTAGTGCTCAGCATCTTCCTCCTTTTTAATTAATTAACTACTTAATTAATTTAAAAGGTTTATTTATTTATCTTATTATGTGAGTACACTGTAGCTGTTTCAGACACACCAGAAGAGGGCATCAGAACCCATTACAGATGGTTGTGAGCCACCATGTGGTTGCTGGGAATTGAACTCAGGACCTCTGGAAGAACAGTCAGTGCTCTTAATCACTGAGCCATCTCTCCTTCTTTAATGTATTTATTTTTATTTCCTCTGTATGGGTGTATTGCCTGCATGTATATGTGTGCACCATGTATGTTTGATTCATGCCTTCGGAGGCCAAAAGAGGGTGTTGGATCCTCTGGAACTAGCGTTATAATTTATGTTTGTGAACCGGCATGTGAGTGCTAGGTAACTTATCTGGGTCCTCTGCAAGCACACTGAGTACTCCTAACTGCAGAGCCATCTGACCAGCCCTGTACTCTGGTTTTCATCAATGAATCCGACCATACTTTGTCTGTCATTTTGATATTCGAGTCCTTGTCAGTTTGAGCAGTAGTAGGTCCCTTCAGGGACCAGTGTGGCCTAGTATGGTGACTGAGTCTGTTGGTATGTTGTCTTTCAGGTGAATTTGGGACCAGACAAAATGGTAGTGGACCTGGCAGACCCCAACCGACCCCGCTTCACTCTGCAGGAGCTGAGGGACGTGCTACAGGAGCGGAACAAACTCAAGTCGCAGCTGCTGCTGGTGCAAGAGGAGCTGCAGTGCTACAAGAGGTGGGCTCCGTGTGGTGGCCTGGGCTCGCCGCATTACTGACTGGCTCCTGTGTTCACTCACCTAGTTTGCTGAACACCCACTATGTGCCAGGCACCAAGCGCACAGCTGCACAGCACTGGACAGTGTGGGCCCTTAGTAGCAAAGGTCCTTGATAGTCTAGTGGGAAGATGTGTCCGGGCATCTGGGCAGTGGTGGTGCATGCGTTTAATGCCAGCACTTGGAAGGCAGAGTCAAGTGGATCTCTGTGAGTTCGAGGCCAGCATGATTTAAAGAGCGAGTTCGAGGACAGCCAGGGCTACACAAAGAAACCCTGTCTGCTGGGGTGGGGGTGGGGGGAGGAAATCTAGGCTAGGGGTGCAGTATGTGTCTGTAATCCCGGCACTCCAGAGGTAGAAGCAGGAAGGTCATAAACCTCTCTACAAACAAACATAAAAGAGGTCTGTGCACATGTGGTCATGCATACCTGTAATCCTAATGTAAGTCTGGAGGATCTTGAGTTCAAGGCTTCCTGGGCTGTATAATGAGACTGTGATTCAAGACAACAGGGTCAGACCTGATAGAACACCCCTTTGATAGCAGCACTCAAGGGGCAGAGGCAGGTAGATCTCTGTAAGTTAGAGGCCAGCCTGGTCTACATCATGAGACTTTATCTCAAAACACAACAACAATAAAAGCCATATTTTGTTTATTTTTGGTGTCAAGAGGTGGAATCTGAGGCATAGGGTATACTAAGTATGTGCTGTACCACTCAGCTAAAACCCTAGAAAAGCAACACGGGTACAACTGTTTACTCACCTCCTATTTTCCCAGGGGTCTACTTCTACCCAGAGAAACTCCAGGAGGAAGAAGAGAGAAGGATGCTGTGGTTCCCATGGGCAACGGTGAGAAGGAGGAGAGGACCATTATGAAGAAGCTGTGAGTCACCTGGATGCCCCATCACTGCTGTATCATGAGCATGAGACCTTGTGGGTTGAGGGGAGGCTGGCCGTGGGATGGGGAGCTCTTCTCTCTCCCCGGATGTGGTTGCAGCCAATAGGAAAGCTTTATGCCCCCCCCCTTTTTTTGAGACAGGGTTTCTCTGTGTAGCCCTGGCTGTCCTGGAACTCGCTCTGTAGACCAGGCTGGCCTCGAACTCAGAAATCCGCCTGCCTCTGCCTCCCAAGTGCTGGGATTAAAGGCGTGCGCCACCACCGCCCGGCTATGCCCCCTTTTATAGCCAACGCCAAGAGGAAGTCTGGGCAGTGCGCAGATCCTGGCAAGGTGTGGACAAGAGTCTGCTCACTGAATGAGAATCTCTCCTACTCAAATACTTTGAACCATAATGTTATTATTGATCGCTTTATAATTGTTCATACTTAACTATTCTGTATGCTAGGTTTTACCTTGCCATGGTCAACCGGGGTCCAAAAATATTAAATGGAATATTCCAGAAATAGTGAGTTGTCAGCCAGTTGTGGTGGTGCAGACCTTTACTCCCAGCACTTGGGAAGCAGAGGGATCTCTGAGTTCAAGACCAGCCTGGTCAATAGAGTGAGTTCCAGTACAGTCAGGGCTCTGTTAGAGAGAGAAACCCCGTACTGAGAAACAATAATAATTATTAAAAAAAAAAAAAAAAAAAAGTTAGTGAATTTTCAGTTGCATGCTGTTCTAAGTAGGGTGATGAAATATTTTGCCTCCACCATGTCCAATTTGGGGCAATAGGTCATCTTGTTGTCTTTTTTTTTTTTTTTTTTTTCTGGTTTTTCGAGACAGGGTTTCTCTGTGTAGCCCTGGCTGTCCTGGAACTCACTCTGTAGACCAGGCTGGCCTTGAATTCAGAAATCCGCCTGCCTCTGCCTCCCGAGTGCTGGGATCAAAGGCGTGCGCCACCACCGCCCGGCCCTCGTTGTCTTTCCGAGGCCAGGCTGTCTACACCCTCTACCCAGTCATCAGTTCATAGACATCTCGGTTATGGGTCAAGGTTGGGAATAGAGCAGTGTCTGTGTTTAGTGAACCCCTTGGTAACAGTGGCTCCAAGGTGGAAGAGCCTGATGCTGGCAGCTTGGCTTGCTAAAGATAAATCTCTCTATAAGGAACTTCTCCATTAGTGCAATACACTTCTCTCAAATAAGAAGAAGGAAGGTTGGGCTGGAGAGATGGCTGGGCAGTTAAGAGCATTTGTTGCTCATCTGTTCTGATATGTGTTTTAGTTAGGCCTTCTATTGCTGGAATGAAATGCCAAGAGCAAAAGCAACTTGGGGAAGAAAGGGTTTATTTTGCTTCCCCTTCCATTTAACAGTTAATAATCTAAAGTGCTTAGGGCAGTGTTGTGTGACCAAACTTTTCCTGGGGATGAAATACATGTCTACTCACCCACGGCAGACACCACCAAAGATACAGATACCACCAGAGTCTTGGTGAACCATGAGTTTTCCTTGGGTTACTTACAGAAGTATGGGGGAGGATTATACTTATGGGAGCAGAAATGACTCAGACAGCTGCATCACCAAGATCCACCCAAGCATAGGTACCAGCTCATAAAAGCTGGGAACCGCTGGGCGGTGGTGGCGCACGCCTTTAATCCCAGCACTTGGGAGGCAGAGGCAGGTAGATTTCTGAGTTCGAGGCCAGCCTGGTCTACAGAGTGAGTTCCAGGACATCCAGGGCTACACAGAGAAACCCTGTCTCAAAAAACCAAAAAAAAAAAAAAAAAAAAAGCTGGGAACCTGGAGTGCACTGCCCAATCTGTTGGGAGAACAGGCTGGAAAGTGACTTTTCCAGGTCCCTCAGTTGGGTGGCTGGAAACTTCTTTCAGGCACTGAGGCTGGTCTCAGGGTCTTCTTTGCAGTTCTGTTCAGTTAGTATCAGAGGGATTCTCACCTTTTTATTGCTTACTCTGGCAGGGACCTAGTGAATCTGGTCAGTTTCAGGGACTTCCTGAAGGAATTTCCCTGCAAGATTGAAGCTAGAATTCAAAGGAGGCAGGAACCTGGAGGCAGGAGCTGAAGCAGAGACCATAGAGGAGTGCTGCTTACTGGCTTACTCCTCATGTCTTGCTCAACCTACTTTCTTATAGAACCCAGAACCATCAGCACAGAGCTGGCACTACCCACAATGTCTGGATCTTCTCTCATCAATCACAAATTAAGAAAATGCCCTTCAGGCTTCTTTCATCAAATTTTTGTTTTTCAAGACGGTTTCTCTGAGTAATTCTGACTGTCCCAGGTGGCCTCTGCCTCCTGGGTGGCCTCTGCCTCCTGGGTGGCCTCTGCCTCCTGGGTGGCCTCTGCCTCCTGGGTGGCCTCTGCCTCCTGGGTGGCCTCTGCCTCCTGGGTGGCCTCTGCCTCCTGGGTGGCAGCTTAAAAGTGTCTGCTTTACCAACAGGATCCAACCACCCCCTTTGTTTATTTTTTCAAGACAGGGTTTCTCTGTGTAGCTCTGGCTGGCCTGGAACTTGCTCTGTAGACCAGGCTGGCCTCGAACTCAGAAATCCACCCGCCTCTGCCTCCCAAGTGCTGGGATTAAAGGTGTGCACCACCATGGCCGATCTTCCTTTCCTTTCCTTCTTTTGACCCTTCCCATGTGCCCTGTCTTTCTCTGAAATTCATGGCTTCTATTTTTTAAATTGTGTACACACACACACACACACACACACACACACACACACACACACACACACACATTCCTAAATATATAAATACAACCTGCCCAGTCTATAACATGTTATTTTTATGTATATGATTTCAGGGTTGACCACTGGCATTGGAAAGCCAATTTGGTGGCTCTTCCCTTGGAAATACTCCCCCTCCTCAGTATTCCTCAGCTGCCACCTCCTACATTAAGAAAAAAAAATCTTTTTGAGACAGGGTTTCTGTGCAGCCCTGGCTGTCCTGGAACTTGATACATAGACCAGGCTGCACTTAAACTCAGATTTGCCTCCTTCTGCCTCAAGTGCTGGGATTAAAGGCACGCACCTTTATCCTACATTGTAATGGAATAAATACATCGAGCAGTAGACCCAGCCCTCTTTTTATTTTGCATTTTAAAAAAATTTCTGAGACAGACTCTCACTAAAAGTTTCACAGACTGGTCTTGAACTCCTGATCCTCCTGCCTATACCTTCCAAGTGCCCAGGTTACAGGTGTGTACTACTACTACACGCAGCTTGGGGCCCCATGCTTCGTGAGAAGGGAACACATTGGTGGCTCTAAGCCGTCCAGCCACATGACCATGCTCTGCTGTCTGTGCTTTGGGGAGGCTGAGGTATTTCTCCCTTTTCTGTATATCTCCGGCTAAAGGAAGCCCCAAGAAGGCAGGAACCATTGGTTTCTTTCAGCTTCCCCTTTGGGATTTCTTTGAGCCAATTCATGGGCATTTGAGCCAAATATGGCAAAAGTAAAATGTCTGTGGCCAGGAGGCTGTAGATTCCCATCAGATAAGCTCATTAAACGGGTGGAGGGAAGCAAGGAGGGGACAGGTGACTTTCTGAGTAAGTAGGTCAAGCTAAGAAGGATTTTTGTTTGTTTTGAAAACAACTGGAGCCAGGGAAGGGCTTTGTGAGTGAAAGGGCCCAGAGAGCAGAGGAGGCCAAGTTTGGTTTGGGTTGTTCCCAGTCTTTTGTTTTTCAAGATAGGGTTTTTCTGTGTAGTCCAGGCTGGCCTTGAACTTAGAGGTCCGCCTGCCTGTGGCTGCCTCCTGAGGACTGGGACTAAAGGCTTGTGCCACCACTGTCCTGCTTGGTTAGCAGTTGTAACAGCTCTCTCAGGTGTTTTTCATCATAAAGATTTGTCTTCAAATTATAGTTCATGTTGAAAAGCCATTTTTTACCCCCTCTACCATGAAACCCGTAAAAACAAAATCCAGAGGCCAGTGTCTGACAGGCGTTGGGAAGCCGGTTGCTCAGCTCATTCCCCAGTTTGGCCTATTCCAAAAGACCTCAAATTGTTCATCTGTAAAATAGGAATATCAATCATGCCAAGTGAAGAATTATATGAGTGTGAAATTAGCCAAAGATGGAAATGTCTATAACAGTGCTGTCCCATTAGAAGCCCTGAACAAAACATTTATTATTTAAAAGACAAGGTCTCAACGGACCTCGGTGCACGACTTTAATCCTAGCACTTGGGAGGCAGAGGCAGGCAGATCTCTGAGTTCAAGGACAGCCTGGTCTACAGAATGAGTTCTAGGACAGCCAGGGCTACACAGAGAAATCCTGACTCAAAACAAACAAACAAAAGGCAAAATACAAAAAAACCCCAACAACAATAAAAAAGACAGGGTCTCTCTTATGTAGCCCTGGCTGTCCTGGAACTTGCTATGTAGACCAGGCTGGTCTTGAACTCAGATCTCCTGTCTGTGCCTCCCAAGTGCTGGGATCAAAGGCTTGAGCTACCACTCCTGGCTCCTGGACAAATTTATGTTTAATTAAATTTACTTATTTGGTTATTTATGGGTGCTCTTTCCACAACAGATGTGTGGAGGTGAGACGGCACGTTATTCTCTTCCCAGGGATTAAGCACAGATTGTCAGGCTTAGGGCAAATACCTATACCCACTGTAATATCCCACAGGCCTGAGTGGATTGAGGCCACAGCCTGCAGGACCGTTTTTTTACCATGCTCTCTCATCCTTTCCCTTCACACAGGTTCTCTTTCCGCTCAGGGAAGCATACCTAGATTGAAGACCATCACCAAGATGGTGACCCTCTTGACTTGAGAAGACAATTGCCAACATTCCTTCTGGAACCATCTTTCTGTGCCATGAATGTGCTTTGGCCTGCTCACGCTCTTCCCTCTCAGAGCAGTCAAAGGAAGATGTTCTCATGGCTCACATGCTCCCTAGGGACAGAACTGGACAGCCAGTAAGCTTTGGCCAGAGCAAATGAGGCAATATCAAGAAAGCAATCGCTGGGCAGTGATGGCGCATGCCTTTAATCCCAGCACTTGGGAGGCAGAGGCAGGCGGATTTCTGAGTTCGAGGCCAGCCTGGTCTACAGAGTGAGTTCCAGGACACAGAGAAACCCTGTCTCAAAAAACCAAAACCAAACCAAAACAAAACAAAACAAAAAGCAAGCAAGCAAAGGAACACAGAACATGGCAGCATCCTGCCTCCACACGTGGACAGAGGCCTCTGGTCTGGAGCTCGTTCCTGCCTCTATGGTAATCTGGTCATTAATACGTGGTGGTGAGAGGTTGGAAATATGGAATCACCTTGACTGATATTTGGTGAATACTTGATTTTTCTCATTCAACTTTCTTTATACAACTTTTGTATTAAAGTGAAAAGACCTTTATAGTTTCTATTACTGTTTCAGACTGGTCTCTTCTAAAGAGTTAAGATGGTGTATATGCCCGTGAGCATACAACTCGTGTATCCAATTGAACCCAAGTTAGGTGTCAGCCATGAGGCTGACTCTCCAGACTGAAGGAAATGCCAAAGATCTGATTCAAAGGAGACTCAAGGCTTTTGAGCTAAGAGTAGTGCTAACAAAGTACTTCTCATTGTTACTAAAGCAAGCAAAACATTAGATGTCAAGTTCCCCTGGGACTGGAGTTATAGACTGTTAGCTGCCACGTAGGTGCTGGGAATTGAACTTGGGTCCTCAGGAAGAGCAGTCAGCACCTTACCTGCTGATTCTCAGTCCTCAGAGGACAACTTTTTTTTTTTTTTTTTAAAGATTTATTTATTTTATGTATATGAGCACACTGTAGCTGTCTTCAGACACACCAGGAGAGTGCACCAGATCCCATTGCAGATGGTTGTGAGCCACCATGTGGTTGCTGGGAATTGAACTCAGGACCTCTGGAAGAGCAGTCAGCACTCTTAGCCACTGAACCATCTCTCCAGCCCCAGAGGACAACTTTTGAGGCAGTTCCGGACTGCCATCTTGTGGCATGGTCTCCCCTGTTCGTTTGTAATTTGTTATGAACCCTAGGACTGCCGGCTCCGACTTCTGAGGGATTCTTCAGTCTCTGCCCCTGTATCCCCACTGGAGCCCTGCTGGCTTGGAACTCAAGAGATGCCTCAGCCTCCTGAACTAGGATCAAAGGGACTACACAGCTAGTATCCAGCTTTCTGTGTGGGTTCGAGGGATTAAACTTGGGTCATCAGGTTTATGGCACTAGTGTGTAGCCCTGGCTGACCTACAATCATGTAGACCAGTCTGAATTTGAACTCAGAAATTTACCTGTCTCTGCCTCTCACGTTCTGGGATTAGGGGTGGCAGCTAGTGCTTTTACACAGAGCCACATCTACACCCAGCCTAAGATATCAGAACTGGGAAGCACTCAACTAGCTATCAGCTTCAAGCACTTGGAGTGTTTGAAACTATTGATCGCCATGGGCTTTTTCAGTATCAGTCTATGAAACCCTTTGGTATCCTACTGCGCCAGTGTTGGGTAGGAGGAACCTGACCGTGACCAGCAGGCCAGAGTCCTCTAATGGGGATGGTGTGAAAATGCCCAAAGATCGAGTCTGTAGAACACCCCTCGTAGGCAATAGGCAGGCTGCTCCGATTGACAGGCATGCAGGATCTCTAAGCTGTCTAGTCCCAACAAGCCACAAGTACCGAAACAACAAAGCCGTGGCATTTGTTAAGAACTGAGTGTTGCTAGGACATCTAAGGAGGCAAATCTGCAGCCAGGTAGGCAAGGTGGTGTATACCTTTAATCCGGGCACTTGGGAGGCAGATCTCCGAGTTTTGAGGCCAGCCTGATTTATGCAGAGTTCCAAGACAGTCAAGGGTACACAGGAAAATCCTGTCTGCTGGGGGTGGGGGGTATGTGAGATCAAATTTAAATTGGAAATGACAATGGAGCTGGTGTGGGTATGCATACCTGTGATCCTAGCATCAGGAAATTTAAGGATTTCAGGCCAGTCTGGGATACCTGAGTCTTAAGACAATTGTGGCCATTATATACCATTTAGGGTGTATGTTACATATTGGCTATTACCCAGAGGTCCCTCTGAATCCACCCCTCGTGTGTGTCACAGGGGTCGAACCTGGGTAGTCAGGCTCAGCAGCCACACACCTGTCGGGGAACCAGTCTATTCCACCTCCACTTTATTAAGAACAACAACACATATATAGGTGGCCTTGCCTGACAATAAATATTTTAATTTTTTTGCTTTATTAAGATGACAAATAAGTTTCAAGTTTATTTCCTTTTTTGTTTGCTATTTAAATACAAAGCTAAGCCACAAACAGGTACAGCCAAGACAGTTTTATCTCACAGTTACACCCTCCTGTCGGATCCTCCTCCAAGTCTGACCACTGACTGGGCTCGCAAAGGGTGTGGGGAAGACTTTCTTAGGTAGCACCATCGTGAGGCTGGGAGACGAGGGTGGTGGGGGTCAGGAGTGGTTCTTATACCTGGCTCCTGAGCCCCAGCCCCCGGACTGAAGGTGAATGGTTAGTCCTCCCCAGGGAGGGAGAAGGAAGCCAGCTACTCTTGCTCTCACAGGTCAAAACTGAAGCATCATCCTGGTTCTCTGGCTGCTAAGCCTTGCCAGCTGCCAGGTACCCTAGTGCCAAAAACACCTGGTGCCTGAGGCTGGCAGGGGTCCTAGACCGACAGCTGACAGCATCTCCATGGGATACCAGGGGTTCTGCCTTGACAGCAGGTAGAGAACTTCCCACGCAGCAGAACTGGGGTTGGGGAGGGGTGTGGGCTTAGTAATTTCAGGTCCCACTACAAAACCTCACTTTTGATTAGAATAGAGTACCATACCATCTCAAATCTTCTCTACACAAACCAACCAGCCAAGCCAAAAAAAGAAAAAATAAA
The DNA here is from genome assembly GCA_028551405.1 of Uromys caudimaculatus. NCBI lineage: Eukaryota > Metazoa > Chordata > Mammalia > Rodentia > Muridae > Uromys > Uromys caudimaculatus. The sequence goes on from CM052721.1 coordinate 28,778,665, forward strand.
CCCCAGAAGAAAAGAAAAACGCATTCATTTCACTCCCTTCAAAACCTATGTACATGTTAAGTTGTTTTCTGTGGGATTTTTTTTTCATTTTTTTCTTTTTTTGATTTTTTTAAATGTTTTTTTTTTTTATTATTATTTTTTAAAATAAATTCAGTGTTCACATTTCTATAAAGAATTAATGCAGTTTCAGGAGACCTGCCCTTCTCGGGCAGGAGAACAGTGCTTTTCCCGGCCCACCTCTAGTCTGACTGCCCACCCTGATGCTTCAAGGTGCCTGGAAAAACCGTAAGCCTGTGGAAGAGTTCTGTTCCTGGCCGGGCCTCCGAGCCCCGGGCTCAGTAAGCTTTGGAGAAAGCAGAGGGGAAGACTAGCTTACTGTGAAACTTTTGCTAAAAAATATTCATACATGTCAATGTGTACGCCTGTCAAGACGCTGAGGAGAACAAGAGCTTGGAGACATCCCGTCCAGGCTGTGCGTGGGGGCGGCAGCACCCTCACACCGGCCTGTCCTTGGACGTGGGGTGTAGGGGAGTCCTGGCTTTCATCTTGGGCAGAGCCCGGCTTCCTAGTTCATGTTCAACTCATTCTCTAAAACCTGTGCCGAGTCTTAACACTGCGCGGGAAGCACAAACGTTCAGCTTGTATGCAAAAAGGTACAAAAGGAACTAGAATATAAAAGTTTTGGTAATATAAGGCCATCTGTTCAAGTCCACCTTGGAAACCTGTAACAGATATTTAAATACTACATGAAAAGGCATCTTTAATATACTTTTTAAAAACATTTTAAGTAATTAGCTAAGAGTAAGTGTGTGTGTGTGTGTGTGTGTGTGTGTGTGTGTGTGTGTGTGTGTGTGTGTGTGTAAAAAATTAATTTCCCTTTGAGGGCACTTTGTCCTTTGAAGGAGGCAGGGTGGCAGGGAGGCCACACGGTTAGTGCTTCAGCCAAGGGTAGGCTTCGATGGAGGCCTTGCTGCGGTCCCCATAGTCGTACAGGAGCTCCTCCCCGGCGGCAATGTCTCGGGAGGCGATGAGGATGAGGTGAGGCACGCCGTCAATGTCATGCAGTTTGGTCTGGCAATTCCCACACTTACTGTGATTGATCAGTCGCCCCAGACGGTTCGTTTCTTGAGTGGCATCCACACTGGCGTGGTGGGAGAGAGAGAGAGGGTTACACTGATGAAGAGGCTTTAACCTGGCTGGGATGCTTCACCTGGGACAGAACCCAAAGGACTCTGGCTGGAGGAGAGTTAGTAACTGTAAAGTCAGCTCCCATGACCTCAACCAGGAGGAGCAATTACCATTCTGCAGAACTCCTCAGACAATGCCCAGAGGGAAAGGGCTTGTGACAGGAGCAGGTTTCTAGGGAGGAGCCCTCTCCTGCTGTGAAAGATAGCGCCAATCCCAAAGCTAACTGGGGAGGCCGAAGGAGCCGCTCCCTCTGGACATGGTGCTTTACATTCGCATTCAGGAGATGGAGGCAGGAGGAGGATGAGTTTGATGCCAGCCACAGCTACATAGTGAGACCTGATCTAACTGTAACAAGGAATCTGATCATAGACTCAGGAATGGTCCTGGGCACCCAGCTATCTGCCTTTCCTCCACCCAAAGGGTTAAAAAGTCACACTGTGTACTCACCAGTAGGTTTTGCTCAGATATTGAAAATAGTACATGTAGCAGCCCGTAGAGGGGTCCTGTGCATACAGAGCCTCCCGCTTCTTGGCATCGGTGATCTCAATGAGGTCCCCATGGTATTCTACCACAAAGTCTCCCCGGGAGAACTGCTTGGTAGCAATCACACCCCTGCCTTTGCCATCAATTAGATCAATCTGTCAGGAAGGGATAAGACAGCATGGGTTCAAAAATATGAACAGTGTCAATAGGCATGATGTCTTCCAAAGGGCTTGGACTATACTTTTTGCTAATTTTACTGGCTGGACCTCAATGAAAATAAAACCCACTCGCACTGAGTGGGAAGGCTTTATAGCTTTTACTGTATGTACTGGGTCTAGTCTCAGCTCATTCCCACTCCATCCCACAAAGAGCTCCTCTATGCCTATTCAAAGCTCTCTTTATGTCAGACTCCCAGCTGAAATCTGCTAAGTGGGCAAACACCATTTTGCAGATGAGAACAAATGAGGCTTAGAAAGGTAGCCATGTATCCAAGGCCACAAAGCTAGGAAACAGTGATATCAGGGGCTCTGGTCCATAAGGTTCTCTGTTTATTGGGAGACAAGCAAAGTCCAGAGCCCTGAACCGCCTGCGATCCACCAGTAACCTCTGGTGTTTCTCTTCACTCTATTACAAATGGAGTTACAGAATGAATGGCTGCTCCAGGGGCCCAGGACAAAGTCTGAGAATCTAGGTTATGGGTTAAAAAAAAAAGGCTTTTGATCCTTCACTCCTAGAACAGACCCACCCACCACCACACTGTGGAGGTACAACCCCCTTCATCCCAAACACACTGAAAGGTTTTTTAGTGTGGGTTCAGTGATGCACAGGGCTCAGCCCATCCCCAGCCTCAACACAAAACAAGACCCATGTGGAGAAAAGCACATTCCTTAGACCGGGACACCTGGGATAAGCTAAGTCCTCCCTGACTGTCTTTGCTGCTTTCCTTCTGTAGGGTGAATGCAGGGACTGAATGCAGAGCTCTGTGTGTGGATGCTCTGTAAGCATCTATCACCGAGCTGCTGCTGGACTGTAAGCCATGCCAGGAAGCTTGGTAAGGTAGAGCAGTTGAGACCCAGAGACTTGGTGGGCACACACCTGAGGCTTAGGTGACTCCTCGCTCCCTGCCAGATTCCCAGTCTGGAACACGTGTCACACCCCTCACATAAGGAAACCTGTGGTCTCGAAAGCTCAGAACAGAGCTCTCCATGCTAATAAGGTACCTAGAGGCACTGAGGCCTTACCCAATGAGCTTCCCATCCCAGACATTCTTTCCTGCAAAAGGTCCACCCGACAGACAAGTGAGTTCGTACGGTATGCATCCATTCTCTGCAATGAACAGTCAATCAACAGTTTAGAACTATGGACTGTCCCTTTATCAAGGTCTGCTGTGGAGAGCCTTGGAGTAGGCCTTCGCCTACAGAGCTACAGCTTAATTCTCTGTAGAAGGCCTCTCTGCATTTCCAGCCTGCCTCCACCAAGCTAAGGACAATCACCACTGAGACAGCCAGAGCTCCCCTTTCCCCTAGCCCTGGGCTAGATGCTGCCTGCAGCCTGATGGCCCCCGGACTCTGTTCTCAGCTCTTCCTCGACTCCCAGGGGCACCTGGATGTCCAAGAGTATGAGAACCCCACAGTTGTTATAGGCCCGGGGACTCCCAAACCAGCTGGGGCCTTCCCACATCTCTGACTGAGCTTTCCTGCCCCCGGAGTGGTGTCTCAGTGCTTCTCTAACAGCCCAGCACCCTAGCGTGGGATAAGCGTAGTCAAACTCCACAAGAAGCCCAGCCCAGTGGCGGGGCAGATGTGGACCCACAAGCTACATTTCTAGCCTCCTTTTTGTACTCAGGCAAGACTTGATCTTACAATCTTAAGAGCACTCTACTGCAGCCTCCTGAGTAGATACACGGGCTGACAAACTTTGCCCCCATTCCCACTGTACTTTTTCTTCTTTTATAATTACCCAGGGCCAGGTGTATGCCTTTAATCCCAACATTTTGGAGGTAGAGGCAGGAAGATCTATCTCTGTGAGTTTGAGACCAGCCTGTTCTACAGAATGAGTTCCAGGACAGCCAAGAATACATAGGGAGAGAGACCCTGTCTCAAACAAAAACAAAGCAAGGGGCTGAAGATGGCTCAGCAGTCAAGAGTGCTTGTTGCTCTTGCAGAGCACCCAGTTCAGTTCCCAGCACCCACACCCCGACAGTGGGTAGCTTAGAACCACCTGTAACTCCAGCTCCAAGAGATCTGATGCTTTCTTCTGGAGTGTGGGTAACCCTACTCCATTTATATAAAACAGAAAGATATATATACATACACATATATATATAACTAAATAAAAATCTTTTTTCTTTTTTCTTTTTTCTTTTTTTCTGAGACAGGGTTTCTCTGTGTAGCCCTGGCTGTCCTGGAACTCACTCTGTAGACCAGGCTGGCCTCGAACTCAGAAATCCACCTGCCTCTGCCTCCCAAGTGCTGGGATTAAAGGCATGCGCCACCACTGCCCGGCAATAAAAATCTTTTTAAAAATTACATTAAAAAACGGGGCTGAAAGATAGCTCAGTTATTAAGAACATTTATACTTCCAGAGAACCTGGGATCAATTCTCAGCATCTACATGGTAAGTCATAACCATGTTCTGGTTTCAGGGGATTAAATGCCCTCTTCTGACTTCTGGGTGCACCAGGCCTACATGTGGTATACAGACATATACACAAGCAAAACACTCATTCCATAAAAAATAAAAAGACTAAAGTAGAAGTGTGTGTTCCACCATGGACATCTCCTGAGCTAAGCAGCTGATGCCTGCCTGCCCCTTCCAGACATGCTTGCTTCCCAGCTGTTGGCTCTGGCTCTCCACAGGGGCCAAGGCAGTCTTGTCGCTTATCTCGGCTGTGTGGAGTGGACCTTACCTTCATGCCTTCTTCCTTCCCACTCTCAATCAGCTCATCTATCTTCTTCCTTTCTTCAGACTGTATGGAGAGGAAAGAAAACAAGAGTTAGTGTTCACGTACCACGCCACAGGCAACCTGTGCTGCCACCGCCCTGAGCACCTCTCCTTGCCCACCTGCCATGAGCAATTGACATCCAGTTTCACCCGGACAAGAGGCACACAGTTCTGGCCTGCTATACTTTCAGCCTTCGTTTCTTTTGGTTTCTGAGTTAGGCAGGGCATTCACATTGTAAGCCCAGGGTGGCCTTGAACTTGTGCTCCTCCTGCCCTGGCCTCCAAAGTGTGGGAGTAGTATGAGTGGGTATCACCATACCAACTAGTCTGGATTATAAGTGTTTCCCAAGGTCCTTGTGAAGGGTACCCTGTGGTAAGTATTGGAAAACACTGAATCCAGTAAGAGGTGGGTCCTACTGGGGTCCCTGGGGATCTGCTCTGTGTGGGACAGTGAAACTCTTGTCTACTCTCATTTCCAGCAGTCAGGAAAGCAGTCTTGTCCCACACGCTCCTCCTTGATGCCTGAAGCAACAAGAGTCAACTAACAGACTGAAGTCTCTATAACACTAACAGAGAATGAACCTTTTTTTTTTTACCTTGGGTATTTGTTCCAGAGGCTCAAACATGAAGTTTGTCCTGTATAGTACTTAAAAAATTTTTTTTAATTCACCAGGATCTAAAAAACAGGACTCTAGGCATTGTACAAGAAAGGAACCAATTCCCTTAAGGTGTTCTCTCTGACCACCAAACACAAATGACTCTGCTACAGGTAAATAAGTAAATATAAGATCTGGATTTTGATTCCCTATGAAATAACCATCCCCTATTAACTGGGCATGGTGGCCTATGCCTGTAATCCTAGCTGCTCAAGAGTCTGAGGCACAATGTTCATACATTTGAGGCCAATATGAGTTACATAGTAAGTTCTGGGCCAGCACAGGGCAATCTGGTGAGAGCCTATCTCAAAATAAAAAGTAAAATAAGAAAAGGAGGCAGGAAAGGAACAATGTTTGTTCAGCATATGGCTTTAATGCCCAGCACCAGCAATTAAATCGACCAGAGCAGATCATAGGCTGCACCCGAGGGCAGGACGAATCTGCTCTTTGTCCCTCCTAGCTAGCTGATAACTTCCCTTGGAGCCATGTCTGTGCCTCCTAAGCAGTGGAACAATACAGCAAGGACCAGAGGAGCTAGGGAACACCCATGGGTGATCTCTCCTGTTGCTACTCCATCTCACCCTGGATCCCACTGTGCCCTCTCATTACACAGGATGCTAGGGAACAAGAGGGAGCTGCAGAGACACCAGATGTCCCAAAGCACTTTGGCTCACCAGCATGGAGGGACTTCCTCTGGCTGATGCCATCTGTGGAGGTCTTGCCACCTGTTGAACTCACACCTTGCTAGACCTTGCAGGCATAGCCTGGGACCAGGGCACAGCTAGCCAGTCATTCAGTCCACACCTACCCTGGTACAGGCCCTGGGACACGCGATGGAGACGCTGCTGAGTGAGACCGGGTGTCTGATATCTAGCTACCTTCTCCGTCAAGCCATTATCTGACAGCCACCTCCTGAGTCTCAGGGCTTCCACTACAACCCTGGACTCCATTCTCTACCTAGTAAAACAGGAATCTTCTGAAAAGACTGTTGTTATTACCATTACTTTAAAAAGCACTGCCACGCCCAGCTCTTTTAGAACTCTAGGAGAAGCCACACCATTTCTGCACATTCACCTTACAGGAAGCTTCAACGCTACTTCCTCAGTAGTGACAAATTTACTCAAACAACTCAAGTTGTTAATAATGGTACAGGTTGGTAATGGGTCTCTGAGAAGTATCTGTATTGCCTTTGTAATTTATCTATGAATTAAAAATTACTAAAAAATTTAATCCCAGCACTGGGGAGGCAGAGGCAAGTGGATTTCTGAGTTCCAGGCCAGCCTGGTCTACAGAGTGAGTTCCAGGGCAGCCAGGGCAACATAGACACTATTTGGAAAACAAAAATTAATTTAAAAAAAAAAAAGTTTTTTTTTTTACTATGTATCAAGGCTGTGCTGGAACTCAAAACCCTCCTGTAATAAGACTCCCAAGTAATGAGATTAAAGCAAACATACCTCACCCAGGATGCTGGTTTACCTTTTCAATTATTACTCAATTATTATTTCAATTATTCGATTTTCTATTTTGAGAGAGTTTGTAATTAAACTCAGAGATCTGCCTGCCTCTACCTCCCCAGTGCCGAGGTTAAAGGCATGTGTCATCATGCCAGACTTTTTCTTATGTTGGTACAGATTCTGTAAGATGCAGGCCTCAAGGTCTCACCTCCCCCACTCCCCAGACAACAGGCTCTTCCAGGTCTCCAGCCTCTAGGCTACTGAGCAGCTGTCCTTCCTGCTGGTGTGACCTTTGCTCTAATCCGTGTGCCTGCTTGTTTCCTCCTTTGCTCTGGGGTTGTCAGACGCCTCTTCAGAGAAACTGTAGATTCCTGGAGATCAAGGAGCCTTAGGCTCATCGTGGTACCAAACTACTCCATCTCACCAACCATCCAAAGCAGGCAGAGTTAGGTTTTGTCCTCCTGACAGAACTGGTGACTTACAGCCTCATGTGAGACAAGGGCTCTTTTGCTGTGCTCCAGTACTACCTAGGGGTCTTAAGTCGATAATCACCCTCTGTGGGAGTAGGCAAGGCCTGAGTGAAGGCAGACAGGGAGGACCCACAGCTCCTTGCAGTCCTCAGGGCGTATCGGAAGGGAGGAGGAAGCCAGGGCACTGCCAACAGTTGTTTTTGCTACAGTGTGGTTGCCACCCACCAATGGGCAGGCCAGCCAGGCAGCCAAGAGGCTCCTTAGTGTAGTGCCACAAGGCTGGGGGCATTTCCCTATGGCTTGCCCTGTGCTCAAATCCTATGGTTCAAATCCCTCCCTCAGGCTCTGAACTCGACCTGGTTCTGCCCCACCAGCTTTTCTTAAAAAAAGATGCCTCACAACTTGGTACTTTGATTTTACTCTTGGCCACTGGTCAAGTAGTTTCTCGGCCCACCTACTCAGCCCCTAGCCTAACCTAGTTAGGTCAGGAGGAGCTTCAACCCTCTGACAGAGCTTGCTGCTATGCCCTCCAGCTTTCTCAACAGTCAAGAGAATACAAACTCTGCCAGCGACAGCCACATCCATGGCGCTGTGGCAGCTGTCACTTCACTGCCACCCGGCGACAGGGGAACAGTATTCTTTCAGCAGAGCCAAGACAAACAGTGAGGGGCCCAGCATGGTGCTTGCTGGAGCCGCTTCCTGCTCCAGCAATCTGGGAACAGGGTGTGCCTTCCCTGCTGCAGCTTATCTGCTGCAGTAAGCAGGTGAGCTCTGCAGTTCCTCTGCAGTCCCCGCTCTCCAGGCACAAGAGTCTGGCTTTCCTTTAGCACTGCTGGCTCAGTTCTCCCACCCAGCAGCCCTCAGCCTGAGTGGGGCCTGCCATGACTCCTGCCTGGCTGGGAGGAGCCCTGGGTTCTGTGGCTAGGCACCATCTCTGCTCTGCAATGCAGCCTTTGAGAGTGAGCGAGCACAGCCTCCCACTGCTGGCAGGCGTTTATAACAGCTCATTCTTGGCCAGAGCAATGCCTTTCACAAGAAATGAAGTCAAAGCTAGTGGGCAAGTGGGGAGGGGAGAGAAAGCAGACCCCCCTCCCGTGGGCTTGTTTTTAGATAAAGCTGCATCAGCCGAAAGCTCTGCACGCAGACCTGCCATCTCTGATGCTGAGGGAACCTCAGCGGCACATGAAATGCTCAGACTGCCCAAATCGATCCCTTCTTCCCCCTTCCAAAGTGATCTGAAGGCTTCAGAGTCAAAAAGACATGCAGGAGAGTGAGGGATTGACCCTGACTCCCTGGGCATACGAGTAGGATTCAGAACAGAGAAGCAACAACCACACCCCACTGCACCAATGCTGATAGGCTACCCATTGGGTGCTGCATAGATGGCTGTGGGGCCACCCAGACTGGCTATTTTCTTCCCTTTAAGCCGCTTCATGTTTAGCTGGAAATAGGCAGATGGGAACAGACTATACTAGGAAACAAGGGAGGGTGACAGTCTCAGCTAGCTACTTGCCATTTGCACTCCTACATCGTTACAGAACAAAGTCTTTTATGAGAAAGGATCTCATGTAGTTCAGAGTGGCCTCAAATTCTCTATGTAACTTAGCCTTAACTCCTTCGCCCCTCGAAACAGGGTTTCTCTATGTAGCTCTGGCTGTCCTGGAACTCACTCTATAGATGAGGCTGGCCTCAGCCTCCTGAGTACTGGAATTACAGGCATGTACCACCACCTCCCACTTGGCCTCGAACTCTTATCTTTCTGTCTCTACCTCCTCAGTCCTGGGATTACAGACAAGACCCACCATCTCCAGTTTATACACTGCTAGGAATGGAAATTGTGGACTTCTAGAAACATGACAAGCAAGAACTCCAATTGAGCTATGTCTCTGGCTCTAGGAGACCATTTTATTTGTGAATTTTGCTTTCAGACAGAGTTTTATCATGTAGCCAAGGATGACCTCACACTGGAGATCTGGCCTCACTCTCCTGAGTGCCGGACCCACCGCCTCGTCTACGTGAACCCACTTCTCTTATCTTCGTAACAACTCACTACCGTATCTTTCCCTTTCTGAGGCAGGGGCTTGCTATGTAGGCCTGTCTGGACTAGAACCTGCTGTTCAGACCCAACCACTCAATCAGAACTTCCATCAGTCCTCTCAACTCTGTCCTGAATACTAACATTACAGGTGTGTCTCCATCCCTGGACTTTATTGTGTTACAGACAGGAGAGTGCAGCCCACCAGCAATCAGTGAGCACTTCCAAGCTACTGTTCTTTAGAAACTTCTAGGCTGAAGACAGAAGAAGCTTCTGAAAGAAGAGGCAGCTTTCCCCACAGTTCTAGGCTCCAAACACTCTGCCAAACATCCTGGAAAAGCCAATCTGACTTTTCTATGCCATGAAGTACAAGTCACAAGGCTTCCACAAGGGTCTTGAGTATGCCTCCTGCCCTACCAGGAAGGTAGAACAAGCTGAGGACGATCTCAGCTAGGAGAGGAGACACCCCCAGGGTCCGCCCACACATGCTGACCAAACCCACAGGCCTCCTGCATCTCCCAGCTGCAGCTGCCCTGGCCTTACCTGCAGCTCAGCTTTGCTCTTCCTGGAGCTCCTTCGCACAGGGTAGAAATCTGTGAGCTTTCTATTTTGCTGGGTTTTCCCTTGAGACCTGGTGAAGAGGGGAGGGGAGGAAGTAAACATGAGGCCTGCTGCCCTGCTCAGACCCAGGAGGTAACTCCCTGTAAACTGCTCCTCAAACACTTTTGTGCACTGGGACCTAGGCGCACATCTGCTCATCTACCTGGGCGGGGCCCTAGACTCAAGGACAGCTGCTCTCTCTCCTCTCTGGGGAAGAGATAGGGAGGCCTTGACCTTTGGACCCTGACACACACATACAGGGAAATACCAGAAAGTGTGCTGACTCAGGGGAGACCAGGCCTGGGAGCGGGCCACACAACCGCAATGGCCACCTGAGCCAGGCCACCGGAACCAAGTGGTGTTAGGAGAGGGCTCCTGGCTACTTACTTTTTCCGAGGGGCCTGTTTGCCCTTGAGGGGCTTTTTCAGGGCTTGCTTAGCAACTGCTACATTGGTAGAATCACACGATGGGGGTGGTGTTTTTGGAGGTTCTGCTGCTTCGGATTTTTGGTTTGGAAAAGGCGTCAGGGGACCTCTCCTGGTATCTTTGCTCTTCTGTTCATCTGACTTCACAGCGCTTCGGATAACATTCCCAGCGTTTCTCTTCTCTGCAGTGGGACAGGTGGGAAACAGGGCTTTATTTACTCCATGCGCTGGTTATCACCTGTGTTCTAAGACAGGCTAAAATAGGAGCATTCTGTGAGTGTCAGGAAGGAGCTGGAGCCTACTGTGCCAGTGTCCACTAAAGCCAATCAGACAGAGGTATTTGGAGACAGGGCCTGGCCTTCTGTATCTGGGCTTGGGAGAAAGCCTGAGTGCTCAGCCAGTGGCTTCCAGACACTAGCCTGCATACCCAAGAAAATAAAATCAATTCCCAAAGCAAGAGCTAGCTAGCACTGGTGGGTGGAGCGAGAGGACAAAGCCCAAACTCTTCTCGACTCACTGCCTGGCATGCTTTACTTCAGAATCTTAGCCAAATAAACCCTCCTTCTAAAAAGGTTGAAGTCCCAGGCTCCCAGAGGCTCTCCGGGTGGCACTAGGCAGACTGGCGTGCATCCTGTCATGAGGCACACAACAAACAGCCTTGCTGATAACTGTGCAAATTCGGTGCTGGTGAACAGTGCTATTTTAAAAAATGGATTTGATTTACTTTTTCAAGTAAATAACTAATATACTACCCAGAGATATGAGATGGCACACCAATTTTAGAACATAGTTTCAAGGTTCCCTTACAAAGTTAAACATAGAATTATCATGTGACCCAGCAACTCCAGTCTAACATCTACTCAGGATTAAAAACACATGTCTACACAAAAAAATCTGTACATGAAATGTGGTAGCTTATACACATTAGCCAAAAAAGCAAACATTCCAAACACCCCTCACAGTGTATAAATAGTATAAATAGTGGTCTATTCACACACTGGGAACAATTACGATTCAGGCACAAAAAGGTACAAAGCACTAACACACACTATACACAACAAGGACTGACTTTGACAAACACAAAGGCTACGTATCCTATGACTTCATTTGCATGAAATGTCTACGACAGGCAAAGCTGCAGACCCAGAAAGGAGTTTCAAGCTGCCTAGAGCTGTGGGGGATGGGGAATGGTGCAAAGTGAGGATTAATGGGTATGTTCTTTGTGGGGTAACAAAAATGGTCTGGACTTAGAGGTGGTAGTTGTGTGACTGCAGACACACTAAAACATCACCCAAGTGTACACTTTGGAGCTGGGGGTGGAGCTCGAGTAAAATCTGGCAGGGTGGTTCAGGCCTGTAATCCCAGCACACTAGGGAGGTGGAGGCAGAACACAAGTTAAAGGCCATCCTCAGCTGCATGGGAAGTTTGAGACTAGCCTGGGCTACAGGAGAGCTTGTCTTGAAAAAAAAAAAAAAGAGTTGGGTTAGCTCAGTGTTAGAGTGCTTGCCTTAGATGCCTAGTCTCTGGGTTCTATCCCAGGTTCTACAAAATAAGCAAATAAACTTCAATTCCCGAATTATAGCTCAGCAAACAAAAAAGGAAAGAGGTGTATCACAGGTATCCAGGAAGGTGGAGCTGGGAGGCTGGCTTAGTCAGTAAAGTGACTCACATAACGTGAGGACCTGTATTCAGATTCTGAGCACAGGCATTAAAAAGCTGGGAAAAGGGGGTGCAGTCGAGAACAAGATGAGTCAACAGGTAAAAGCTCTGGCCACCAAGCCTAATTCCCCAAATCTGATTCTCAGGACCTTCATAGGAGAAAACTGAACCCTGCACGTACACGGCAGCACACAAATACCCACCCACATACACACGCACATACAAGATAAATAAGTAAATGTAACTAAAACAAAAACCCCCAAGTCTCTCCGGATCAGCCCCACTCCCTCATCCTTCCTTCTGGCAGGATGGCAGGGATAACCCTAAGAACATACGAGTCCGTTTACAACTCCTACGAGGTCTGTCTGTGCCACAGCACAATTGGGTGACCTTTTATAGAAACTCCAGTGTACATGTAACCCCACATTCTAATTCCTGCCATTTAGCAGTGCCAGGAGCCAGTAAATCCCCAGCATCATATGGACAATACGCACTCCGCCCAATTTCGGAAGGGCTGCGAGATGGCTATGGCCCCAGACAGGAACTTTGGCCAAGCCTGGGCGGCAGCTCAGACACAAGAATGTAGACAGACACGGCAATGCAGTGGGGCCCAGCTTGTAGCTACAACATCTCAAGGCCCTTCTACACCCAAACAGCCCAATGGTGAGACAGGACTCCTCTCAACTGACAGATATGTCACCTGGGACTCACAGAAGAGCTGCAGCTTGCCCGAGCCTCCTCCTGCCAAGTGGCAGCTACAGTTAGAATCTAAGTTACTTTGAGGCTCAGACAACACAGCCCCATACATGGGGGTGGAGAAAAAAAATTCAGCGGAGGGTAGGCTCCTTCCACAGGGATAGGGCTCCCCCACCTTAGTTCTCAATGATAGCTTGAGAGGCTGGGTTTTTAGCACTTCTGTTTCTGTAGGTGAACAGCTTTGTCCTAAAAAGCTGCTGGTAGCTGGGGTGGGGGTGTGCTCAGTAGGGCAAAATTCACCCATAGGAATGAACTTTGGGGTGGACATGAACCTTTCCTCACTGAAGCTCTAAAAGGGGCATATCTGGAAGAAAGAAGCAAGATTCTTAGAAAATTGCCTTGTTCACAGCACTGAGTGGAATTTTCTTCTTGAGGTGTTAGGAATTGAGCTTAGGGCCTGCCGCTTGCTAGGCAAACATCATAGCACTGAGCCACACCCCAATCCTCCTTATTCTGGGCAGTGGGGTGGGACAAAGTACCATACCGTAAGCCATGCTGGTTTTGAAATCACTGCAATTTGGCCTCCACAGAATTTCTCAATCATTACACACTCTTCCCCCCCCCCCCCTTTTTTTTAATGCTCAGGATCAAACCCAGAATCTCACATGCTTGACAAGTACTGTACCTATCAAGCCCTACCACCGGCCTATGACTTAACCCAAAATCTCACACATAGCGCATACTGCTTTGGAAAGTAACACAGAACACTTGAATGGAAAGAAACTGTAGAAATGGGGTCAGGCCCTGCCATACACGGTAAGTTAATTGATCCCCTGGGTCTGCTTCACATTGCCGTCAGCGGCCGGCTCTGTTCAACCTAGACTCACTTTTTCTGCCTTTTTAACAATCGTAAGCCTCTCCAATTGCAGGTCGGGTGTGTTATTTTTTGCGACGTGGCACGGCATGCCTGAAGAGTATGTTAACTCTTGCGAAAGTAGGAAAAACCTGCCAGGCCACAGGACACACACCCTGACACATCCTCCTCTTTTCCAGCTGTGTTTGTTTCTCACGGTGAGAAGGAACACGGTTAGTATCTCCCTCACACCCGGCCAAGATGTATGAGAGCGTGAGTGTGTACAATCTGAGCAGCTGAAGGCAGAAAGAGGCCACTGGGGCTTACCTTCCCGCTTCCTGTAGATTCCAGCTAATGGTTTCCCCGGGCATTTGACCTCGTGATGTGCAACCGAGTTCTCTTCCTGAAGTGGAGAGCGCATTCCAGAGCATTTGTTCGGACTCATGTAGGCATAGATCTTTGACTGCCCAGCAAACACGTTCTCCTAGAAAGACAAACACATATTCTGAAAGAGGCTTGGAAACAAAGACAATCCCACAGCGTTTTAAGGGAAGAAGGGGAAGTAAGAATACAAAAGATTTCATCACCACTCCAGGACATGCCAACCACAAGATGCCAGCCCCAGGAGAGCTCTCTCAAGAGAACAGCGGCAGATTTTGAAGCCCCAGGTTTCTGAACACATACCCTCTCTAAACCGAGTCCCTAAGGGAGAAGTCTGGCCAGCAGAGAACAAGACCTTAAAACGAAGGTACAGTCCGTTTAAGGAAAGCGCTAACCTACCAGCAGCAGGGAGGTCAGAATGACCCAGGGAAAACCGACTCTGGATTCGAAGGGCTGGACTGAGTCAGGGGTTATCTCCCCAGGCTAGGGAGTGAGCCACCAGCACATAATCAGGCCTAAGGGAACCTGACTGACCACTTGGTGCTGAGGCCAACTGGGAGGGCTTGCTCAGTGCCTGAACCTTCTGCGCCAGGCCTGGCCCCTCTCAAGCCACTCCACCTCAGCACCTCCCAGTACTGTGGCTGAGTGATGGGGGAGGCCAATGAGAGCACAGGCTGGTGGCCAGCGCCTTGAGGGCGGTCACTCCACTTCAAACCGCACCTTGGCTGCAAACATTGGAGCAGGCTGGGGTGGGGTGGGGTGGGGTGGGGTGGGGTGTCAGTACAGGTCACTGCTGTGTTGGTGTCTTTGGGCGTGGAGCCTCTACTCCAGAGGGCTCTCTCAAAAACAATGCAGGGTCTGGCAGCGTGGTAAACCACTAAACACCAAGTCAGACATTCTGGTAACTAGAGAGGGACACCCTTAGGAAAGTAGCCACCTCCCAGGACTCAAGGTCTCAGGAGGAGCTGTAAATGCCACAAGGCCACAGTCAAACTTTTCGAGGTCAGACACTGCCAGCCAGGGTCACAGTGGAGCAGGACCACCACTTGCGGCCAGGCGGCAGAGAAAGAAGCTGCCCCAGGCCAGCACCGCTGGCGAGCACCGATGGGGGGGCCCCCCCGGCTGCGCCCACGTGCGCGAGGCCCGGGCCCGGCTGGCGCGCTGCTCAGTGCGGGGAAGGAGCCTGCTTACCCCGTCGCTGTGGGGCCTCCCCGGGCCCCTCCGCTCCACCATCTCCGGGCCCGGGGCCGTCGCCGCCACCGCCGCTGCCGCCGCCTCCACCGCGCGGGGCTTGCACATCTTCCTGCCTGGAGAGGGGGGACCCGGGGGAAGCGGGGGAGGGGCGCTCAGGGCGCGGCGGCGCGGGCAGCGGGACCGCGGGGGCCCGCCGCAGCCATGTCTGCAAGCCCGCACTCAAGGGGCCCGGCTGCGCTGTCCCGGGGCCCGAGCCCGAACCCGAGCCGCGGCACCCTTCCCACCCGGCCCGGCCGGGGCCTCCTGCGCCCGCCCCACCCCACGCGCCCGGGCCGGACACACCCACCTGCAGCCCGGCTAGGCCCATGGCGGCGCGGCCGGCGCCCTCGCCCTCGCCGCGGCCCGGCCACCAGCGCTGCCGCCGCCGCTGCTGCTGCTGCTGCCGCCGCCACCAGCGCCGCCGCGGCGCCCCGGGAAAGGGCCGGCGGCGCCCCACGGCGCCCGCTTCGCCCATGGCCCGCAGCAGGCCGGGCGCCCGCGCGCGCCGCAGCCGGGGCCCGGAGCGAGGCCGGGGACGGCGCGGGCAGGGGCGGCGCTGCCAGGCGCCTGCGGGGCGGGCGCGAGGGCGCGAGACGGCCAATCCCGGCTCAGCGCAGCCCCTCGCGCGCGCGCCCCCGGCCACTCCGTGCAGCGACTGCACGGTGCCCGGAGCCCGCACCGAGGCCGCGTGTGCATGCGTGGGACGTTCACGCGAGCCCGGGCGTCCGCCCCGTGGGCATCCCAGTAGAAGGTGGGGAGTCCCTAGGGCCACAGAACCAGGAAGTGATGGGCCCTAGTCCAAAGCTAGGCGAACTCAGCCTGTGGCCGGTAGGAGGCCTCAAAGAGCCAGAGAGCCCTGGCTAGCCTTGGTAAGTTTGCTGGGGTGCTTCTGCCATGCTATCTTGTTTACCCCTCAGAACAGCCCCAGATGGAGAAACTGAGGCTCAGAAAAGCGAGGGACCTGGCCAAGCCAACAGACCAGAGTGTCTGCACTCCTAGCCGTTACCCCTGGCCCTTTCAGGTGAAGAAATTGAGGTTGGGAGGAGCTACAGTGAAGCAGATGGGTTTTGCAAGCAGGTCACCCACCTTGTGCTCCTGTGACCCTCCCTGTAAAAGAAATGCCTAGGTAGGCAGGATTCCAGGCACTCTGGTCACTGCTTACTGCCTTGTGCTGTTGTGCGGTGGCTGTGTTAGGGCATGCGGCCAAAGATTCGCTGTATTTGTGCTAAGTCATAGACGCAAAGGACACCAGAAGGTACCCAGCTCCTGCCTTAGCATTAGGACCACACAACTAAGTCACTTCCCGAGTCTGGTCCTCTTATGTCTTGGTAGCTAAAATTCCAAAGCCTTGTTTTCCATGACCTACCCAAGGGACCTACCCAACAGCCCTTTCTACAATAAAGGGCTGTTTAGGGCGCCTCTTCACCTTCCTTCCAGTTAAAGGACCTTATACTGAGGATGATTACATGACCAGCCACTTTCAAGACAACACCTCATCAACTTGCTTTAATAACTATCAAAAGTTAGAGGCCTATCCCAAACTATCCTTCCCATCCCTCTGCAGAGCCTTCCACCCTTGAATACTGGAGACTACCACTACCGGAAATAAAAAAGAGAGAGAGAGAAAGATACTAAAGTAACACGCAGTTGTAAATCAAAAGCCTGGCACACACGAAGCCCTGGGTTAAATCCCAAGTTCTGCAAATAAACAAGCAACGGGAACTATCCCATTTGAACTGTCCATGGCCCACACCTCCAGGCTCCACTTGTCTGCAAGTTTGAAGCCATTCTGGGCTGTAAAGTAAAACAATTTTTTTGGGGGGGGGGGGTGGTGGTGTTCCGAGACAGGGTTTCTCTGTGTAGCCCTGGCTGTCCTGGAACTCACTCTGTAGACCAGGCTGGCCTCGAACTCAGAAATCCACCTGCCTCTGCCTCCCGAGTGCTGGGATTAAAGGCGTGCGCCACCACTGCCCAGCGTAAAACAGTTTTTAAAAAAAAAAAAAAAACAACATAGAAGCCGGGCAGTTTTATCAGGACAGTTGTACAAAGGCAGGTTGCAGAGAGGGAACAAGGTAGACACAGGTAAAGACAAAACAAGCTAGAGAATGAGAAGGAGCCAGAAGATTAGAACAGATTGCCAAAGTTAGTATGAGGTAATTCAGTCAGAGGATGAGATAAGCCAATTTGAATCAGTCAGCTGGGAGAGGAGTTTTGACAGCTGAGTTGAACCGGCCGGCCAGAGTTCAGAAGAAACTAGAAAAGATGAGTTTATTCAGCAGTAATTCTCAGAGGCTGAAACCAACTAGGACCCAGCTCCTTGGGAAGCTGAGGCAGGAGTGCCTGAGTTGTAGGCCAGCCTGAGCTATACAGTGAGTCTCCATCTAAAACTCTCCATGTGAAACCAAACCCAGGCCTCGGATATGGTAGTACATGCACATCCTTCATTCCCGTACTCTGGAGGGAAAGGCAAGCAGATCTCTGTGAGTCTGAGGCTAGCCTCATCTGCACAGTGAGTTCAGGGCAGCCAGGGCTATACAGAGAGACCCTCTCTCAAAAAGGGGGGTGGTGCGTGGAGAGGGCGTAAGAGAGCTTGCAGAGCAAGTGTTAGGCCCTAGGTTCAAGGAGCACAGAACCAGCCATGAGGGTCATAATACTGGGCAGAAGCTAGACAACTTTGTCCTTAGCCGTGGCTAAGAAAGGGAGGCCGTAGCATAACAAAGACACGGCAAAGCTAAAGTATGACTTCAGACTTCACTTTTGATCTCTGTAGAACTAGATGCTATACATGTTTACATAGATTTATATAGGTTAACTGAGATAACAAAATGTTTGGATCTCAATAAGAATTACTCCCATATTTCAATAATAGTTTTCTTCCTATAATTTAATTAAGCTGGTTGTTGTTGTTTTGGTGTTTCTAGACAGAGTTTCTCTGTGTAGCTCTGGCTATCCTGGAATTTGATTTGTAGACGAGGCTGACCTCGAACTCAAGAGACCCAGCTGCCTCTGCCTCCTGATTGCTGAGATTAAAGGCTTTTAATCACCCTACATACATCTCAATCAAATCAAGTTTTATTCTTCACACTCATTATTTTACTATATTGGTGTTTTGCCTGCATTTATGTCAGTGTACTACATGTATGCAGTGCCCTTGGAGATCAGAATGTTTTCATGTGGTAGCATACAGAGATGCTCAATGGTTAAGAACACTGGCTGCTCTTCCAGAGGACCCGGGTTCGATTCCTAGCATCCACATGGCTGTTCACAACCTTCTATAGCTCCAGTTTCAGGAGGATTTCAGACTCTGTTCTCATCACTGTGGTCAACAGGCACACATGGTGCACAGACACATGTGGACGAAACTCCCATACACATTAAATAAAAATAATAGTTTTAAAAGTTAAGAAAGTTGTTTTGTGGTGATAGAAATGAGGTAGGAATTCATTATTTTATAACTAAATCAGACAACTTAAATATACTTCTAGATACTTAT
>CM052721.1:28797333-28874739 GCA_028551405.1 Uromys caudimaculatus
GAGAGAGAGAAGGATGAAGGGAGAGACTAATGTTAATTTTCTCTGGATAATGAAACACTTTAACGTGAAGTTCGTTATGCCTCATTTCTGGTGTCTCGTCTCTAATGACCCTGTAGGAATGCTGGCAGAATAAATTATGCAATAGGGTGCAGAGCATACAAACGGGCCCAATAAATATTCTCTGAATGACGAATTAATCTGTGATTGTTGCTCTACAGAGCAGACTGCATTAAGGTAATTTTCCACTAATATGTGAGGACTTGGTATTTCGAGAAAATATTCCACGTTAAAAACAAAAAGCAAAACAAACAGAACTGATTTTCCAGTCACCCTCAAGTTTTGGTCCTTTTGCGTGTGACACAGCGGCTAGAAATGGCCAGCGAGTGAAGATCCCTTTGCCGCATAACGGGGGCTTTTGTCCTGACAGCATATTATGCCTTCAAAGATGGATCTGCCTTGAGCGGCCGCACAAGTCCACCCACGCCATCTCCAGTAGGCTGAAGTCCTGCTCAGCTTAGGGGTGAAGGGCTGCTCCGCCAGGCACTTGGGGGACCCGATTCACCCCGAAAAGGACCACTGGGACCCGGCCTGACCCCACGGTACAGAGCTGGCGCAGGGGCGCACACTGCCTGAGATGCAGGTCAGCAATCTGCACCCTGCCCCGGGGTCACCCCCTCCAGCAGCCAGGCTCCCGGCATTAGTAACAACCGTTCCCTGGAGGGGCGCTGCGCTCAAGTTTCCATGAGCTTTGACATATGGATATGCCAGCTCCAGGGAGACTGGCTGAACCACAGGCGCCCACGCGTCCAGACAGGAGGAAAGCGCTGCCCCAAAAGGGGAACATCCTCTAGGAGAACACTGAGTCTCCTGTCCCTCCGGGCCCCCGCGCTCCACCGCAGGAGGATGCCTGTGAGCGGCCGCTCCCGCGCCTTGCGTTCCCAGCAGTGCGGCTCTCGGCTAGGCAGTCCCCCTGCGCTGGCCACCCTAACAAATACCTCTAGCCATGGCCCGGCTCGGTCACCGCCAGGAATCTCCCGGGAAACCCAGCTTTCGAAAAAAGTTGCAACAACTGTAGCCAACTGCTCAGCTAGACCGCAGCTGTGGGTGCTGATTGGCGCGGCTGCCCGCTCTTTCGCGGGCTCCCCGCTGTGATTGGCGGGCTCGAGGCCAGGGCCCGCCTTCTCCCCGCCTCTCTACAGGAGGCAGGGCCTACAGTCAGGTGGAGGGAGGGGGACTTTAAATTTGATCATCTCCTGACATTGATTGGCTGAGATAAAAAAACTCATCTTCTGCTATTGGGAGGGAGGAACCGTAAGCTCCGCCCTCCCCTGGCTGAAGCTCCACCTCAGGTTCTTCAATATTCAGTTGGACGACCCGGTATTGAGGTGGACCTGATCAGGGACTTCCGGTTTGTCTTGCGTTTGGCCGGAAACCAGACCTTTGACTTGTCGACCTTTCCTTATATGCTCTTGAGCAGCGATCACGTTCAGAAGTTTGTCATCTCTATCATCTTGACGTCCACCCTCAGTTTGGCATTTTCATTCGAATTCCTACGTTGCAAAAGCGTACTGCAAAAAGTATGTTCTTCCAGTATGTAAACTCTGGGTACAAACTCCTATGAAACGGGGCAGTGGGTAAACTCAGAACCTCAGAAATGCGGCCCAAACTACCTGCTGATTTTACAGATGGGAAAATAGACTACCCAGGAAATGTTTTTGCACCCTGAGATCACCCAACAATTTTCCTTCAGACTCTAGGTAGATATTAGGATTGCTACATAGCCACGGTAACTCAAGAAAAGCAATGCAGCCAAGGTCCAGATAAGCACAAGTGTCCTGAGTGTTCTTGGCTTTAGATGCAGGGAAGGTAACACTACCTATGTTCTTTGTGGACTACACATTTAGTTTACCCCACATTGTC
This sequence comes from Uromys caudimaculatus, assembly GCA_028551405.1. NCBI lineage: Eukaryota > Metazoa > Chordata > Mammalia > Rodentia > Muridae > Uromys > Uromys caudimaculatus. The sequence goes on from CM052721.1 coordinate 28,799,254, forward strand.
AAGGATTGTGCCACTACAATAGAGTAGCTGGAAAGCAAAGTGAGTAAGAGGGGCTCAGTGGGTAAAGGTCACCAGGCCTGATGACCTGAGTTTGATCACTGAGATGCACGTGATGGGAAGAATGGACTCCTGCAGATTGTCCTCTGACTTCCACACAAATACAAATTCACATGCACACACACAGCACTTGGAGGCAGAGGCAGACAGATCTCTGAGTTCAAGGACAGACTGGTTTACAGAGTGAGTTCCAGGCCAGCCTGGGCTAAACAAAAAAACCCTGTCTACAAACAAACAAGTAAAAGCCCAAAAGATTCCAGGCTAAGGAGGTCTCTGAAAAGAACTGAAAGAGTATCTCAGCCCCAGAGGCCCACTGCCTGGGACTGAAGGGCCTCCAACCAGTGGCGGTGCCCTTTCATTAGGTAGGCAGGTGGTTGCCGCTCCTGAGACTCCTCCACCAATGCAGCTCTGCTCACTCCACCAGAACCCCAGAACCGTGTCCTCCTGCCTGCTAGGTGGAACCTGCTTCCGCACTGGTCACTTCAAATTCTTCTATTCGTCCCTTTTACTCTGCTAGGCCCGCAGCACCCCCTTAAACAGTTTGCTGTTTTAAATCCTCTGAGCTGGCTGTTGCTGCTCACACCTGTAAGTTCTGCACTCCTGAGCCTGCAGCAGGATTGTCAAGAGTTTGAGGCTAGCCGGGCAGTGGTGGCGCACGCCTTTAATCCCAGCACTTGGGAGACAGAGGCAGGTGGATTTCTGAGTTCGAGGCCAGCCTGGTCTACAGAGTGAGTTCCAGGACAGCCAGGGCTACACAGAGAAACCCTGTCTCGGAAAAACCAAAAAAAAAAAAAAAAAAACCCAACAAATAAATAAATAAATAGTTTGAGGCCTGCATGGCCTTTCACAATCACCAATGTTCAAAGCAGATCTCATGCCCTCTTCTGGCCTCTGAGGGTGTCAGGCATACAAGTGGTTCACAGACATGCAGGCAAAACACCCATATATGTAAAAGAATTTTTTTTTTAAAGATTTATTTATTTATTATATGTAAGTACACTGTAGCTGTCTTCAGACACCCCAGCAGAGGGCATCAGATCTCATTATGGATGGTTATGAGCCACCATGTGGTTGCTGGGATTTGAACTCAGGACCTTCAGAAGAGCAGTCAGTGCTCTTACCCGCTGAGCCATCTCTCCAGCCCCATGTAAAAGAATTTTTAAAAATAATCCCAGCATCTGGGAGGCAGAGGTAGGTACATGCCTAAATTTGAGGCCAGCCTGGTCTGTGGTTTTAGTTCCAGGACAACCAGGACTACATAGACCCTATCTCAAAAGAAAAAACAAGAGAATTTAAGATCATCTTATATACATATGTACAAAATAATTCTTTTTGAGACAGAGTTTCTCTGTGTTGCCCTGGCTGTCTTCTACAGATCAGAATAGCTTGGAACTCAAAAGACCTGCTTGTCTCTGCCTCCGGAGTGCTGAACATAAAGGCATGCGCCACCACATTCAGCTTTGGTTTGTTTAAGACTGGGTGTCACTGGGTAGTCCTGATTGGCTTGGCCTGGAACTTGCTTTGTAGACAAAGCTGACCCCGAAATTTGCCTGCCTCTGTCTCTCTAGTGCTGGGATTAAAGATTTGTATACCATACCCAGCTTAATTTAAAAATAGTTGTTGAGGGCTGGAGAGAAAGCTCAACAGTTTTGAGCACTTGTGGATCTTCCAGAGGCCTGGGGGTAAATTCTCAGCACCCACATGATAACTCACAGAGGTTTGTGATTCCAGTTCTAGGGGATCCAATACCCTTTGTGTATATGGTGCGTAGACATGTGCAGACAAAACACCCATACACATTTATTTTTCAGAATTTTTTCCCATACACATTTTTTAAAACTTAAAAATGTCATTTTTAAATAATAATGTGGGCGTGGTGGCAAATTTTCATGTTTGTCAAATGGGAGACTGAGGCAGGACAATTGGGAGTTCAGTACCAGCCTGGACCTTTCCTCAAAATAACAGAAAAAGTATAGAGATGTGTTAAATCATATAAAAAGATATAAAATGGTATATTAAACAATTAAATCTGACAATTAAATTATCTAGAGACCTTTCATGTGCATGCAGGTGCATGTGTGTGCAGGTTCTAGTGAAAGAAAGAGGAGATCCTTGGATATGGTTCCTCAGGTGCCACTGACAGGGTCTCTCATTGGCATGGAGCTAATAAAGTGAGCCACAAGGACCTGCCTGATTCCATCTCCCAGTTTTGGATTACAAGCATGAACCATAATGCCCAGCTCCAAAAAACTAAAACTAAGCTAAAAAGGTGGGGGTAGTAGCCTAGGGATCAAACTCGGGGCCTCATTTCAAGCAGTCTTCCAACTAATCGCCTCCTCAGCCCACCCCTTTCCTCTGTGAGACAGGGGATCACTCTGTACTCCTGGATGGCTGGGACCTCATTTAGTAGACCAGGCTGGCCTTCTGAGTCCTGGGATTGCTGGCATGGGTTGCCACACCCAGCTATCTTTTGCTGTTTTGTTCTTATCTTTATGATCATGTAAGCTTTGATCATTTCAGAGTAAATAGGAGAGTTTAATAGCCTCCGACACTGGTATCCTGGAGTCACATACTGGGGCCAGTATCTGTGGATATAGAGGGCTTCCACATGTCCCATTTGTCAAAACTATAAAGGCTGAGTGGTTTAGGTTCTGAATTAGTCATTCAGAGGACTACAGTCTGATTCCCAGAACCTATGTCAGGTACCTCACAACTTTCTGTACCTCTAGCTCCAGGGCATCTAACGCCCTTATCCTCTGAGTGTACCCACACACATATGGTGTGCACTCATACAAACACACACACAGTTAGACAAAAATTAAAGAAAAACCAATACATGACATTTGCCAGAGCAAATGCCTAGAGTGTATATGAACACAAAAGTTACTGGAGCCTAGGGAAGTTACCACTGCCATGCGGCCATCAGAAGAGATGGGACCTAAGCCAGGCACGGTGGCTCACGCCTTCCTTGCCTTTAGTTCCTCTATTTGGGAGTCGGAGGCAGGTAGATCTCTGTGAGTTCGAGGCCAGCCTGGTTTACAGAGCAAGTTCCAGGACAGCCAGGGCTGCATAGAGAAACCCTGTCTCGAAAACCAAATCAAGCAAGCAAGCAACCAACCAACCAACCAAACAGACTGCTTGCTGCTCTTTTAGAGGACCTGGGGGTCTGATGCCCTCTTCTGTCTTCCGTGGACACCAGATATATAAGTGGTGTACATCTATAGATGTAGGCGACACACACAGAGAAATCAACAATAAATAAATCTTAAAAATAAAAAGAGGAGGAGGAGAGGGGAAGCTCAGTTGCTGTGCGTGAGGTATCCAGACATCTGTAACTCTGGTGCCGACCGGCTGTGGAGGTCAAAGGCTAGGCTGAGCCACACAGTGAAACCGTGTATCAGGAAACACACACACACACACACACACACACACACACACACACACACACACACACACACACACCAGTCGTGTCACCTGTTTGCTGCATGATTATAATTATGCTTTTACTTTTTGCTGGACTGATGCTTATTAGATCATAGAGGCATTGGTCCCAACAACACAGGGGTCCCTGGTTTTCTTGCCCTTGGATGCCTCCCCCTAACATGGAAGCTTCCAGACACAGAGTGGAGTGAGATATGCTTAGTAAATAGTCAACACTCTGCCCAAATAGGATTCTCAATTGTCTGCTTTCAGTAGCATCTCTGTTCTAGGAGTTCCCTCAATAAGTATTCCTCCTGCACAGAATTCCCCACTATCTTACTTCTTATACCCTAAAAGAGTTAATTATGTCATCTTTCTATGTACATTCAAAGACATCACACACATCCCCATATATGCATGTACATGAGTGCAGAGGCCTCATTCTTTTTTTTTTTTTTTTAAAGATTTATTTATTATATATGTAAGTACATTGTAGCTGTCTTCAGACACACCAGAAGAGGGCGTCAGATCTCATTATGGATGGTTGTGAGCCACCATGTGGTTGCTGGGATTTGAACTCAGGACCTTCGGAAGAGCAGTCGATGCTCTTAACCGCTGAGCCATCTCTCCAGCCCCGAGGCCTCATTCTTTGAACAATTATTACCATAGTTTAGAAAACTAGTATGTCTTCTTTCCCTTCCTTCCTTCCTTCCTTCCTTCCTTCCTTCCTTCCTTCCTTCCTTCCTTCCTTCCTTCCTTCCTTCCCAGACAGGTTTCTTTGTGTAGCCCCGTCTGTCCTTCAGTGACCTTTAGGTTTCTAGACTTTTCCTTCTACAAATCTTGCTGCAGTGGGTAACCTTGTCCTTAATGATTGTATGCACGAGCAGTTATCAGCAGCTCCTAAAATGCCATCTTTCAGATGGCTTCAATGTAAAGATATTATGCAGAGAAAGCAGCAGGCACCCAGATGCTTAGAAAGTATCACAAAAGCCGGGCAGTGGTGGCGCACGCCTTTAATCCCAGCACTTGGGAGGCAGAGGCAGGTGGATTTCTGAGTTCAAGGCCAGCCTGGTCTACAGAGTGAGTTCCAGAACAGCCAGGGCTACACAGAGAAACCCTGTCTCGAAAAACAGAAACAACAACAACAACAACAAAATGAGTACTCATCTGGTATAATAGTGCAAAAAGAATTGGCAGCCGCCAGGAAAGTGATGCGTAATTCTAAAGACACTTGTGTGATCTTTATTTTGGACAGATTGGAACAAATGTCTCCCTTCTGAGAGTGCACCAGTAACAGACCAAAGTATGATGCCAACTCGATGAGTGTATTGGGCTTACTTACAGGCATGGATGACCGAAAAGCACACCTGGACCACTGGAAAGTCTCACCGAGCACCAACTTCTCTTAGCTGCAGAGGAAGAGTTCCTCCTTCAGGCAACCTTCCATCTTCTATGCACTCTAGTACCTCTAGAGACCACAGGCCCACCTATAATTAGGGTGGAGCTGCACAGAGCTGGCTGGGAGCTGTGGGAAGGATAGCTGGAATGTCAGGACCCAATAGGCTTGATGATGTCTGTTTTGAGTGGTCACAGCTGCCCTGGTGAAGGTGATTATCCCTGGGGGACAGCATTTTCCTAGGCACTAACATGTCAGACAGAGTTCCTTAGATATTTTTCTTGCTGGTCTGCATCCATCTATCTGCCTTTTTTGTTTTGTTTTGGGTTTTGGTTTTTGTTTTTTCGAAACAGAGTTTCTCTGTATAGCCCTGACTGTCCTGGAACTCACTCTGTAGACCAGGCTGGCCTCGAACTCAGAAATCCACCTGCCTCTGCCTCCCAAGAGCTGAGATTAAAGGCGTGCGCCATCACTGCCTGGCTCATCTATCTGCCTTTGTTTCTTTGTTTCTTCCTCTCTTCCTTTCTCTCTCTCTCTCTCTCTCTCTCTCTCTCTCTCTCTCTCTCTTTCTCTCTCTCTCTCTTTCCTTTCCCTCTTGTTTTTTGACATAGGATCCCACTCTGTCACTTAGACTGACCTTAAAATTGATCCTTAGTGCTGGGGTGACAGGCATGCACTACATCTCCTTTCAGATAGCTATCTGCCTGCACTACATGACAGATTCCTATCTGCCTCCTGCACTACAGCTTAAGCTACCCAGTGAATAGCAATGGAAATATATTTATATTGCTTGTGTCTTATAAAAATTGTTGTTGTATTGAAACAAAAACCATAATAGGGTTTGAGGAGATGGCTTAGGCCAGCACCCGTGTGGCAGCTCATGACCATCTATAACTCTGGTTCTGTGGGGTTCCATGCCCTCTTTTGGCCTCCAAAGGCACTGCATGCATGTACCTGGAGGTAAACACTCATACACATAAAGTAGAAATAAATCTCAAGGCTGGGTATGGTAGCACATGCCTTTAATCCCAGCATTTGGCAGAGGTAGAGGGATCTCTGTGAGTTCCAAGCCACCCTGGTCTACATTAGAGAGTTCTAGGACAGCCAGAGTTATGTAGAGAGACCCAGTTACAACAAAAGAAATCTTAATTTTTTTCTTTCACATTTATTTTAGGTGTTAGTATAAGCCTCTGCCTTCCATGGCATGTGTCTGTGGAGGTCAGAGGGTCTGTGGGAGTTGGTTCTCTCCTTTCACCATGCGAGTTGTAGGGATGGAACTCAGATTATCAGGTTGGTTATGTTACTGACTCTGTCTTATTAAGACAAAGAAACAATAACAACAAAACAACTTTGAGACAAAGTGCCATTTGGCCCAGGCTGGTCTTGAACTCACTATGGAGTAGATGATAACCTTAATCTACTGATCTGACTTCCTCTCCCAGAGCTTGGATCACAGGTATGTACGGAGTGCCCAGTTTTGTACGGTGTTATGGATTGAACCCAGGGCTTTTCAAATGCTAGGTAAGCATTCCAAAATGAGTCTCATCTCCCATCTGCCTCCCCCCACCCCCAGACAAGTTTCTCTGTATGGCTCTGGCTGTCCTAGAACTCACTCTGTACAATGGGCTGGCCTTGAACTCAGAGCCCTGCCTGCCTCTGCCTCCAGAACGCTGGTATAAAGGCATTTGACACCACTGCCCAGCTTTTTAGCCCTGTCTTTTCTCCTTTACACTTATTAATTTCTTTATTGCTATGTGTGTATCTACATGGATGTACACGTGCCAGGACACATGTGTGGAAGTTAGAGGACAGCTTGCAGGAGTTGCTTCTCTCTTGCTTGCAGGTTCTGGGGATCGAACGCAGGTCTATCTAACTGTGGCACATGCCTTTCCCAGCTGACCAGCTCATTGCCCTTGACTTTTTTTTTTTTTTTTTTTTTAAGATTTTACTTATTTATTATATGTAAGTACACTGTAGCTGTCTTCAGACACCCCAGCAGAGGGCATCAGATCTCATTATGGATGGTTATGAGCCACCATGTGGTTGCTGGGATTTGAACTCAGGACCTTCGGAAGAGCAGTCAGTGCTCTTACCCGCTGAGCCATCTCTCCAGCCCGCCCTTGACTTTTAAAAAAAATTTTTTTTTTGGTTTTTTGAGACAGGGTTTCTCTGTGTAGCCCTGGCTGTCCTGGAACTCACTCTGTAGATCAGGCTGGCCTCGAACTCAGAAATCTGCCTGTCTCTGCCTCCCAAGTGCTGGGATTAAAGGCATGCGCCACCACTGCCCGGCTTAATTTTTTTTTTTTTTAATTTATGTATGTGCTATATTGTAGCTGCCTTCAGACACCCCAGAAGAGGGCATCAGATCTCATTCCAGATGGTTGTGAGCCACCATGTGGTTGTGGGAATTGAACTCAGGACCTCTGTAAGAGCAATCAGTGCTCCTAATCTCTGAGCCATCTCTCTAGCCCCTGGCCTTGTCTTTTATGTTTATAGGGTTTTTTTCTAAATATGTCTGAGGAACCATTTATCTCTTACTATAGATAAAAATCTCCATAACCGATCAAAGAATTAAATGTAAGACCAGAAACTATAAAACTGTTAGAAAAAAATGGAATATTCAGGACATTCATTTAGGCAACCACTTTTTGGATAAGAGTTCAAAACATAGGTCACCAAGAAATGATCAAATTGGATTATGTTTAATTAGAAAGCTTCCATATAGCTAAATACACAATCAACAGAATGAAGAGATATCTACTCAAGGAGGGTAAAATCTGTGCAAAATATTTATCCAATAAGGGATTATGATTCAGAATACATTAGAAGTTTAAACTATATTAGCAAATTTACATAATAGAATCAGATTTCAAATGTGCAAAAAAAAACTTAATAGGTTTTTGTTTGGTTGGTTTTTTTACAGTTGATTGTTGTAAGCAGGGTCTCACTATACAACCTGGCTGGCTGGGAAGTCTATATGTAGACAATGCTGGCCTCAAACTCTTAACAATATGCCTGCCTCCAGAGCTTCCCAAGTACTGAGATTAAAGATATCTGCCACCACTCCTGCTCTGAATATACTTTAAAAATGAAAAAAAAAACAAAAAACCAGAAATGAGCTGTGTGGTGGCCAGGCCTTTAATCCCAGCACTCAGGTGGTCGAGGCAGGTGGATCTCTGCCAGTTTAAGGCCAACAGATATGTGAGAAAAACAAACAAACAGCTTAATCACATTGCACAGGAAATACAAAGTCAAAGTACAAGGAAATGTCATCACCCTAATTTGAGAGTATTATATAGAAAAGCCAAAAAAAAAAAAAAAAAAAAAAAAAAAAAGAAAAGAAAAAGATTACAGCTTGTTATTGTGTTCACAGGACTTTTAATCCCAGCACTTCAGAGGAAGATGCAGGGGGATTTCTTGAGTTTGAAGCCAGCCTGGTCTACAGAGTGAGTTCCAGGATAGCCAACTTTATACAGAGACACTCTGTCTCAAACCAAAACAATTACAAATGCTGGTAAGCATAAAGGAAAAGGGACTTATTTTGGTCACTTTTCTCATTGCTCTGACAAAATACCAGACAAGAAGCAACTTCTTGGAGAAGGGGTTGACTGTGGCCCACAGTTGGAAGAGATGGAGTTTGTGATGGTAGGGAAATCATGGCAGCATGAGCAGGAGGCTTATTGGCTGGCCACATTGCACGCAGTCAGGTAGCAGAGAGTGATGAGTGCTTGTGCAGAGTGGCCCTTTCTCTTCATGTGATCTGGGACCACAGGCAACGGAATGATGAAGCCCATATCTAATGTGGGTTTTCTACTACAGTTAATCTAATGTTTCAGACACTGTTGTTGGAAATATCAATTAAGGTAGATAGTATATGAGTCTACATAAGTATGTCAGTACTTCAAAAAGGTACAATTAGTACTGTAACTGGTCTTTGCTACTTTGTGGGTTCTTCTTTATTCCTTGGTTTCACCCCCTATCACTAGATAGGAGAGAAAGAAGGATGGGGAGCAGGAGAGATGGAGATTCCTGAATCTAATTTCTTTCCTTTGTTTTTTCTTTGAGCACGAGGACTACTAACAACAAATACAACATCCGCCCCCAAACACACCCTGCCTATCAGGGCCCTACCATTTATATCCCCTCTGAGAAGTTCCCAGAATTCCAAACATCACACAATTGCAGAAAGTATCTGCATTGGCAAAACCACACCTCTGCTAGAGCATGAGACAAATTGTAATCAGCTGCTGCAGACAGTCTGAAGCAGCCCCATGTCCCTATACCTGGGATTAAAATAAAAGCACATTCTTTTTTAAAATTTTTTTTTTAATTTTTATTTTTTTTGGTTTTTCGAGACAGAGTTTCTCTGTGTAGCCCTGGCTGTCCTGGAACTCACTCTGTAACCCAGGCTGGCCTCGAACTCAGAAATCTGCCTGCCTCTGCCTCCCAAGTGCTGGGATTAAAAGCGTGCGCCACCACTGCTCCAGCTAAAAGCACATTCTTATATTTCTGTGTTTTTTAAAGAAACCAAAATTCCGTATTTCTCAGGACTTGTCACTACACAGTATGACCCTATCGCCTAGTAAGCCATGAGTAGGGAACTAGCAAAGGAACTGAAGTCTGAAGAGACACCTGCACTGGCACGTTTATTATGGTACTGTTCAGTAAAGCCAAGATGTGGAATTAACCTTTCATTGGTGGATGAATGAACAATGAAGACAAGGTGTAGCCAAGTAAGTGCTATCTCAGCCACTTGAGAGGTAGAGGCAGGAGGATCAAGAATTCAAGGTTGGGATGGAGAGATGACTCATGGATTAAGAGCAGTTGATGCTCTTCCAGAGGACTCTGTTTCAATTCCTAGCACCCTAATGGCAGCTCTCACCTTTCTGTAACTCCAATTCCAGGGGATCTGACATCCTCAGACAGACATACATGCAAGTGAAACATCAGTGAACATAAAACTAATTATATATTTTTTAAAAAGAGTTCAAGAGCTGGGCAGTGGTGGTGCACACCTTTAATCTCAGCACTTGGGAGGCAGAGGCAGGCGGATTTCTGAGTTCGAGGCCAGCCTCGTCTACAGAGTGAGTTCCAGGACAGCCAGGGCTATACAGAGAAACCCTGTCTCGAATAACCATTAAAAAAAAAAAAAAAAAAAGAGTTCAAGATCATTCATGGCTGCATGGAGGGTTTTAGACCAATAAAGGCTATATTAGGCCATATATATATACATATATATGTATATATACATGTGTATGTATGTGTGTGTATGTATGTGTGTGTGTGTGTGTATGTGTGTATATATATATATATATATATATATATATACTATTCAGCCTAAAAGGATTGCACTTATGTCATTTGAAGCAACATGGAAAGAACTGGATAGGCATTACTCAAAATGAAAGAAGTCAGGCACACATTCTCATTTATACACAAACTAAAGAGCTGACCTGAAAAAGTACAAAGACAGATTTGGTTGTTACTCATTGCAGCTACTTAAGTTGATGGAGTACAAGGATTCCAAGTTCAAGGCCCACCTGAACTTGAGTTCAATGTTAGCATGGGCAAGTTACTGAAACCTTGTCTTTAAATAAAAAAGAGTATGATGTGGCAGGCTGAGGCAGGATAGTTGCAAGTTTGAGGCCAGCCTAGGATACAGAGTGACTTCAACAATAACATTTCAAACCTAGTGAGAACTTGTCTCAAAAAGTAAAAAGAGGGGTACTGGAGAGTCAGCCAAGTGGTTAGAATCATATACTGTCTTTCCAGAGGACCTGAGTCCCTAGTATACTTGTTAGGCATCTCACAACTACCTGTGACTCTAGTTCCAGTTCTGGCCTCTGAGGGAACCTGCAATCTTGTGAATATTACTTCTCCCTCAATAAACATAATTAAAAATAATAAATCTTATCTAGGTGTGGTAGTGAATGCCTTTAATCTCAGAATTGAGAGACAGAGAGGTGGATCTCTAGGTTCAAGGCCAGCTTGGTCTACAGAGTAAGTTCCAGGACAGCCAGAACTACAGAGAAACCCTAGTCACAAAAAATAAAAAATAGTCTACAACTATAATACAAATGTATGCATAGTAAGTCAGAATAACTATTATTGCTATATTTTCTTTCCTGCTGTTATAGTTTTTGTTAACTTGATTAAATCTAGATACACTTGAGAAAAGGGCAATCTCAATTGAGGAACTGACTCCAATAACCTGACCTATGAGAAGAATTTGTGGGGAATTTTCTAATCTGCTCTTGCTGTAGAGCAAGCAAGCAAGCCAGAGGCAACCGAACTCCACTATAATTCAGTTCCTGATTCCAGACTCCTGCCTTGGCCTGCCTCGAGGATGGATTGTAAAATGTAAGATAAAATAAACTGGCATAGCAACAGAAAACCAAACACATGGCCATACTTTGTCTGAAAGACTTTTAAAATTTTTTTTTGGAGATGATTTCTGTGTGTAGTCTTCGCTGTCCTGGAATTCACTCTGTAGATCAAGCTAATCGCAACCCAGGAGATAGATCTACCTCTGCTTCCCAGGAGTGCTGGGATTAAGGCCTGGGCCACCACACCCAGCTGTGTTTACACACTTCAACCTCAATTGTCAGAAAAACGATTGTGTGTGCTGGGGAGTAGGAACGGTCCAGGCGGTCTATTTCCTAAGTAACAGAGTCAAATTGCATTCTCAGAATGACTTTACAAAAGATTGACGAAGAAGTTAATTTATTCTGTTAGGCCTCTTAATAACACATGAAAATAAACAAGGGAGAAGCTGCAAAAGAAGCCTTGGTTATGCAGCAATTGTTAATGGAGACCAATGGTGGGCGAGGTGTCTGGGCATGTGTAAAGAAAACAGAATTGACAATCTCCAGCTCTATTCTACTTGAGATAATGACCATGGACCACCCCAAGGGCTCACGGAGATTTTCAAGTCTATTGAAAAAGTTCAAAAAAGCTCAAGTGAGACTCACAAACAATGATTATGCTAGTTGTTTTTTTTTAAAACATGCACAATAAGAGCTCGTCATGTGACAAACCCCACAAGGATGCGTCCGGTCGGTTGTAGCTACCCATTTCCAAGAATCTGAAAATAGCTTTAGGCCTTCTAAGCGCGACTACGACAGCAGGTGTGGAGCGCATGCGCGCACGCTCACAGGTTGACCTCCTGGCGGCACACAAGAGAAGCGGACCTTCTTCCCGACAGCCCGCGGACCACAGCCGGTGGGGAAACGTTATTCTCGCGAGGTCTCGGCTAGCGGCGGCGGAAGTACCGGACACGTGACTGTCCTAGGCCGCCTTTGCCTTGCCCCCTCCCCCTTCTCGGAAACCCGGCCCCCTCACTCTTCGCCCACCCCAGAGCTGCGGTAATGGACCGTTTGGGTTCCGGAATTCCCTTGGATCCCATCTCTGGTACCAGGCTAGCGGGACTCGGCGGAGTCCGGTTTGGGTGGCGAAGGCAGAGGGGGCGGTCAAAATGGGGGGGGGGGAATCCGCTTCCTTCATCTAGGAAGGAGGCGGGGCGGAGAGGGGATGGGGGGGGGTATGGGCAAATCACGTGGGATGTGTGTCGCGCGCTATGCGCGCGGCGCCTGACCCGTCGCCCCGCCCCCTCTTCCTGCGGGGCGGGGGGTCGGGGGGAGGGGCGTCAAGATGGCGGCGGGGAGGTAGGCAGAGCCGGACGCCGCTTCTGCCGCCGCCGCCGCCGCCGCCGCCTCCGCTCCTGTCGCCTCTGGCTCCTCACCCGTTCACGGACCGGGAGAAGCTATTCTTTCGTCGGGTCCGGCGGGGAAAGTAAGTCCTTCTCTCAGTCCTTTTCTCCTTTCACGCTCATCCTCCCGGACAGCCTCCCACTCCCACCACAGCTCCTCAGGGTCCGTGTGGGGCCGGCTGTGGGGGGGAGGCGGCCACTTCACTGCTGTTGACGGCTCTCTCGCCCGCTGCTTGGTTTCATTCTGCTGTCCGCCCCGTTGGTTCCGGCATTCTCAGACAGCGCCGGCCCTGACGGAGTCCCGCTGTCCCGAGCCGGATAGCAGCTCCGAGGCCGCCTCACGCCGGCTCCACCGGGGATCGCCTTCCTCGCCTTCTCTCCTCTCACGGACCTGGGACGTGTGGCGAAAGTGAGGCGGACACCCTGTTAGGTTCCGCCGGCCCATTGCTCACGGTTCCAGGAGCGGCAGGGAGTCACCGGGACGCCCTTCCTGGACCTGGCTCCCTGGCTGGTGGGGTGCGTGGGACACGTGGGGAACACCTTTACGCCTCGCCGTGGTAGGCTTAGCGTTCCCTGAAGTGAGTGAGTGCACCTTCAGACTCTGAGCTGAGTCTGTGCAGAGGGCGATGGCGGTTGGGCATTTGCTCACCTTAGCAGTGTTGGATGTAGCGAACACCCAAGTCCCTCAAAGCTGTGTCTGCTGGTGTTTTCCTGGGAGTGGCGTGGGATGGGCTCCACTGCTCCGATGCCTTGGATTTGCCCGAACCCGTGTGATTGTTGCTTTCCTGACCCCGGCATCCAGCTCCTCCCCTTTCTATCCCGGCTTTGTGCCTCTGTTTGGTTAATGTTTGCGGACCACTAACTTGATGCTCCCATATAGAAAGCTCTTTTGATGTGCTTGCTCCGTTTTACTGTGGGAGGCTTTTGTTTGGGGGAGTCGCTGGTTGAGAATTGTGCGGGGTGGGGGGAGCTGGAGATAAAATGAGAGCCCAAGAAAGCATCGTTTTTATCCATTGAATAGCGCAGCCAATTGTAGGCGCACCCGGAAGTTTGTGCTGAACACGTGTTGGGGGAAGGTTATAAAAGGTCCCCTTTGACCTTTAAACGTCGATTGTTTGCAGTGTATGTTGAGTAAAAGATTCGTATTTTCCCGACTTGAAGAATTAAGGATGGAGGAAGGCCTGTAAAGAATCTTCCTGGACGGTCCATCGAACTGTCAAATCCAGAGTGCCCTTGATCTTATTAGCATTTGCATATAGTTCTACCCATAAACAGTCTTATTGCCCCAAAGTCAGGGTTGATTTTCATAAGCATTTGGGAAAGAATCAGCATTTATGTAGTATTTCTGGGATGAAATGGCATTTGCAGAGGTGACTTCAGTTGAACATTAATTTTGATAGCATAGGAACATTAATTTCTGTTTTTCTAAAGTTTTTTTTTCCCCAGACATTTTCTAATTAGGAAAGAATTCTTTCTCCTGACTTCTGTGTGCAGTTTAACTTCATTCTGTGCTACTTTCTTCAGAATTTTACATCCAACTTCATTTTAATTGTATAAATGTTGAAAAAGAGCATGTATTGTTAGAATGTTATGTTTGCACTTTTGTATGTCTTAAGTTTTTAGAAGTTACTACTTAAAAATGGCCAATGTGGAGACTGGTGATTCTTTTTTGGGGATGGGGGTTTGTTTTTGAGGCTGTCAAAATTTTCACTCTGTAGCCAGGCTGGCCTCCAATTCAAGATCTTCGTGTCACAGCCTCCCTGATGATGAGATTATAGGCCTGCATTGTCGTCATGTCCAGGCTTTTCTGTGCTTTAGAAAGATATGCTTCAAACAATTCAACTGTGTGTAGATGGGTTTTTGGTGCTTTTCATAGTTTCAGTTGAACTTTGAGTTGAGCCTTGTCACTTGCTAAGGGCAAGAATACACAGGTCTGTTCTTTCCAAATAGTCATGAGGTACAGTAGTCCCTAAGCTTTCTTGCTTAAAAGTTAAAATTCATCTAAAGAAGCCACTGAGATGGAATAGCTGGTTAAGTTACTTGCTACTAAGGCTGACTACTTTAAGTTTGATACTTGGGATTCACATGGTGGAAGAGGGCACAAGTTGTTCTCGGACATCTACACATGGGAGCCATAGCACTGAGGGCCCCCCTCCACTGAATGTAATTGCAAGTTTGTTTTTGTTTTTTTTTTTTTGGTTTTTCGAGACAGGGTTTCTCTGTATAGCCTTGGCTGTCCTGGAACTCACTTTGTAGACCAGGCTGGCCTCGAACCTGTCTCTGCCTCCCAAGTGCTGGGATTAAAGGCGTGAGCCACCACTGCCCGGCTGCAAGTTTTTTTTTGCAAGATAGGATCTCACTAAGTAGCTCTGGCTGTCCCAGAACTCACTATGTAGACTAGGCTGGCCTCTGCCTCCTGAGTGCTGGGATCAAAGGTGTGCACCACCATTGCCCAGCAGTGGAGAGTTTCTTGAAGAGCAGGAAGTCCTCAGAGTATAAGGTGGTTCAAAACATACCAGTTAAATTTACTTGTTGGGGTGTAATAAATAAATTAGAAAACTATTTTCAGATGTTTTTTATTACATTCTACTCTAAAATGTTCTTGACCTAATGATAGTGAATGAAACACAAAAGAGTCTCATAAAATGTTTGCTCTTTCCACCTGCATGTTCTGGAATGGTTTTTTGTTCTATACTGAAATATTTAATTATGCTTACCATAAAATACTGTAAGCTATTTTGACAGTGAGTCCCCTGTTAGGTTGTCAACCACAGATGGAAAACAGTCTTTTAGTATCGATAGGGGATTGGTTCAAGACACAGGAAAATAGCAAAAGTCTACAGGAGTTTAAATTCCTTATGTAATAATGTCGCATTTGCATGTAATGTAGGCCCTTCCTCACTTCATCTCCAGATTGTTCACACAGCCTAACAGGTGTACGCGCTATGTGAGGAGGTATTGGCACTGATACCTAGTGAACAGCTACATGTTCATGCAGTACTTTTATCTTCTGATGAAACTTTTTTTTTTTTGGAGACATGGAGCCCTGGCTGGCCTTGAAGTTCCTTGTGTAGACCAGCTGGCCCTAGTGCCGGGTTTTACATGTATGGAAATCACATACCACCTTCTCCATTGAACTTTGGAATGTGGCTCCTGTGGATATGGAGGCCACTTACTGGGGCGAGAAGGGCGGGATTGTGGAAAAGTTTGGTATTGGGGTCCAGGCTTATGTACTTGTTACTTTGTTCCTCTCTAGGACCCCCCCCCCCCTTTGTGATAAGGAGGATTCTTGGGTTATGCTGAGGATGAAAAGAAAAACCTAATCATAAAAAGTATTAAAGGTGCCAGAGTGTGTGACTGTAATCTTAGCACTGGGGTCAGGACCAGTAATTCAATGTCACCCTGGGATAAATGATACCCTGCCTCAAAAAATTTAACAAAACAGTGGTATTGCTCAACTGAGGTTTTGCTTTCCCTTCTCCAATTTTTTTATTATTTTTTTAAAGTTTTTGAAACAGGTTTTCTTTACATAGCCTTGGCCCTTCCTAGAATTCATTATGTTGATCAGGCTAGCCTGTAACTCAGAGATCTGTATGCTCACCTCTACCTACCAAGTGCTGGGATTAAAGGGGTCTCTGTGTATGTGTGTGTTTGTTTGAGACAGGTTTCTCTGTAACAGCCTGGCTCTCCTGGAACTACTTTTTAGACCAGGCTGGCCTTGAACTGGAAGAGATCCACCTGCCTCTGCCTTGTTCGGTGCCACTCCCAGCTCTGTTTATAATTTTCAGAGTCGTATATATCTCAGGTTAGCCATGAACTCCTTACATAGTTGAATATTACCTTGGACATCTTATCCTTCTACCCCCACTTTGCAAGCGCTTGGATTGCAGGCTCCTTTAAATTCTTAAACTGAATGTCGATCTTTAGTCTATTTTGATGTTGAGTTTTTTTGTAGTCCTGGCTGTCCTTGTAGACCAGGCTAGCTTCAAACTCAGATATGTCTGCCTCTGCTTCCAAAATGTTGGGATTCAAAGGTGTAGGATGAAGATGAGTTTTGGAATTTTATTTTGAAAGGTGCTTTTCCTAAATTATGCAGGCTGGCCTGAACTCTGTAGTTCAGCCTGGCTTTGAATCTGTGATCTATCTCATCCTCTTGAGTAGCTAGGGTCCTAGGCCTATGCTACTAGATGGCCCTATGCTATTTAAGAATAAGTGGAAAAAACAAACCACCTGTTTTGTTGTATTATTTATTGAGACAGGGTTTTTTCATGTAACCCTAGCTATCTTTAGATATCTATCACTTGTAGACCAGGATGGCCTCGTAGTGATTCTCCTGCCTCTGCCTCTTTTGAGTGTTGGAACTAAAGGCATTCATTGCCCTGCCAGTCCTGTTTTGTTTCTCTTTCTTTCTTTTTTAAATAATTATTTATTTAATGTATGTGAATACACTGTAGCTGTCTTCAGACACACCAGAAGAGGGCATCAGATGTTTGTAAGCCACCTGTGGTTGCTGGGAATTGAACTCAGGACCTCTGGAAGAGCAGTCAGTACTTTTAACCGACTGCTGAGCCATCTCTCCAGCCCCCTGGGTTTTTTTGTTTGTTTGTTTGTTTGTTTTTTCGAGACAGGGTTTCTCTGTGTAGCCCTGGCTGTCCTGGAACTCACTCTGTAGATCAGGCTGGCCCTGAACTCAGAAACCTGCCTGCCTCTGCCTCCCAAGTGCTGGGACTAAAGGCGTGTGCCACCACTGCCCGGCTCTTTTTTTTTTTTTTTTTTTTTTTTTTTTTAGTATAGAAATAGAGTTTATTTAGGGCATGGGGAGGGAAGTTAGGAGGGTAGTAGAAGCAGAGAAAGGCAGAGAGAGGGAGAGAGTAGAGAAGTGGAGAGGTGGAGGCCGGCCATGACCGAGTGGAGAGAGGGGGGTTGGGAATGGGGAGAGGTAAGAGATGTAAGAGAGAGGCAAGAGAAAGAGATAAGAATCCCCCTGTTTTTTTATTCAGGCAAAAATACTTGCTAAATGATAGTATCTATGCACATTTTGAAATGACTGCCAGTTGCCTTTACATCTGATTATCTGCGCAACTTAGATTTGAGACTTGTCACTAGTATTTTATAGAACTATTTTTTAAATTATTTTTTTAAATTAAAATTCTTTTTTACTCACTTATATTTTGTTCACTGCCCCCCCCAGGATTAATTTTTAAAATATATAAAATTTTTTATTGTTTTATTTCATGTATATCAGTGTTTGTATGCATGTATGTGTACATGTATATCAGATACATGCTTTGTGCCCTAGGAGGCAAGAAAATGTTAGGTCCCCTGGAACTGGACTTACAGATGGTTGTAAGCTGCCATGTGGGTGCTGGGAACCAAACCCATGTTCTCTGGAAGAGCACTGAGTGCTCTTAATCACACAGCCATCTCTTTAGCCCCATATAGAACTATTTAAAAATGAATTATTGGATAGATTACTGACATTAAAAGTTTGTATTCTGGGAGTCCAGTGGTGTGGCAATTATACAAAAGAAAAGAGATGTTTCTGTATTCTCAGGTTTGTCAAAATAATAGTTAAGGGAAATGGCTTAGTAAATGTGCTTTCTGAAAAGCCTGACCATCTGAAATTGATCCCACTGTAAAGGTAGCACCTGACATCAAAAAGTTATCCTTTACTTCCTCATAAGCCTTGCTCCCTATCCCCGTTATCATACATATATACATGTTTAAAAAAATTTTTTTTTTCTTTTTTGAGGCAGTATGCTTGGCTAGCCTGGAACTCAGCCTGTGCTAAGTGCTAAGATTAAAGGCATTTACCATGCATGACCATTAACAGAAAATTTTAAGACCTAGCACACAATTGGAATGACAGAATGCAGGAGGATTATGACTTCAAGGCGAGCCTAGGCTACATGTAGTGAGACTATCAAAAGAAAAGACAACCAGGGAAAAAACAGCTGCAAACATCCACTCTAGGTCATACCCCTTTCCCCCATTGAACACAAGAGTCTTAGATTAGAAGTTCTTTTGTTTGTTTGTTTGTTTGTTTGTTTGTTTTCGAGACAGGGTTTCTCTGTATAGCTCTGGCTGTCCTGGAACTCACTCTGTAGACCAGGCTGGCCTCAAACTCAGAAATCCGCCTGCTTCTGCCTCCCGGGTGCTGGGATTAAAGGCGTGCGCCACCACCGCCCAGCTGTCTTAGAAGTTCTTAATACTGTCTGCAGATGAAGAAACAGTCTTGGTTTTTATTTGGCTGTATTACAGCACTAGTAGGTGATGTGCGCAGTATTTTTGTTCTGTTGTTTCTGACTCTTAATACCTCAGCTGCTTCCTTGTGCCCTCATCTCACAGATGAAGTCCTTGTATCTGCTCAGAGGCCTGAAGAGCTCTAGGTCTCTGCTGTCTTGTCCATGCAGATAAGGGTCAGTGTTGGCATTTAGTGGGTGCTCTGCCTTCTGCATTTTTGGGTGACATTGCTTCTCAGGATTCCCTGCCAAAGTAGTACGTGACTTCTACACATTCTCCTTATATCAGTCTCTCTATGAATGCTTTAAAATATGCTTTTGGTAAAAGTGGAACTTTGTTTTGTTTTGTTGTTTTTCAAGATAGGGTTTCTCTGTGTATCCCTGGCAAAAGTGGAACTTTTTGATGTCCATTTACAATTGACAATTCTGTGGGTTAATTGTTGGCCTTGTTAGATTGCTGAATTGGCAGATGTCCCCTTGAATTGAGGTGTAAACTCATTGGTAGACACAGTGTCAGTTCCCTACATTTTGGATTTATACTGTGAAATGTTTTCCCCCTTGAGATTAAACAGCTTTTATAAAACCAGGAGCTTGGCCAGTGCAACTTTTAAGGGCTTTCTCCATTTAGCACTGAAGTTCTTTGAGTCTGTTTCTTATGGGAATATGATTAAATACTAAGAGTTGCTTAATGTGGTTAGGAAATGCAGTAAGTGCTCTGTCTTGTTCTCTTGCTTTCTGCAGAAGAGAATGACTAGAAAAATGTGTGCCTTACTGCCTGGAAAGCTCCATAGATTGATCCTCCATATGAGAAAGATACATCAACTGTTCAAATCATACTGTTTCTAGTGAAGACCCTCTAGTCAGAGGGTCTCACCTGTTCCTTTGTATTTTGTTGTTTTTTTCAGTGGTGGGCCTTATTTATGTATGCTAGGAATCATCTCTGAACTTTATCCTTAAATCTTCTTAAGTTGGCAGGTAAAAATTGTATTTTTTTTTTTTTTTTTTTTTTTTTTGAGGGAAAGGGGGAGGTTTGAGGTAGGGTCTCTCTTTGTAGTCCTGGCTGTCCTGGAACTAAGTTACTCAATAGACCAGGCTAGCCTTGAACTCAGATCTACCTGCCTCTGCCTCCTGAAGTGCTGGGACTAAAGCAATGCATCACCACTGCTTAACTCCTATGTTCTTTTTTTTTTTTTTGGTTTTTTGAAACAGGGTTCTCTTTATAGCCCTGACTGTCTTGGAACTCACTCTGGCCTAGAACTGAGAAATCCGTCTGCCTCTGCCTCCCAAATGCTGGGATTAAAGGCATGCACCACCACGGCCCGGCTCTCCTGTGTTCATTTTTGATACACACAGAACCTAAAGAAAACATTTGAAGGTCAGAGCATACTGGCACTTTGATCCTAGGACTCAGGATCTCTGTTACTTCTAGGCCAGCCTGGTCTATAAAAGTAGTCCAGGACAGCCAGGGCTCTGTTATACCAAAAAAAAAAGGAAGGCACCTAAAGCACTTGGTATAGTAGGCCTTTAATCCTAGTCCTACGTGGGTACTGAGAACCAAACCCTAGTCTTCTGCAATAAAGAGCAACAAGTTCTTAACCTCTGGGCCATCTCTATGGCCCTAGTTTCCTCTTATTTTGAGCCAGGGTATGGTTGTACAGGCCATTCTGACCTGGTCTCTAGCTCACTTTTACCTCAGCTTCCCCTTAAACTGGAATCCTTCTTTCCATTTTAGTCTGAGTGTCTAGCATTTATTCCAAGGCAGAACATTAAAATTTGGTGTCAGTTTCTATCTCCTAGCTGGAAAGGACAGCTAGGAGCTTGAGAATTTGTGCTGTTCTGGGATCTACTCTTGGATCACTTGGTCTACACAAACTTGAGCTCTAACTTTGAGGACGCATGACCTGCTGCACAGACCGCTGTGAGTGGGGGTGCTTTTTGGTGTGTGAAAAGTCTGACTCTGGCAGGTTGGGGCATTACCCACACTGACTTTACTTAACATTTTCTCCTTTCTGCCCAAGATGGTTTTCTGTCTCAGATTTCCTTTCTTTTCTCTGGAATTTTCATAGAAAATTGGTTGATCTGTCCTCCATCATTTCTACCTGGTTCTGCCTTTAGTTTCAGTCAGGTTATCCACCTGATATTCGTGTTTGTTAGAACTTCCATCTAAATGATGCACAGATAGATGTGACGTGGGCAGAGCAGAGGACTTCTCTTGAGTTTCTGTGTGTCAGGTTGTAGCTCTGGCTCTTTGCTAACCCTCTTTGTGGACTGTCATGGATGCATCATTGCATCACACAGCTGAGGTCTATTGTTTATATAGCAAAAATTTGTTTCCTGGGAAAAACTACTCACAATAATGTACATGTAATTTAGAAAAATTTAAATTGGAGATGTTTAAAATTCTTAAAATTAATTTATGGGTATAGGTTTTGCTTGCATATATGTTGGTGTACCATGTTGGTGCCTTGCTCCAGGAAGGCAGAAGGGTGTTGGATCCTTTATAATTGAGATACAGACAGTTGTGAGCAGTGATATGGGTGTTAGGAATTGAACCTAGGGTTCTCTGGAAGAGCAACAAGTGCTCTTAACCCTTGAGCCATCTTTCCAGCCCCTGAGTTTTAATTTTAAACCTATGGAGTTTCTTTGCTAAATACTTTGGAACCCATTTGTCTTCCTTCTCCCAACCACTGCACTTCTTTTTTGTTTCCTGTTTTTGCTTAAGATTTATTTATCTTATGTATGTGAGAACACTGTCACTGTCTTTCAGATACAGCAGAAGAAAGCATCAGGGATCCCATTACAGATGGTTGTGAGCCACCATGTGGTTGCTGGGAATTGAACTCAGGATCTGTAGAAGAGCAGCCAATGCTCTTAACCACTGAGCCACCCCCCCCCCCCCCACTGCAACACGTCTAACGCCTGTTGCAGTGGAAGTCTTCCTATGACTGCTCTACTCCAGCTCCTCTCAGTTTGCTTTTGTACTGGTGTCAGTAACCTTTCTAAATCAGAAACTAATGTGCCAAGCTGTCCTGTATCTGAAAATCCTGTAGTGGCCTGTTCACTGTAGAAGGATGAATGAGGCCATAGATCATAACCCGCTCACCTATGGGCCCCTGGTGAGTTCATTGGAATGTGTAGTATTTAGAAGACACTTGTCTTTCTGGTTATTTCCTCCCCTGAACTCAGTGTTGTCATCTACCTGGGAAGCTGTGCACAGTTCACTTTTGCCTCCTTTGAGCTTATAGTGTGTTTATCTGTAGCCCTGGCTGTTCTGGAACTCACTATGTAGACCAGACTGGCCTTAGACTCACAGATACAAGCCTGCCTCCTTGTAAGTGCTGGGATTAAAGGTATGCCCCACCATGGTCATTTTCGTAGTGGTTTGGATAGATACTCTTAATTGTGCTTCTCTGTCCTTCTTTCATTTTAGTGTGAGGTTTCTGGGATCAAAGACTTTTATCTTTTTCTCACATGTAGCAGGTTCTTCATAAGTACTGAATGAACAGCTCTGGTAGAAAACGTTTGATTGTTTGTGTTTAGAAGAGTTAATATTTTTCACTTTTTTCTAAAGATGGTGGAACCAGGGCAAGATTTACTGCTTGCTGCCTTGAGCGAGAGTGGGATTAGTCCGAATGACCTCTTTGATGTTGATGGTGGAGATGCTGGGCTTGCCACCCCTACTCCCCCTTCAGTTCAACAGGTAACAGTTTTTCAAATCTTCTAGAATTTCTTAATTTTGCAATTTCCATTGTTATTTATTAATAACACTAGTAATTTTTTCCTGTTTGTGGTGTTGGGAATTGAACATAGGGACTTGTGCATGCTAGGCAAGGACTTTACTGCTGAAGTACAGCCTCAGCTCTTTAATTTACATTTTAGGAAAAGATATTATTGCTCGGCAGTGGTGGCACACACCTTTAATCCTAGTACTTGAGAGGCAGAGGCAGATGGATCTCCAAATTCCAGGCCAGTCCGGTGGTCTACAGAAGAAGTTCCAAGACAGCCAGGGCTATACAGAAAAGCCCTGTCTCAAAAAAAAAACCCACAAAAAAACCAAATATATGTGTATATTAATAAACTTTATCTTTAAAGATAACATGAGAATGTTTTTAAGCTGTTTGCTTTTTTTTTTTTTTAAATGAGATAGATGGTGTTGGCATCAAAACCAAGACATTGCTTTTCCTATTGCTTAGCATTTATATGGGAAGAATATTAATTTTCTTTACAGTTGCTTTTGGTCGTTATTC
This sequence comes from Uromys caudimaculatus, assembly GCA_028551405.1. Taxonomy (NCBI): domain Eukaryota; kingdom Metazoa; phylum Chordata; class Mammalia; order Rodentia; family Muridae; genus Uromys; species Uromys caudimaculatus. The sequence goes on from CM052721.1 coordinate 28,822,324, forward strand.
AGACCTTTTGTGACTTCTCTGTTTATATTTGCTAAAACCAAATATAAAGTTCTGATACTAGTTTAGCTTTGTGGAGATTATGTTGACCAAGATTAATCTGTTATAATAGGTGTAGTGATTACACATTCTGTTTGATTGTATTCTCCTCTTCCTCCTCTTTCTCTTCTTCCTCCTCTTTTTCCTCCCCCTCTTCTTGTTTCTCCTCCTCTTCCTCCTCTTCCTCCTCTTCCTCCTCTTTTTTTTTTTCCTTTTTTCCTCTAGACAGGGTTTCTCTGTATAGCTTTGTCTGTCACGGAACTCACTCTGTAGATCAGGCTGGCCTCAAACTCAGAGATCTAGCCTGTTTCTGCCTCAAGAGTACTGGCATTAAAGGAGTGAGCTACCATGGTCTTCTGTTTGATTGTAAAGCTTGACTTTGTGTGTATGGTTCTGGGGTCTGAGCAAGGATTCTGCAGGCTACGCAAATGCTCTACCACTGAATTCTACAGTTTTCTGTTTCTCATAAAATAAAAGCAACTCTTGTTCTTGAAATAGACTTCATTGCTGTCTGCCCTTTTCTTTATTACTTTGTCTGCAGTCGGTGCCACTTAGTGCATTAGAACTAGGTTTGGAGACAGAAGCAGCAGTTCCTGTTAAACAAGAACCGGAGACGATGTCTACTCCCGCACTGTTAAATGTGAGGGTAAGAGCCACAGAGATGTGTTATTATTCTAAAATAGTTTAGATGGGTAGCAAAAATACAAATATAAGATCTTTAGCCCTAGCTAGCCTTGATCTCCCTAGTAGCAGAGAATTCTACTGTATTGTAATCATTAAAAAAATTTTTTAGCCGGGCAGTGGTGGTGCACGCCTTTAATTCCAACACTCGGGAGGCAGAGGCAGGTGGATTTCTGAGGTCGAGACCAGCCTAGTCTACAGAGTGAGTTCCAGGACAGCCAGGGCTGTACAGAGAAACTCTTGTCTCAAAAAATCCCCCCCCCCCCAAAAATTAAAGGATGAATGTAAATGTTATCTCATTTCTTTCATTGTTGAGTGCCTTGGTTATTGTTGTTCTTATGCTGTAACTTTTATGTGATTAATTAAGCTTTACATGCAGTTCTTTTACTCTTACCTCAAATGTAGCCAGTATCAACAGAATCTGAGGAATCTAAAATTACTGGTTGAACTGGTTAAAATTTGTCAATTTTTATTGTTGATTTAAAAGTGGTAAGTAGCAGTCTAGAAGATTTTTACAGAAAGAGTAAGTAAAGGGACAAGGGCTCTAGCTTAGTGTTAGAATACTTCCCTTGCACGAGGTAGGTCCTTGGGTGAGCCTGGCACCATAGGAACACTTACACCAGTGGTATGCAGAAATACTCTGCGGCCTTAAAGCCAAAGTTAGCAGTTTCTTCTTACTGGCTTCTTTATTTATTTACTTATCTATTTATCCATTTTTTCTTTATTTTTGAGATAGGTTCTCATGTAGGCTAAGCTGGCCATGAGCTCAGCTTGTACTCTTCATCTCCTTGCCGCGAGTAGCTCACAGTCCTGAGCTACTGTGGTCAGCTTTGCTTTTTCTTTGCTCCTCCCTATTTTGTTTTCACTTCACCTCCTTCCTAACACTAACGGTTCGTAGTTGTCTGAGACTGATAGTAACCACCTTACCTCTAATATTTGGAGTTCATCTGGCTAGGTTATCCTTGTGATTTTAGGTTCTAAGATTTACTATAACCTGTATGATAGCAAACAGCATTGAATAAGAATGGTGCTGGTCATCCTTCTGTTGGTCACATGTAAAGATACTGTTGCCATACTTCCAAGATCCAACTTTGACTCCTGGGAGCCATGTGGTAAGAGAGAACTGAGCTCCTCATTTTGTCCTCTGACTTCTACACATTTGCCTCTTCAGCAAAATCAATTTGTAGAGAAAATTAGACATTTTTTCTTTTTAATTAAAAAAGAAATGCAGGGGCTGGAGAGATGGCTCAGCGGTTAAGAGCACAGGCTGCTCTTTCAGAGGTCCTGAGTTCAGTTCTCAGCAACCACATGGTGGCTCACAACCATCTGTAATGGGATTTGATGCCCACTTCTGGCGTGTCTAAAGACAGTGACAGTATACTCACATATATAAAATAAATAAATCTTTAAAAGAAAAGAAAGAAATACAATATTAAAACCACAAACCTGGCCTCAAAGGGCTCAAATGACTCAGCAGTTAAGAGCTATTGGTATTGTAGAGCATTTATACCAGGCGGCTGACATGTGCCTGTAACTCTAGACCTGCACACACCTGTAACCATACAGATTAAAAGAAAAAGAAACGGCATTAGAAAAACCTTGATTTTCCCTTGTTTTTTTTTTCTTTGTTTTTTTTTGTTTTTGTTTTTGAGACAGGGTGTCTCTGTATAGCCCTAACTGTCCTGGAACTTGGTCTGTAGAACAGACTGGCCTCAACCCTGGAGATCTCCCTGTCTTAGCTTTTGGAGTGCTGTGATCATCACTTGGCAACAATAGAGTTTTGTTTTGTTTTTTAAATTGGACTCAATAAAATCTAGGACTTCAATGTTTTATATAATTTGCTTAGAGTTGTCTGCCTAGTTGGCAGTGTTAGCTGTGGAATCTTTCCTTTTTTTTTTTTTTTTTCCAAACTTTTTTTATTTTTTTATTTTTGGTTTTTTGAGACAGGGTTTCTCTGTATAGCCCTGGCTGTTCTGGAACTCACTCTGTAGACCAGGCTGGCCTCGAACTCAGAAATCCACCTTTCTCTGCCTCCCAAGTGCTGGGATCATCCTCACATTTTTAACTTTTCGGCTAAAGATTTATTTTATTTATATGAGTACATTGTAGCTATCTTCAGACACACCAGAAGAGGGCATCAGATCCCAACACAGATGGTTGTGAGCCACCATGTGGTTGCTGGGAATTGAACTCAGGACCTTTGGAAAAGCAGTCAGTGCTCTTAACTGCTGAGCCATCTCTCTAGCCCCTGGTACTTTATTTCTAACTTAATGATTAGCAATAAATTATCAGGTTAAAACATAACACTTGCTGGGCAGTGGTGGCGCACACCTTTAATTCCAGCACTTGGGAGACAGAGGCAGGTGGATTTCTGAGTTCGAGGTCAGCCTGGTCTACAGAGTGAGTTCCAGGACAGCCAGAGCTATACAGAGGAGAAACCCCGTTTCGAAAAACCAAAAATAAAATAAAATAAAATAAAGTACCATTACTTAAGCAAGATTAGAATAAAGTTTAGATTGAGTGTTGACTCTGAGCTTATGCGTGGCCCAGCAGGCATATGGACAAAAGACAAGCTTCAGTGCCCACCCTCACTTTTTGTTGTTTTGTTTTTGTTTTTCGAGACAGGGTTTCTCTGTGTAGCCCTGGCTGTCCTGGAACTCACTCTGTAGACCAGGCTGGCCTCGAACTCAGATATCCACCGCCTCTGCCTCCCAAGTGCTGGGACCATCCTCACATTTTTAACTTTGTTGGAGACAGGGTCTGTCTCTGCCTCCCACATAGGAGCACTGGGATTACAGGTGTGCTTTGACTGCCTGACTTAATGCATTCTGGATCCTGGGGATTCAAGCTTCTCATGCCTTCACCACAATCAGCTCACCCTTCTAAGCCCACCCTCTAGCCTCTAGTTTTAGATTTCTGAATGGCCTGATGTGTTTATTGATGCAGACTATTAAAGTCAAATTGAGTGTGTGAAATGTTTTCTTTTTTAGCAGCAGCCTCCATCTACTACAACGTTTGTGCTGAATCAAATAAATCAACTTCCAACCTTGGGATCTACAATTGTAATGACTAAAACACCACCTGCAACAACAAATAGGCAAACCATCACTTTGACAAAGTTCATCCAGACCACTGCAAACACACGCCCCTCAGTTTCAGCACCAGCAGTACGAAATGCCATGCCGCCTACTCCTTCCAAAGACCAGGTTCAGTTAAAGGATTTACTCAAAAATAATAGTTTAAATGAGCTCATGAAACTGAAGCCACCTGCCAACATTGCTCAGCCTGTTGCAACTGCAGCTAGTAAGTCCATTTTCAGCAATTTGAACTTTTTCCCAAGCAGTTTTGCTTTTTTGTGTGTGTTTTACAAGTGATTTTGGATGTTCTGTTTAATATTTATTTTTTCTTTGTGTGTGCCTGAGTATATTTATGTGCACCGTGTGTATGAACTACCATTGGATGCCAGAAGAGGTCATCAGAGTCCACTGGAACTGTAGTTAGATTCTTTTTTTTTTTTTTTATAAATTTTTTTAAATTTTATTTATTTATTTATTTATTTATTATATGTAAGTACACTGTAGCTGTCTTCAGACACCCCAGAAGAGGGCATCAGATCTCATTACGGTTGGTTATGAGCCACCATGTGGTTGCTGGGATTTGAACTCATGACCTTCGGAAGAGCAGTCGGAGCTCTTAACCGCTGAGACATCTCTCCAGCCCCGGAGTTAGATTCTTTACACTTACTTTCTTTTTCATTTCTTTTTGCTTTGTTTGTTTGTTTTTGAGGATGGTTGCTTTGTGTAATCATGGTGGTCCTGGGGACTCACTACGTAGATCAGGTTGGCCCTCCAACTCACAGAGCTCTACCTGCCTCTGCCTTCCAAGTGCTGGGATTAAAGGTGGGTACTACAACTGCCTGGCTTAATAATGGGTGTTATAGTCTTTGAAATATCTTTTTGTTGTTCATTTAATAAATGTGGTGGGCGTGTTGTACCAGCTTCCTTCTGGAGTTTGAGATCCTGTTGGGAAGAAAGTTGTAAATCAGTATCCTCTAGGGGCTCATACTATACTGCAGAGAAACAGGTAGTGAATATATTGTATTCTGAGACAGCCCTAGTGCTGTGAAGAGAAGTAAACGGTGCATTGTGGTGTGTTTGGTATCTGTGCCCACCAGCCTCCTGGTGGGGAATGTTTCCCACTCTCATCAGACAGGGTAGCTAGGGTGGCTAGCCAGTGCATCCCAGGATCCTCTTTAGACCATAACCAGTTTTTTATTGTTGTTGTTGTTTGTGTGTTTGTTTTTGTTGTTTTTGGATTTGTTGTTCTGAGGCAGGTTTTCTCTGTATCCTTGCTTGGAACTCCCTCTGTAAACCAGGCTCGCCTCGAACTCAGAGTGATCCGATTGCCTCTGCTGGGATTAAAGGCTTGAAGCTTTTTTATTTTTAAAGACTCCAGCTTTTTTATTTTCAAAGATTTAATTTTTTTTTTTCATGTGCATGAAATGTTTGCCTTCATGTATGTCTGTGTACCATGTGTTGCAGTGCTGGTGCAGGCCAGGAAAGGTTATCAGATCATCCAGGACTGGAGTTATAGACGGTGTGAACTGTCACTGGGTATTAGAACTTGGACCCAGGTTCTCTGGTAGAGCAATCAGTACTCTTAACTTCAGAGCCATCTCTACAGTCCAGCACCTAGCCTTTTTTTTTTTTTTTTTTTTTTTTTAAATGAGATCTGGGAATGAACATGAAATTCTGATCATTTTACAAACTCTTCTGCTCTAGGAGCAAGTTGGGTTTTTGTAAACCACCCAAATTTCCTAGTTACTGTGGTTAAGATAACATTTTAGGGGTAAAGTATGCATGGTCTGTCCTTTTTTTTTTTTTTTTTTTTAAGATTTATTTTTTATATATATATATACGTGTATATATATGTATATATATGTGTATATATGTGTGTATATGTATATATGTGTGTGTGTGTGTGTATATATATATATATATATATATATGAGTATGCTGTCACTTTCTTCAGACACACAAGAATAGAGATTGGGGATCCCATTACAGATGGTTGTTAGCCATCATGTGGTTGCTGAGAATTGAACTCAGGATCTGTGGAAGAGCAGTCAGTGCTCAGCCATCTCTCCAGCCCCTTCCTTCCTTTATTTCAAACTATAGTAATAGATTTTTTTTTTTTTTTTTTGGAGACATTCTTGCCCTGGCCACTGTATACTCTCATTGACCTCCCTGCCTCAAATCAAGCTCCTGACTGCAGGAATTACAGACATGCAGCATCTTGCTTGGCTAAGTGTAGTGGTTTTTTTTGCTGTTGTTTTTAATTTCAAAAATTTTTTACGTGTATGGATGTATCTGTGCACCATGTGTGTGCATTGTCCCTGGAAGCTGGGAAACTGTATTGGATTCCTTGGAGCTGAAGTAACAGAAGAGCGTGAAGTTGCCATGTACGCCCTCTTCAGCGCCTTAGCTTGTTTGAGACAGGGTTTCTCATTGAGCCTGGAGTTCACAAACATGGGGTCTTTGTTGTTCACAAATCACAAACATCCTGTTGTCTCCCCTTTGCTGAGAGTACAGGTGTGTGCTGCAACAGCAAGCTCTTTATATAGGTTATTAGCATGTAGATTTGGGCCCTTATGCTTGGACAGTGAGCACATTGCTAGTAAGCCATCTCCCTAGCTTATTGTGTTATTGTTAATCTGAATTTTGTAAAAAAAAAAAATAAGAAGGAACATTTTGTGAATTTTTGTGTCATCTTGCCAAGGGAGCATGCTAATCTTCTTTGTATTGTTACAGTTGTAGTATATGTGTTGCTTAAGGGAGCCACCTGTATTTTGTTTGTTTGTTTGTTTTAAGTGAACCAGAGAGAGATCTCAAAAGTAATGCTGGTTTTTGTACTAAATTATTAAGTAGTTCTGGCTAATGTATCTTGCTTAATGAAATTTTTTTTACAATTTAAAATTTTCTCATGTAAATATTTTTTCCTTTTTTTTGGAGACAGTGTTTCACTGTATAGCCCAGGTTGGCCTGGAAATCCCTATGCAAACCAGGAGTATCTCAGACTCACAAATCTGCCTGCCATGGCTTCCTGAGTGCTAGAATTAAAAGCATTTTCCATCCAGACAGGGCCATATTCTCTTTCAGTTACTGGTTTACTTAAGTGTTCTATAAAACCGTACAGCTTTGAGGCTCAGTGATTAAGTGAGTGCACCTGGGTTTGATTCTCAGCACCCAGATCAGGCAGGTCACAGTCACTGTAACTCCACTTCCAAGAAGACCTCGTGCCTAATTTTAGCTTCTGTAGGCACTGCACACATATGGTACACAATACATATACATATAAATATACATAAATTACTAAGTAAATCTTCAAAATAACCTAGAGTAATTTGAGTGCTTTCATGGTTATGCTTAATTTAGTAGTACAATTTTTTGATACTCTTTTGTTTTTTTTTGGTTTTGGTTTTGGTTTTTTGAGACAGGGTTTCTCTGTGTAGCCCTGGCTGTCCTGGAACTCACTCTGTAGACCAGGCTGGCCTTGAACTCAGAAATCCGCCTGCCTCTGCCTCCCAAGCGCTGGGATTAAAGGCGTGCGCCACCATTGCCTGGCTACTCTTCCATTTTTAAAATGAATAAACTGCTGAAGTTTTAATCTAGAGGAAAAGAAATTGAGCAGTGTAAAATGTAATCTACTTTTCTTCCTGCAGCTGATGTCAGTAATGGTGCAGTTAAAAAAGAGTCTTCTAATAAAGAAGTAGCAAGGATATGGATAAATGACATGAAGATGAGGAGTTTTTCCCCCACTATGGTGAGTTTTAAACAGTAGTATTACTATTTCTGTGTAATGTGAAAGTTCCTTGGTTATTACTTCAGAAAAATCCCATCAGAGGCAGGCAGATCTCTTGAGTTCAATGCCAGCCTGGTCTGCATACTGAGTTCCAGGACAGCCAGGGAGAAACCCTGTCTTGGGTGACAAAAGAAAGACAGACAGAAAGAAAAAGTTAGTTCTCAGGAAGCTTGTCGATGGCAAGTAGGTTCATTAATTACAAGACCTTAGTAGGGCTGAACTTACATCATTAACAGGTAGTGGTGTTTCTGCAAGACTGACCTTTTTTATTCATCTACCTGATGAGGAATAATGACAGCATGGTGTTAACTTGGTGGAATTCAAATAAGTGACTGGTTAGAAGCTGTCAAGTCATGCAGTGATCTGGATGAGTTGTTACAGTAAGGTTTTCCTTAACTGTGGCATTGCTGTGTTCCTCAGGTCAGGTGGCTATGCATTCATTAGACAGAATTTCTAAGTGGCACTGTGTCTCTGCGGTGAGTGTCTCTAAGGACTTTGCTTCATGAGTTCCTTTTCAGTAAACATACTTAGTACCGTCTGTATTTAAGGAATTGTATGAGAAAAATCAAAAGGTATAATGTAGAGAGAGAGTGGTGGCACACTGCTTTAAAACTGAGGGGTGGGAAGGTATAATAAAGGCTCTGCTGTATGAGTAAGGGGCATCATGGCTATGCCTCTGTCGGCTTTATGGAGTAGCAGTGGTTGACTTTGACAGGGATTCAGAAGGAGACATACATAGTCTCTAATAGGTATGGAGGTGCTATTGGTTCTGCTTTGGACAGGCAGGAAAGGTCCCACAGACATCTGGGCCTTTGTCTCTGTACTTAATAATTGATTATTCTTTTGTGTTACAGAAAGTTCCTGTTGTTAAAGAGGAAGATGAACCAGAAGAAGAAGAAGAGGAAGAAATGGGTCATGCAGAGACATATGCAGAGTATATGCCAATAAAATGTATGTCTTCTGGATTTGCCAAAATGACAGACCCAAGTTCCTCTTGAACTTAATTGTATTAAACCACTATATGTTAGAGCCTGACAATTTCAGGTGCCTCAGGGTTTGACAGATGTGAGCTATGAATAGTCAGTCTGTCTGTCTCTCTCTCTCTCTCTCTCTCTCTCAGTTCTTGTGAAGTCCAGACTTGCCTCAAATTGGCAGTCCTCTTGCCTTAACCCCACAGTTGCTGGGTGGGATTGCAGTCATGTCCCACAATACCTGGTTATGGTTTAAATGGAATTGTGTATAAAATACCTTTGGGAAATTTTACTCTGTTTTCCCCCTCTTAGACAAATTTAGAACCTTGTTTGAGATTAAAGTCCTTTTTTTTTTTTTTTTTTTTTTTGGTTTTTCGAGACAGGGTTTCTCTGTGTAGCCCTGGCTGTCCTGGAACTTACTCTGTAGACCAGGCTGGCCTCGAACTCAGAAATCCACCTGCCTCTGCCTCGAGGTTAAAGTCTTTATGTTGCTAGCTAGTTTTGTTTATGTAAATATTGATTATAAAATTAAGATGAATTATGGAATTACAAATATACATTGTGAGTTTACACTAGTTTTTGCACCTTATCCAAATCATAGGCACATTGGAACCTTCCTTTGATTCTTGGTGGCTTTGATGTTTGGTTTTTGTTGTTGTTGTTAGTTTTTTAAGATTTATTTAATTATTTTTTTTTTTTAATTTATTTTCCATATATGAGTACACACCAGAAGAGGACATCAGATCCCATTACAGAAGGTTGTGAGCCACCATGTGGTTGCTGGGAATTGAACTCAGGACCTCTGGAAGAGCAGCTAGTGCTCTTAAACTCTGAGCCATCTCTCCAGCCCTTGATGTTTGTTTTTTGAGACAGGTTCTCTGTGTGCTTGGAATTCTCTGCTAGGCTGGCCTCAGACTCATAGAGATCTATTGTCTGAGATCTTGGAGTGCTGAGCTTAAAGGTGTGAAGGTGTGAGCTGCCTTGCCTGGGGTCTATACCCTTTTGTTTTTGCTTTACTGAGATAGTCTTTGCTTTAAGCTTATCTTGCTTTGATCCTGTGTCAATCCTATACTGGGATTGCCATCAAGAGCCACTAGGCTTCACTTCATTGCTTTTCTTTTTTTTTTTTTTTTTTTGGTTTTTCAAGACAGGGTTTCTCTGTGTAGCCCTGGCTGTCCTGGAACTCACTCTGTAGACGAGGCTGGCCTCGAACTCAGAAATCCGCCTGCCTCTGTCTCCCCAAGTGCTGGGATTAAAGGCGTGCACCGCCACTGCCTGGCCTGTCTAGATATTTTTACCTTTTGATATCAGATTTCCTTGTATTCAGTTTGGCCTTCATCTCATGGTCTCAAACTGATCCATCCACCTTACCTCTCACGGTAGATGAGACTGATGGTGTGAGGTACCATATCTAGCTATGTTTGAGTGTGTGGGTGCTGGCTTGGAACACTGCCTGCCTGTGCCTCCTGAGGAGGTCTGCTTTTAAACTAGATCTTTTCATCATCCACCTCTAAATTGTATAGTTAGGTAATTTTTGTCAAGTTTGAGAAGTACATTACAATTAGTAACTTTATATAAAAGTGCAAAGTGAGTGGTTTAGTGTTTTTTCTGCCATAAGACAAATATTGTACTATCTTGTATTAAGACTGTAAATGTTACTAGAGTGACTTAAATGAAACATTTTAAAATCTTTGTTCAGTAAAAATCGGCCTGCGTCATCCTGATGCAGTGGTGGAGACTAGCTCTCTGTCCAGTGTCACTCCTCCTGATGTTTGGTACAAAACCTCCATCTCTGAAGAGACCATTGATAATGGCTGGCTCTCCGCATTGCAGCTTGAGGCAGTTACATATGCGGCCCAGGTAATTAGTTAAGTTTGATGGTTTATATTGGTACATAGAGAGTTTCAAATTCCCCCCACCCCCTACCCCCAGTCTCTGTGTAGACCAGGCTGGCCTCAAACTGAACAGATTCAGCTGCCTCTTCCTCCCAGTACTAGGATTAAAGGTGTGTACCACAATACATAGCTCATTTTATTTATTAATATGTATGTGTCTCTGGAGTGTATTTTAGATATGTTAGGTAGTGACAGAGGCCAGTGGAAGAAGTTGGATCCCTCCTACCCCAAGCTAGAATTACAGTCAGTTGTTATTTACTGGAGATGTTGTCTGTGCTGCTGGGAATCAAACTTCAGGTACTCTGGAAGAGTAGCAGGTGCTCTTAGCCACTGAGCCATCTTTCCAACCCCTGTAAAATACAGTTTTAATAAAGGTAAATTTTCCTCGCCGGAAAAACTTGGCAACAGAATTTTTCAAAAGTTCTGTGTTAGCCAGGCAGTTGTGGCACATGCCTTTAATCCTAGCAGAGGCAGGCAAGTCTCTTCTAGACCAGCCTGGTGTACAGAGTGAGTTCCAGAATAGCCAGGGCTACACAGAAACCTTGGCTGGGAAAAAAACAAAAATAAAAAGTTAAATACTAGGAAAAGAGAAGTTCCAGCAGCTATCTGGAGAGTCCCTGCTAATAGGACTAGCAAGTCATCACCTCTAATGTTACATGAGACTATCTTAGTGTGGAGCCTGGATTTATCTTTTCTCTAAGATCTAAGACTTGTGCTTCTTGGAATCTGAGGCATATGTTTCCTCTTTTCCCTGCCTAAACACTTGGGTGCCCATACTGTTGCATAGTTACAAAACTGGCAGTCCTGTGCTGCTCAGGGACTATTGGTAATGTGCCACGTGAACGGTACAACAGTTATGCTTGAAGAGATTTTGTTTCAACTTCTTTTCTGTAAGATAAGCAATGTTGTGACTAACCAACTGTCCCCATCATTTTAAGTATCATGTGAAAATTGGCATATTGTCAGGCAGGTGTTCAGGGAAGTAGGGGAGCCACCTCGCCAGCTTGTTGAGTTTATATGGCAGGGTAGAAGGAAAGTTCAGTTCTGTATATAGAGACGACCTATGGTAGGGCTCACTCTTCTATCAGATTGCATGAAGGAGTGAGGAATGATGACACTTTTTCGTCGTGGTTTTAATTGGGTTGGAGCTTATTTATTAAAGCATGGCCAGCTTATCAGTAGCTGCTTTGATGAGAAAGTGACATACATTTTCCCAATTTATTTCCTTTTTTAGCAACATGAAACATTCCTTCCTAACGGAGACCGTGCTGGCTTCTTAATAGGCGATGGTGCTGGTGTGGGTAAAGGCCGGACGATAGCAGGGATCATATATGAAAACTATTTGTTGAGTAGAAAAAGAGCATTGTGGTAAGTTCCCAGGCTGACTGATTAGCATATCGGGATGAATTTAAATGAAAAATTTTTTGTAGTGTCAAGATCTGACTTTATTCCTTAGTTCTATCCAAAAGTAGAATTAAAGTTTAATTTGGTCTACCTTTTTTTTTTTTTGACAGGTTTAGTGTATCAAATGACTTAAAATATGATGCTGAAAGAGATTTAAGGGATATTGGAGCAAAAAACATTTTGGTTCATTCGCTAAATAAGGTATGGGAACTTCCCTGTTCAGTGGGGCTATCAATCAATGCATAAGAAGGAGAGTAATTTTTGGGGAGAATTGGGGAGTTGGGTTTGTTACAGGGATTAAGTGAGCTGTTCCACATAACACATGCCAGGCCATGGATGTGTTAGTGGCAGACAGTGTGGGCATGGCTCCTGGTGTAATGGCGTTGTTATCTTGGTCTCCAGTGTTATATTGTCTTAGTTTCTAGAGTGCTTTCTATGCCTGCATATATACAGTGTGGAAAAGTAGTGCACCCATAAAGTCAGCACATTCGTGGAGCCTACGAGAGAATCATTCTGATTTATAAACTGTTTTATGAACTGTTGGCATGTGTCTAACAATGGAGTTAAATGTAGAAACAAGAAAATGGGTGTCTATATTTAAAACACATTTTAACATGATTAGAGTTTTAATGCTTACCTAGCATGGTCTATTCTTTTTAAGATAGTCTTACTACATATATTAGCCCATGTTGGGTTCTATCTCAGTGTCTCATGTCTCAGTGTCTCCCTAGTGCTAAGATTAAACATGCCTGGCATAAATCTTGTTCCTTTTATTTTTTGAGACAGAGTCTCACAGTGTAAGACCAGGCTGGCCTAAACTCCGAGATCTACCCACCACTGACTCCTGAACGCTGGGTTTATAGGCATATGCCACCAAGTCTGGCCTTCTGGCATAAAGTGTAATATATACTATGTGCTTTTTGTTGGTTACCAAGTTTCCTACAAATATCTCCCCACTAGACGAAAATCAGAGAATATAAATCTGTTTTTCATGTGTTTATATGTGGCCCATTGTTGAGATCCATGTCCTCACTGGCTATTCTTCTGTCAATGACTTTTTTTGGTTAGGTTGTATTTAGTTGAGTAGATCTGCAATTAATGTGCTATGTTTTGAATGACTGCAGTTTAAACCTAAAACATGCATCTGACATCTAGGTATGTTTATTTCTGAGCAGTGTAACCAATGGGCACATTATTGAGAATTCTCTGTTTGGAGGTGCTGGGGATAGAACCTAGGGCATCCTCAGTGCCGTGCTCAACCATTGAGTCACACCCCTCCCCTCAGCTGATTTGCTAAACCTTTTGCTCATCTTCCTCTGTTCTTCAATCCAGTCCGAGTTTTGCTTACAGTATAATGAGTGCACAACATGCGTCCATGGAGCCAGTGCTGTAACTTCCGTAGTGAAGCTGATTTGATAGGTGTTTGTTTGTTGCTTAGTGGTATTTTGATGATATGTGTGCATCTTTGTTGAGTAAGTTTTATGACTTGTCATATATGTATTGATTTTCAGTCTGTCATGAACTTATGTCGAGTATTGTAAATTTGAGTAGATCGTGCTGCAAGGAAGGTGTACTAATTAAATTCTTCTGGTTTTTCTTTCTTTCTTTTTTAGTTTAAATATGGAAAGATTTCTTCCAAACACAATGGGAGTGTGAAAAAGGGTGTTATTTTTGCTACCTATTCTTCCCTTATTGGTGAAAGCCAGTCTGGTGGCAAATATAAAACCAGGTTAAAACAGCTTCTGCACTGGTGTGGTGACGACTTCGACGGAGTGGTATCCTTCAGTAGAAACTATTGAGTTTTAATGACATGAAAAGTTACATGTAGATGGAGTTCTTGGGGGATGATCAATTTAATAATTAAGAGTCCTGGGATTCCAGTCCCAGGACACTGGAAAATCGCCAGGTGTTGGGGGCTTGCTACATCCTCTGTTCCCCACTGGGGTTCATGATGCCCTTTTCCATGATGAGGTGGATACTTGAGACTGAGGAAGCAGCATTCACTTAGTGCTTCCCACCTCATTTACTTACAGTATAGCTGCTACTGTCCTGAGAACCCCACGTTCTGAAGTGCTGTTCTTAGTTGCCAGTTGTTTATGGTTTCCTGAAATTCCCCCTGTAGAGCATAGTTCTTGCCTCAGTGGATCCTTTCCTCCATTCTGTTAAGAAAGAAATTCAAAGCTGAAGTGAAAACCACATTGAGCAAATGGCTCAGAATTTTCAGTATAAGGAAAAGAAATAGAGACAGACAGAGAGGTCTTCATCTATGTATGGAATCTTAAGACCTCTGTAGGCTCCTAGTCTACAAACTGCACTCCTGAATAGTCCCTGCCCTGTGATGTATTCCTCAGCTCTTCCTCCTATTCTGTAAACTGCACTCCTGAATAGTCCCTGCCCTGTGATGTATTCCTCAGCTCTTCCTCCTATTCTGTAAACTGCACTCCTGAATAGTCCCTGCCTGTGACGTCTTCCTCAGCTCTTCCTTACAGATAGTGTTTGATGAGTGTCACAAAGCAAAAAACTTATGTCCTGTTGGTTCTTCAAAGCCGACCAAGACAGGCTTGGCTGTTCTAGAGCTTCAGAACAAATTGCCAAAAGCCAGAGTTGTTTATGCCAGTGCCACTGGTGAGTATTCATTTGATCAGAAAGATAACTTGCATGTTATTTTTGCAACTGTAATATTTTTGGATGTTTACTAGGTGCTTCTGAACCACGAAACATGGCCTATATGAACCGTCTTGGAATATGGGGTGAGGGAACTCCATTCAGAGAATTCAGTGATTTTATCCAAGCTGTGGAACGCAGGTAATGAGGCTCGTGGCACTGTGTTTGCCAGAACTGTTTCTGTGTGGAAGTCCTGCTTTGTGTGTTGATAGTTACTGTGTGTTTCTGTGTGGAAGTCCTGCTTTGTGTATTGATAGTTACTGTGTATTTTAATTTTGTTCAGAGGTGTTGGTGCCATGGAAATTGTTGCTATGGATATGAAGCTTAGAGGAATGTACATTGCACGACAGCTGAGCTTTACTGGAGTGACCTTCAAAATTGAGGAAGTTCTTCTTTCTCAAAGCTATGTTAAAATGTATAACAAAGCAGTCAAGCTGGTGAGAAATGTCAATGTATTTAATGTGCCTGATAATTGTTTTTAATGAGTATTATCCATTGAAAAATTTCATCATAGAAGAATGTTTTTAGGCTATAAAACAACATGATCATAGTTGCTTATTTGACTGTATTTTCTGTGTTTTTATTTTTTATGGTAATTCATATTCTTAGTTTAAATTGAATTCACAATTACAGTATAACCGTATCCTAAAATGATGGCTTTAGGTAGTGTGCTTTTTGAGACATTTATGTATGAGCATCCTAAAAATTGTACAGGCATTGTCTCAAGTGACTGCAGATGATTTTGGTTGAAGGAGTCACTTAGTTTTTGTGAAGATGGGATCTCCCTGTGTCATTGTGACTGGTCTGGAACTCTCTATGCTATGCAGACTAGGCTGGCCTTGAACTTAACAGAGATTCTCATGCCCCCTGAGGGATGGAACTAAAGGCATGTACCAACATATTTGGCTTAAGGGATCACTTTTAAGTAACGACATTGAAAGATAATATGTAATGTGTCTGTGTTTTCAGTGGGTTATCGCTAGAGAGCGATTTCAACAAGCTGCAGATTTGATTGATGCTGAACAGAGAATGAAGAAATCTATGTGGGGTCAGTTCTGGTCTGCTCACCAGAGGTTTTTTAAGTACCTATGTATAGCGTCCAAAGTGAAAAGGGTGGTGCAGCTGGCCCGGGAAGAGATCAAGAATGGGAAGGTAAGTTGAAGGATATCTGGTGTCATCTGTGCTCAGTTACCTAGTCTTTGTGGAATGAGGTCTTCTACTTGGAATAGTGTTTGGAGGTGGGGGGCAGGGTTTTTTTTTTTTTTTGTGTAGCCCTGTTAAAATTCACTCTGTAGACCAGGCTGGCCCCAAACAAGCTCAGAGATACACCTGCCTCTGGTTCCTGTGTGCTGGGAATGAATCTGTATACCATTGCTGCTTGGCTAGAATAGTCTTTTGTTTGTTTGGTTGGTTGGTTGGTTTTTTTGAGACAGGGTCTCATTACATAGCTCTGGCTATCTTGGAACTCAAAATGTAGACCAGGCTGGATTTGAACTCACAGTGTTGAGATTAAAGGCTAAAGGTCTAAACCACTATGCCCAGCTCTGGAATAGTCTTTTAAATGGACATTACTAAATGAGTCGGTGGTGTTGTGTAATATAGACTGGTTTGGTATTCGGTGGGTTGTCTAGGCTGAATTCCTCATGGCAGGCTTCCTGCCTTAGCATCACAAGTAGTAGGGTTGTAGATATTTGCCACCATAACTTGTATTAAAGAGTTTGAGATATCCTTAAAAATAAATTCTAAACCAGACAGTGGTACTGCATGCCTATAATCCCAGCACCGGGGAGGCAGACATAGGCAGATCTCTTGAATTGGAGGCCAGCCTGGTCTACACAGTGTGTTCCAGTGCAGTCAAGGCTAAACAGAGAAAACCTGTCTCAGAAAGCAAACAACAACAAAGTGCCAGGTAATGAGAGTGTATAATGAGAGATAGAAACTTGAGGATCTCAAGCTCAAGGCCAGCTATGGCTAGATCAAAGTTTGAATTGGGCTTCAATGATGACTGTTTAGAAATTTCAGCATAGTATAACAAATACAAATGCTGTATGCGAATAACTTAAATATTACCCTAAGCTTGCTAGCTTTGGTTGATTATGTATCTGCTTAAAACACAAAGGGTTGCCTTGCCAGTGATGATAAAAACCCCTTTTATCCCAGAGTTTGGGAGACAGAGGCAGGGAGATGGAGAGTTTAAGGATAGCCAGTGCTACAGAGAGTGAAACACGCACACACACGCACACACACAACACTAAGCATGAATTTCATGAGATCAGAGACATTTGTCATGTTCTCTATAATGTATTTCCTCTGACTTTCTTTCTGGGGATTAGAGGGAGATGGGGTCTTTACATATCCCTCGCTGTCCTGAAACTCAGGAGATCTGCCTACCTCTACCCCCTGGGTGCTGGGACTAAAGGCAAGTGCCAGGATGCCTGGGTTTCTCCTCTTTTTGACATAGCTCACATAAAATAAATGGAGCCCAAACTACTTTAATGTGTTGGGTCATTTTTTGAAATTTAAAAAAAAAATTTTTCTAGATATGTAGCATGTACCTTGGTGAGAAGCCTTAGTATATTACTCATGGTTGTGTATTTTGTGTTTTCCAGTGTGTTGTAATTGGTCTGCAGTCTACAGGAGAAGCCAGAACTTTAGAGGCCTTGGAAGAGGGTGGAGGAGAACTAAATGATTTTGTTTCAACTGCCAAGTAATGTCTTTAAATTTCTTTTTTAATATTAAGTTAGATAAACCTTTAGCGTTTCCTTTAAAAGTTGTCCTTATCTGAGTTTTCATGGTTCTGTGCTTTTCTTGTTTATAATAAGTCTTCTGGGAAATAATAAATAGCTAACTCATGATCCTGAAATGCTGAGCATTTTGGTGACTTTACATAAAATATTTAGACTAACAGCTGGATTTTGTTTTATAAATCTTGAAACTGGTTTAACTTCAGATTTAGTGTTGTGTGTTTCAAATAATCCTTGCTTTTTTTTTTTTTTTAAGATATGTTTATTTATTCTATGTAAGTACACTCTAAGTTGTCTTCAGACACTTTCTTCTTGCTCCGGCCCCACTCGCTCCCTCGCTGTAGCTGTCTGTCTTCAGACACCCCAGAAGATGGCATCAGATCTCATTACGGGCGGTTGTGAGCCATCAGGTGGTTGCTGGGATTCGGACCTTCTGAAGAGTATCTGGCGTTCTTAACCCCTGAGCCATCTCTCTAGCTCCCACTCTTGCTTTTTTTTTTTTTTTTTAAGTTTATCTTTTTTTTCCATTTATTTATTTATTTATTTATTTATTTATTTATTTATTTATTTATTTATTTATTTATTATGTGTAAGTACACTGTAGCTGTGTTCAGACACACCAGAAGAGGGCATCAGATCTCATTATGGATGGTTGTTAGCCACCATGTGGTTGCTGGGATTTGAACTCACGACCTTCGGAAGAGCAGTCAGTGCTCTTAACCGCTGAGCCATCTCTCCAGCCCCCCCACTCTTGCTTTTTTGAATGACACTTAGTTCGACATATTATAAAATCTGCTCTAAACATTTAGTATTGGAGAATGGAAAGATGGCTCAGTGTTTAAACCCATATTGTTCTCCTGTTGGACCTGACTTTAGTTCCCAACACCTATGTATAACTCTTAGCCCCAGGGTATCTCAGTAACTTCCTCTTCCTCCTCCTCTTTTTTTTTTTAGATTTATTCATTTATTTATGTGAGTACATCACTGTCTTTAGACACACCAGAAGAGGGCATCAGATCCCATTATTTATTTATTTATTTATTTATTTATTTATTTATTTATTTTTGGTTTTTCGAGACAGGGTTTCTCTGTGTAGCCCTGGCTGTCCTGGAACTCACTCTGTAGACCAGGCTGGCCTCGAACTCAGAACTCAGGTCTTTATTACTGTTGCCGCAAGCTCTTACTCACTGAGTCATTTCCTCCATCTCTGTCCTACTGATTAAGCACTACAAAATATGAGATGGTTGTGTGTCTTGCATAATGCTATTGGACAGGCTTCTCTTAAAATATACTTGAGCTGAGTTATGAAAATTGTTTAAGATTGAAGAAAATGTATTAAATATATTTAGTAAGGACTTTGCAGGTGCCACGTGAAGTATTAAGGTTCACTGTTTTTTCCTACAGAGGGGTATTGCAGTCACTGATTGAAAAACACTTCCCTGCTCCAGACAGGAAGAAACTTTATAGTTTGCTAGGAATCGATTTGACAGCCCCAAGTAACAACAGTTCACCAAGAGATAGTCCTTGTAAAGAAAATAAAATAAAGAAGCGGAAAGGTGAGTGCTTTTCTTTAAGTCGTTGATGCTGACGGTGCTGTTGGTCTTTGTTTAGAATTAGCTGTTTGATGCTCCTGCCTTCCCTGAGTAGGAAGGGGCTGATGACGTTTTCCTGTTGGTCAGCCTCTTAGGAAATTAGAGGGTTGGTTAGGATTGTTCTAGGTTCACTTAGTCTGTGTTGTCAGAGCTGCAGTTTTGTAACTCTGTACTGGCTGGTCAGTGCTCCATCCTCCCACCCCTTGCATTCTTCCTGCTTCTGTTTTTGGAGCAGCTGGGATTGAAGGAATTATGTTTGCTTTGCTGATTAAGGCTTAAGAGGCTTTGGTTAGTGTACTTAATTAATTATTAGGAATTGTATTCATTCATGTTTGTTAATTAGCTTCGATTGTTGTAAACTAGAATATGTGATTGGGTGCTTTCTGTCCTGTTTGACTAATGACCTGACACTCTTGTAATCATTTCAGATATGACAAGATACATATTCTTTATATTGAAATGTTTTTAATTACTTTATTTGATTGCACATGTATCACTGTGAGTATGGAGGTCAGAGGACAACTTGCAAGAGTTGATCCCCGTCTTTTGACCATGTAGGCTTCATGACAAGCACTCTTGTGTGCTGAACCATTTCAGTGGTTCCCATATTTGTAATGCCCCTGAAGTGAGTGCAGGGGCTACAGTAGTAAGTGTAGCACACACCCTGTACATTTTAATTGAGGCATACAGGAAGTAATGGTGTCCTATGATCAGTAGTATCTTAGAGAAGCTGACATGTTGCTGTATCACAAGAAGGTAGGTTTTCTCCAGTCCATTAGTAAGGGAACTTCTTGGAGTTTTGATTTGAGTCTTTTGAGCATTCGCAGTCTGTTTTTTTAAATATTAGGTAATTCAAACCAACCACTTATTTACTTTTAGAAATAAGATTTTATATATCAGAATGTCATCTTTCTGTGTCTTTCCCCACCCCCTTTATCTGTCAATCCATTGTCTCACGTAATTGTAATGTGCCTGGCACTCACTTTGTAGACTAGGCTAGCTTTGAATTCAACAGAGGCAGACTGTGTCTGCCTCACAAGTTCTGGAATTAGACTGTGCCACTACCCACTACACCTGGCCTATACATTAATTTTTCTAGGTATTTTATGTCTAATTACTATTACTCTTTTCAAAACTAGTTAATAGTTAATTATTAGTGTGACTTTGACTCTGTTTGAACTTAATCTTGAGTTTTTATTTAATTTTTATGGTTTGAGACTGTTATGCATACATATAATGTAGTTTAATCCAGCTCCTCATTTTCTTTTCCATCAGTTTTGAGTTTGTATTTATACATCTAGTTTCTTGTTGAGTAACTGACTATACCTGAGTTCTTGGTTCTTGTGAACTTGCTTTGTTCTTTACACGTACACTCTTGCTGTCTGCACTTCTCACTAGACTCAACTTACAAACTAAAATATGATACAGTAGGTCTTTAGAAACACTAAACTTAGGCTGGGCAGTTGTGGCACACGCTTTTAATCCTAGCATTTGGGAGGCAGAGCCAGGTGGATCTCTCTGAGTTTGACACTAACCTAGTCAACAGAGCAAGTTCTAGGACAGCCAGGGCTACACACACAAACACACACACACACACACACACCTCAAAACAAACAAAAGCAAAAATACACAATGAATTTCTAGCTGAGTCTTGTTTGGGGCTTGAGGGTAGGTGAAGAAATTACTCGAGAAGCCAAAAAAGCACGAAAAGTTGGTGGCCTTACTGGGAGCAGCTCTGACGACAGTGGAAGTGAGTCTGATGTCTCTGATAATGAAGAAAGCGACTATGAGAGCTCTAAAAACATGAGCTCTGGTGATGACGACGATTTCAATCCCTTCAGAGATGAGTCCAGTGAAGACAATGAGGACGGTGAGTTCACTGAAGTCTTGCATGTGAGCAGAAACTGTTGTGTGGGAAGCAGAGGCAGGAAGATCTGAGGTTCAGGCTAGCCAAGGTTACACAGTGAGACCCTGTCTCAAAGACAAACAAGAAAGAGAACCTGTTCTAGGTGCTGGAGAGATGGCTCAGTGGTTATACTGTTCTTGCAGAGAACCTGAGTTTCATTTTTCAGCATCAAGGACTGAGGGCTTGTTACTTCCTGACTTCAGCTCCAGGAGCATTTGACCTCCAAAGACACCTGGCGCCAGTCTCCATATAGATACATACATACCTGTGATTAAAAATTAGACAAATCTTTAAAAATATAAGTGAAGCGTTTTTTTTTTATAGTTAGCATTTGTGATCCAGCAGATTCTAATCTTCACTTAGTGTAGAAAAAGCTTGTCTGTGTCCTAGAGGTTTGACTCTAAGGTAAAAGGCGATGAGCTCAGCTTTGTGCCTTTTTTTTTGGTGTTGCGAGAGGGTCTTGTGTAGCCCTGATGATGTAGAGCTGTGCATTCAATTCTTTATATTTTGGGGATGTGACTTTACCCTGGATCATATCCTTCTCCCTCAGTATTCCTGAGTTCTGCAATCAAGGGATTGGAAGGCCAGGCCATCCATGGGCTTGCAGTTTTTAACTTCAGAATATGGAATGGTAGCTTTCTGTGTGTGAATGAGTGCTCTGGGCACTGCTGGTGGCAACACTGCTACAAGTAGTCAGCAAAATTAACTTCTTTAAAGATTCCACAATGTTCTCATAAGTTATTTGATACATATTTGTCTGATCTTTTTAGATCCATGGTTAATTAGGAAAGACCATAAGAAAAGCAAAGATAAAAAAAAGAAGAAAAGTATAGATCCAGATTCCATTCAAAGTGCCTTGTTAGCGTCAGGTCTCGGATCAAAGCGGCCTAGTTTCTCCTCTGCACCAATCATCTCACCTGCTTCCAACAGCGCACCAGGTACCACGCAGAAGCTCCTGCTTTGGAAATGTGCTATTGATGAAATTGGGTCTTGAAACTTGACCGGTGATTAACAAATGTTCTTTATCAGCCAACAGTAACAGCAGCCTTATAACAAGTCAAGATGCTGTTGAAAGGGCACAGCAGATGAAGAGAGACCTGCTTGATAAACTAGAAAAGTTAGCTGAAGACCTCCCTCCTAACACCCTAGATGAACTTATTGATGAACTTGGTGGTCCTGAAAATGTGGCTGAGGTAAATAGATATGGTTAATGCTGTGTTCCCTCTTGATAACATTTTCCTCACCTTTTAAGGTTTTATTTTATTATTATTATTTGTTTATGTACAAATACGAGTGCTCTATTTACCTCTGACTGCATGACAGAAGAGGATATCAGATCCCATTATAGATGGTTGTGAGCCACATGTGCTTGCTGGGAATTGATCTTAGAGCCTCTGGAAGAGCAGCCAGCACTCTTAACCACTGAGCCATCTCTCCAGTGCCTTTCTTCACTTTAAATTCTGTGAAATGAATGTCTTTAGAAGCCTTTTCTGCTTTATTTCTCATGATGACTACAGAAATCCTGTCCTCGTTGTCTGATGGTTTAGCCTGTGCTTGGCTCCTGTACTGTAGTGCATCTTTTGTGATTGTGACCATGTACCAGTTTCTCATGTTGAAAATGTTTCTTTGTTCCCAGTGACAACATGTACATCCATGTTTCATGCTCCCAGCCAATTTCCTTAAAACTCTGTTGATGTTTATTTCTCAGATGACTGGCCGCAAGGGGCGGGTGGTAAGCAATGATGATGGAAGCATATCCTATGAGTCAAGGTCTGAACTTGATGTGCCTGTGGAGATTCTAAACATCACCGAGAAGCAGAGGTTCATGGATGGAGACAAGGTATTCTTTCCATAGGTGCTTTTCATTAGAAGGCACCTGCATATATTTCCAGCTTCATCTTCAGAAGGATCTGTTCTCCATTCTCCACACCCCACAGCATTGGTTATATGCTCATTGAATAGTCTATTTTGTATTAGTAATTGTACTGATTATTTTGTATACTTGAGTTTCTATAAGGTGAATGTAGTCTAGATTCTGTATTGTGCATGAGAACCTTTGAGCTTTTGAATGCACAAGCCAGGTGAGGTGGTATACCTTAGAAGTGGAGGGAGAGGATCGGGAGCTCATTCTTTTTTTTTTCGAGACAGGGTTTCTCTGTGTAGCCCTGGCTGTCCTGGAACTCACTCTGTAGACCAGGCTGGCCTCAAACTCAGAAGTCCGCCTGCCTCTGCCTCCCAAGTGCTGGGATTAAAGGCGTGCGCCACCACTGCCCGTCCAGGAGCTCATTCTTCTTTGGCTGCATTAGAGCAGAAGTTTTAAACTAGCCTGAACTATATGAGGCTTTGTCTGAAAAATTAGATTGAGAGATACAGAGATACCTTAATCTGAGTATAAAAATAGTAAGTCATGGTAGTGATTGCTTTAATCTCTCTTTTCCCCTTCTTCCCTTTTCTTCTTTCTGTGTTATTTTTGCATAGCTGCCATTAGATATCCACCAGAACATTTAGGATGGAAGTTATTTTGGCTGATGATTTCATACTTTTAGCCTATTGCGAAAGGAAGGACATGAGGAACACCTCTGTTCATGTTGTGACAGTGAGTGGAAACCAAAAAAAAAAAAAAAAAAAAATGGGACCACAAGAAAGGTTCAAGGCACGACAGAGTCCAAAGAATTTGTCCCCAGTGACTTCCTTGTTTCAACTGGACCCCACTTCTTAATCTTTGTTACCTTTAACAGTGCTGTTATATAATGAATTTAGCAAGGGAAGTCCTCACGATTTAATTGTCTGACTAGCCAAGTGACAAGGAAAATTAGCTGTTAGTCAGCATAATGTAATGATATCTAGTGTCATTTAATTCTGAGTCTAGAACAGTAAGAATACTGTTTGGGAGTTGTTGGCATACGCCTTTAATCCCAGCTACCCAGAGTAAAGTCAGCTAGATCTCTGAGTTTGGAGTCAACGTGGCCAATCTGGTCTGCAGAGGGAGTTCCAGGGCAGTGCCACACAGAGAAACCCTGTCTCAAAAAACAAAACAAAAAAATTGATAAGAAGGTGAGTGCTACAGCATTACTTTAATCTCAGCACCCAGGCAGAGAGAGGCAGGTGAGTTTCTGTGAGTTCAAGGCCAGTTAGAACTATCTAGTGATCCTGTGTCTTGATTAAAAACAAAACAACACACACACAAAAAAAACCCACGTGTTCAGATTATTGGTTTCCTTTGAGTTTTAGTTTTGGTTTTGTGCCTAAGTTAATTTGCAATGTATAGTTTGTAGACTCTTGATTCGTATCTGACACTGACGACATCTTGAGTACCTAGGACCCCTTAGACCGCTTTTATTTTGTGTGTGCTCCCCAGTAGGGTTCCTAAGCATGTATTCTATTACTGTGCTTTAACCTCACCACTGGGGCCTTATTCATGGATTTTCTCAAACCTTAGGATTCTCAGAGCCATTCTTACTATCTGCTTCAATAATTATATACGTTTTGCTAAATAGAATTTTTTAAAAAGATTTAAATTATTTTGCCAAGCTGACAAAATAGTGGTGCACACCTTTAATCCCAGCACTCAGGAGACAGACAGGTAGATATCTGAGTTTGAGACAAGTCTCAACTATAGAGTGAGTTCTAGGACAGCCAGGGATTATCTCAAAAAAAGAAAAACTTTATTTTATATGTATGAATATTGTGTTTGTGTGTGCTCATAGAGGCCAGAAGAGGGCATTGAGTCCCCTGGATCCAGAGTTATAGATGGTGGTGAACTGTTATGTGTGTGTTGAGAATCAGTCCTGAGTTTTAGGCCAGCTTTGCCTACATAGGAGACTGTTTCAAAAGGTTTTTTACTACTTCTCCTCTACCCTTCCTCTCCTTATATTTTCTTTCTTTAGACAGGACCTTACTCTATCTAGACTGTCTTCAGTTTCTAGTTTCAGGTGATTCTCCTGCCTCAGCATCTGGAATAGGCAGGACCACCACTATTTTTGTTTTTTTTTAAGTCTGGCCCTTGCTGTGTAGCCCAGGATGGCTTTGAACTCATTTTTCTCTCCTGCCTCAGCCTCCTGCATACTGTGATTACACTGTGCACAATCATGTCTGCACCCTCCCTGTTCTGCCCTTAAACTGAGAGCCTGGTGCTTGTTGGGTAAGCAGTCTCTACTGTGAACTGTATCACCAGCATTTTCCCTGCTTCAGTCAGGATTGGTGGTGACAATAAGGCCTTCCTGCATGCCGTGTAAGCCCTGGAAGGCTACAGGACACATGGCTTTGTCTTCTACTTCAGAACTGTTTCCTGTATATTATGTCTCCCACCTATCCTTCACTGGCTGCAGCTTGCCTATGTGTTCATGCTTAGTAAGGGAGACTGGAGCAGCCAATCTTCACTCTGGACAACATATGCCCAGCTGACACTAGGGCTTCTTATTACTATGAAAAGAGCAGAGCACATACTGGTGGCCATAACTGTCCACTGAAGAAAGTTCTCTTTGTTTGCTCAAAGGTGATATTTGTTTCCTTTTTTAATTTGATACAGAATATTGCTATTATCTCAGAAGCCGCCAGCTCAGGTATTTCATTACAAGCAGATCGGAGAGCCAAGAATCAAAGGCGAAGAGTTCACATGACTTTAGAGTTACCCTGGAGTGCTGATAGGGCGATTCAGCAGTTTGGTAAGTGTCTCTACTGGATCCCACTGGGCGGAAAGGTGAGAGTTTCTGGGAGTCCATCTGTATGGAACTCTCAGATAATATATTGGAAGTGTGTTCTCTGTAAGCCGTGATGTGCAGTGAGTGATGACCTCCTTTTTGCCCGTTTTCAAATGGTATTGAAATCTCTTGCAAAGGGGTCCTGGCCTTCCAGAAGAGGGTTACTCGGAAGTATCTTCATTGTAGATTTGTACACTGTATGAGTCTTTCACAGCAGCCCACTATTTCCATGTTCATCGTGGGGTACATTACTCTTCCTTTTCTTTTCTTTTCTTTTCTTTTCTTTTCTTTTCTTTTCTTTTCTTTTCTTTTCTTTTTTTTTTGAGACAGGGTTTCTCCGTGTAGCCCTGGCTGTCCTGGAACTCACTCTGTACACCAGGTTGGCCTCGAACTCAGAAATCCACCTGCCTCTGCCTCCCAAGTGCTGGGATTAAAGGCGTGCGCCACCACTGCCCGCTGCTCTTCCTTTTCATATGCATGATCCTGTGACCTGGTGATCTACACATGACATCCAAAGTGGCTATATAGTAACACTGGCTAACCAAATGATGGCAGCATTTGGACAGTTAAGACATGTTCTGATCCTTGAGTGGTGATGCCACTGATTAGAGTTTAAATTGCTGTTATAGGGAGCTGGGAAGGATTATATTATCTTTAGTTTTCTTTTTTGAGGGTTTTTTGTTGGTGCTAGCTTGGCCAGGTTGATGTGTACAGGCCTGTACTCTCAGCATTTGATTGGCAGACACAGAAGTACCAGGTGTTTAAGGCCTGACTTATGCTGCACAGTGTGTTTGAGGGCACCCTGGACTCCATGAGACCTTGTCTCTTTGCCTATTAAGTGTTAAAGTTAGGGTCTCGGAATAGCCTATTTCTACCTAATGAATGTGGTCATTGGACCGCACAAATTTTTGTTACAGGAAGAACACACAGGTCAAACCAAGTGACTGCTCCAGAATATGTCTTTTTGATTTCGGAACTGGCTGGAGAACAGAGATTTGCATCTATTGTTGCTAAGAGACTTGAGAGTTTGGTAAGTTTTAAGTTGTGTTAGATGTGCATCACAGATGATTTGTGATAGCTGACTTCTGGGTGGGGTTGATATGGGTTTGACCAGGAGTTCTGTGTTTTGTCAGGGGGCACTTACACATGGTGACAGAAGAGCAACAGAATCTAGAGATCTGAGCAGGTTCAACTTTGACAACAAGGTACGTTTCAATGTCTCTAATGATGTGGAACTATGCACTCTACTTACTCATGTGAGACAGGATTTGACGCATTATAGATCTGTACACACACTTTTTATTCCTGTTGGAAAACACTCGTAGAGTATTTGGGAAAGCATCAAGATGAGTTATTAGAAATCAAAGAAGTCATTAACATATTGATATCAGCTGTCTGAAAATGCACAGAATAGGCAGTCCTAAAACATATATCCATTGTTTCTGAATATTTGGTACAATTATAGTTTATGGCATTTAATTGTTTGGAAAAATTACCCAAATGTTGAACCTGGTTACAATATCATTTTTTTTTCCCCCCAGTATGGAAGAAATGCTTTAGAAATTGTTATGAAATCCATTGTAAACTTGGATTCTCCTATGGTATCACCACCTCCAGACTACCCTGGAGAATTCTTTAAAGGTAACTTAAAAATGATTATAACTTGAAAGAAAGATATTTGGTTGGTACACTGTATGCCTTGCATATGTGAAGGCCTGGGTTCCATCCCCATTATCAAACTAGGCATAGTTAGTGTATCCCAGTAATCCCAGAACTCAGCTTGGTAAGACAAGATAGTGAATCCCTGTCTATAAAAAAAGATGAAATCGGAGCATAGAGAAATCGGAGCTCAGCAGTTAGGAACAGTGGTTGCTCTTGGAGAAGACCTGGGTTTGGGTCCCAGGACCTAGTTGGTGGCTCACAACCATCAGTAACCATCCTCTCGCCTCTGTTGACACTGCACACATGTGACGCCAGACATACATATAGCTAGAACACTCATATAAATAAATAAATAAATCTTGAAAGACTAGCATAGTGCCAGGCAGTGGTGGCACACGCCTTTAATCCCAGCGCTTGGGGAGGCAGGGGCAGGCGGATTTCTGAGTTCGAGGCCAGCCTGGTCTACAGAGTGAGTTCCAGGACAGCCAGGGCTACATAGAGAAACCCTGTCTTGAAAAGAAAGAGAGAAAGAGAAAGAAAGAGACTAGCATAGTGACACAGGTATTTAATCCCAGTACTTAGGAGACAGGCAAATGGCCAGCCTGTTCTACAAGAGTGAGTTCCAGGACAGCCAGAGCTACATAGTGAAACCCTGTCTGGAAACAAATCCAAAACAATAACTTAAAATTTAAAGCAGGGGGCTGGAGAGATGACTCAGCGGTTAAGAGCTCCGACTGCTCTTCCGAAGGTCATGAGTTCAAATCCCAGCAACCACACGGTGGCTCACAACCATCCGTAATGAGATCTGATGCCCTCTTCTGGGGTGTCTGAAGACAGCTACAGTGTACTTACATATAATAAATAAATAAATGAATAAATAAATAAAAAAAATTAAAAAAAAAATTTAAAGCAAAATCCAAGTAACAGTAAGACACATCAAATGGGTGCTGATCACATGTGGTTCATAACATGTCTTTTTCCTTTGGTGTTTGTTTGAGAACTCTTTAGTAAAAGTTCAGGGTGAGTGTTCACTTTTTCAACCCTTTTTACATTGTTGAGATTGCCTAAAGAGAGACAGACAGACAGACAGAGACAGACAAGAGGGGGGGGAGATTGTGTTATACTTAATACCCATATGATGGAAAGAAGGAAACAGCCATTTAATTGACCTTCATGTGTTAAAGCGTCCATGCTCATGTATACAAATGAGATAAAAATGGTATTTTAAAATAATAATACCTGGACTAGAGGGCAAAAGATGGTTCAGCAGTTCAAAGTATTTGCTGCTTTTGTAAAATACCTCGGTTCAGTTCTCAGCACCCACATTGGGATCATAATTCTCTGTAACTATTTCTAGAGAATGTGACTTGCTATTCAGGCACCAGAAGGAATCTCTGCAGAGTGCATGCATGCATATAGACAAACATATATACTCAAAATCGAAAGAAATTTTTTTTTAATTCTTTTTGTTTTTGTGAGTGCCTACATGTGTATGGGAGCACCATGTGTGTGCCTTGTATATACAGTGCTTGTACAGAGCAGTTGTTCTCATTATGATGGTGGTAACTTAGGGTTTGTTTTTTCGTTTTTTTGTGTGTGTGTTTTGGTTTTTGTTTTCTTCTAAGACGGATCTCATGCAGCCCTGGCTGGCCTGCAAATCCTAGTACAGATCGGGCTGACCTTGAACTGTATCTGAGATCTCCTTGCCTCTGCCTTTAGTGCTGGGATTTATAAGTGTGCACCACCATGATGGGCGGCACAGTGTTTAGTCGGTTCATGTTGATGAAGCTTGGTCACTTGCTGGCTTACAGATGGCTTCTACAAAACCAGCCTGGTCTACAGAGTGAGTTCCAGGACAGCCAGGGCTATACAGAGAAACCCTGTCTTGAAAAACCAAACAAACAAACAAAAAAAGAAAACGGCTCTGAGCTCCCACCGGTATCTTTACATGTTGTGATTTTTTTTTTTTTTTTTTAACCCAGTAGGATTCATTTCTGAAAAGAGTCCTGTTGATCTTTATTGATCCTATTATCTTATTTGTATATCTTTGTTGGAGACCACACATATTCCTCTCTCTCTTTTTTTTTGGTCTTTTTAGTTCTTAGGATTGAAAATGGTTTTGGGCCTACTATGCCAGATGTCTAGCACTCAGCTCTACCACTAGGCCTATCTTTTATAAAAGTTCTGTCATTGCTGCTGGACAACTGTAATCCTGGCACTTGGGAGGCAGAGGCAGAGGTAGAGGCAGGTGGATCTTTGTGAGTTTCACATACCTTGTTACAGGACTGTCGGGGCTACCTGACAAGTCCCTGTCTCGGGAGGTCTGTGTATGAGGTCTCCGGTGGCATGTTGGCTGCTTATTCAACGTTTACCATTTTTAGTGTGTTGCATTAGTTCTAGGTAAAATCCAAATGAAAACATTGTGATTTCTTTATGTAAATCAGTCGTCAGCTATTATCCTACTTGTGCAAAATTGTTGCAGTTCTGTGTATGGGCTTCTAGATAAAGGATCTAGAATATACAGGGTGTTCTTGTTAAAAGATAAGGTTTGGGTTTGGTTTTTTTTTTTTTTATGGTTTTTTTTTTTTTTAATTTTAATTTAATTGCGTGTTGGGGCTGGGTATTCAGTGTTCATAGCATATGTAGAGGTCAGAGGCTTGGCAGCAAGCATTCTTACCTACTGAGCAATCTTGGCAGCTCTATTTTGGTTTTTTGAGAGACACCTAAACTCAGGTTTGCCTGGAACTCACCCATGCTGAACTTTTAACTTGAAGCTATTCTGCCTCAACCTCTTGAATGCTGTTTTAATGAAGGGCTAGGGGAAATTTTAATGATAACAGCCTAGAGTTCAATGTCCAGTACTACCAAAACCACCAGAAAACAAAGAAACCAGGCATTCAATGTGAGGTTTGGTGGGTTAGGGTTTTGGATTGGATAGAGATTGTTGGGTACTTCGGTTAACAGTTCAGTACAGGTTATTGGAATAGAGCAAGATGCATAGGTTAATTCATTTTTATTTCATGTGCATTGGTATTTTGCCTGAATGTATGTTTGTCTGAAGGTCTCAGATCCTCTGAAACTGGATTACAGGCAGTTATGAGTGACCTTGAAGTACTGAATTGAACCCTGTCTGGTCCTTTGGAAGGGCAGCCAGTATTCTTGATTGCTGAGCCATTTCTCCAACCCCTGTATGTTAAATCTTCATGCTAGATCAACAGCTCATTGAATTACTTGGATTGTGAAGATTTTTCATAATTTTGTTTTCTTATAGATGTTCGGCAAGGACTGATAGGAGTGGGCTTGATTAATATAGAAGATCGCTCAGGAATTCTCACTCTTGATAAAGGTAATGTTACACTGTATGTGTATGTAACTTGGATTAATAGAGCCTTCTTTATGCTCTTGTGCACTAAAGATGCATCAACTCATATGGATGACTTTGGGGAAATCTGGTTCTTTTTCCTCCACTTTGCTTTTGAGACAGTCTGTTTCTGCGTCTGTACTGACTGCTCTTAGCTGATTGGCCCTTGAGTTTCTGGGTGAGTTTCCTGTGTTTGCCCCTTCTCCCACTATAGAATTTCTCGAATTAAAGATGGGAGTCACTGGATCTGGCTTTTTTTTTTTTTTTCATGGTGGTTTTGGTGATTGAACTCTTCAGGCTAAGATGGCAAGCACTTTGATAAGTTGAATCATTGAATCAACTCTGTGATTTTGTATTTTTGTGACACAGTCACACTCTTGGCTAGATTGGTCCTACTGGTCTCATGGCAATATTTTTGCCTTAGATTCTCTATCTAGTGCTGGGATTATAGGTAGTTCTAGAATGTAACCCAGAGCCTTCTATATACTAGTAAAATGCTATTCCACTGAGTTATCTGAAGCATTCTTTAGTCTCTTTTGTTTATGCTTTGTTTCCTGCGGCAGGGTTTCCTCTTTGTAGTTCTAGCCTTTCTAGAAATAACTTTATAGAGCAGATCTGCATGCCTCTGCCTCCTGAATACTGGGACTAAAAGTGTCTGCTACCATGCCCAGCTTGAAACCTGCTTTGTACTTTGTTGTTTATTTGCTCATTTACTTTTAGCATCTGTTTCTATGCATAGGAATTATTAAAATGAGCATCCATGTAGATGGAATAGGTAAGGGCAGGAAAGGATGACAGGGCAGGGAGAAGGAAGAAAGCTACATGTTCATCCTTTCCCAGATTTCATGATCCCCACAGACGTGTGCTCACAAATTATGGACCATCTCTTTTAAGAAAAAAATATTATTCCAACAGGATCTTAAGTTGTTTCTAAACAAAATCTCAAATCTTTAAATTTTACCAATGAAGACTTGGGAGGCAGATGCTGCGGTAAAAGCCTGCTAGCTCAGGTGGAGAAAGCAACCAGCTGATCTTCCTCCTCGGAAAACCTTCTTCCAACTGAACGTCCTTCCCCTCTCCGTCTTGTTGTCTGTCTGTTCTCCTGACTTCCCCTCTGAATGTCCTTCCCCTCTACTTGTTGTCTGTCTGTTCTCCTGACTTCCCCTTACTCCCTATGGTTTTTGTTAAGGATCGTGTTCACTACCTGTCAACTGGTTGCTTGCTCCACCTCTTGACCTATGGTTGACTTTATCCAGTTTACAGGATTCAAGCAGAAAGCTCTTAGATTAAAAGTGTGTGCTAAGGCTGAGTCACACCACAACTAAAAACAGTTTCTTCCAGTAAACAACACAATCTTAGTTCCCAGTGCAAGCGGATATCCTGCAGCAGTCCTGTTAGGGCTACTGTCTGTTTCCTTAGATTCCCAATGGTGTCATTACTTCTGTATTCACATGGGCTTTATTCTCCAAATGGTTTTTGGCAATAGCCTCAATTATTCTGGCTAGATCATGAATTGTCTTAAACCTATTGATGCTGAAACAACCTCTCATTTGTTTGCTTGCTTGCTTACTTGTTTGGTGTTTTGTTTATTGAAAACGAGTCTTTCTGTGTCTCCCTGGCTGTCCTGGAACTCATTATTTAGACCAGGCTGGTCTTGGAACTGAAAGACATCCACCTGCCTCTGCCCTTGAGTTGCTCTCTATTTTTGAGACAGTCTCACTGCATGAGCAAAGTCCATCTTTAACTTACTCTGTATGTAGTCTAGTGTAGGTCTTGAACCAATTGCCTTAGCCCCCTACATAATGGATAAGTAGAGTGCACTTGGACTAGACCTTTATGATTAGCACTGACTACAGATATGATCAATCTTGTCAGGGGTTTCTTACTTTGTTTTGTTTTGTTTTGTTTTCTGACAGGTTATTACTGTGTAGTCTATGCTAGAACTCACTATGTAACCAAAGTTGCCCTTCAACTTGTAGCAGTCCTCCTGTCTCAGCCTCCCAAATGTTTGTATTACAGGTGTAAGCTAAGTCGCCCTGTCTGGCTGAGATTTAAAGAAATGCTGAATCCATGGGCTAAACCTATTGCCCATGGTTAAGTTTTTTTAAAAAGTATCTGGAGCCGAGTGTAGTGGTGCTTACCTTATTACTAGGGAGGCAGAGGCTGGAAGATCTCTGAGAGGTTGAGGTCAGCCTGGTCTCTACAGAGGGAGTTTGAGGACCACCAGAGCTGTTACACAGAAAAGCACTGTCTCAGAAACAAACAAACAAACAAACAAAAAACAGTATCTGAATTCAGAAACAATTCAGACTTGAGTAGTTTTCTAAAGCTCCAGGCATTTTAGTTCCAGGGTTGAGAGTGACCAATTTAGCAGGTGAACTTGAAATTAAAATGGCTCAGTGGTTAAGAGCACTTAACCACTCTTCTAGAGGTCCTGAGTTCAATTCCCAGCAACTATATGGTGGCTCATAATCATCTGTAGTGTTAATAATCCAATGCCCTCTAATGGTGTGTCTGAAGATAGCTACACTGTACTCATATAAATGAAATAAATCTCTTTAAAAAAAAAAAAGTTAAAGTTGCTTCTCTCTACCTTTCTTTCCTTCTCCCTCCTCTCTCCCCCTCTCCTCTCTCTTCCTCTCTACCCTCTCCCTCTTTTCTCTGCAAGTGCCCCTTTCTTACTCTCTTTCCCCTCCCCCTTTTCCCATGATGACTTCCATGATTTTGGTCCTTGAGGCCAATGAATTTGCCCAAGTGCAGCTTCCCAACAAACCTGCCTTTAATTAAAAAAGAAAAAGAAAAAAAATCAATGTTGGGAAGCTGAGTGTGGTTGGACAAAGTTGTAATCAATTCCACCCCTGCGGAAGTTAAGACAAGATGGAGACTGTGTCTCAGAACAAAACAATTTGGGCCCTCCAAGAATGGCTTAGCAGTTAAGAGCTTACAAAGGATCTGAGCTCAGTTTTCTCCATTCAGGTACACATACCCTCACACACAACACAATTTTATTCCCAGCATTTAGGAGGCAGAGGCAGGTGGATCTCTGTGAGTGCAAGGCCAACATAGTCTACAAGAGTGAGGTCCAGGGCAGCCAGGAAAACAAAGAAACCCTGTCTTTTAAAACATAAATAGGGTTGGAGGGATGGCGTAGTGATTAAAAGCACTGAACACTGGCTGTTCTTCCAGTCAAAACTTACCCATATGTGGAAAATAAACATAACAGTAAATTAAATGTAAAAGACTTGATGTTGGTGAACTACTGTTCTTGTGTGCTAAATTATGTTCAAGGAAAAGTAGGAAGTTGCACTGTCTGGTGAGCTTGTCCTGCTTTGCTGGTGGCAGGTTACAGTCCTGCCGCCCCACAATCAGGGCTGGCACTGCAAAAACTGGGGAGAGAACTCCACCCGGGAGTCAGACTTTGAAGGTTTGCTTAGTTGATGAATAAATTTTTAATTTACCAAGAAAATTCATGGGATTTTTCTTACAATCTTGTCTTTACAGACTATAACAATATAGGAAAATTCTTAAACAGAATTCTGGGCATGGAGGTACATCAGCAGAATGCGTTGTTTCAGTATTTTGCAGACACACTTACTGCAGTTGTTCAGAATGCCAAGAAGAATGGAAGATACGACATGGGGATCCTAGGTGAGTGGAGAAACTTTCTGTATATACTCTGTGCTCCTGGTCTGCAGTATTTCGCCATTCACACACTTCTGTCTCCGTCTTAAGATCTGGGTTCTGGAGATGAGAAGGTGAGGAAGAGTGATGTCAAGAAGTTTCTAACTCCAGGATACTCAACCTCTGGCCATGTAGAGTTATACACAGTAAGTCTACATAAATGTACATGTTCCAGACTAGTGCTCACATACATGAGCTCCATTTAAATCTCTACATGTCTTTCACAGATTAGTGTGGAGAGGGGAATGTCCTGGGAGGAAGCAACCAAGATTTGGGCAGAGCTGACTGGACCAGATGATGGCTTTTACTTATCATTGCAAGTACGAGTTAAATTTTCTTCAGAGCCTTACCAAGAATGCTATTTGTTTCTTACTTATTTTTATGGCTTCAGGTTTTTACTCCTCCTCTCTTCTCTTCTCTTCCCTTCTCTTCTCTTCTTTTTGAGATAGCTCTTACAATGTAGTCCTGGCTGTCCTGGAAAACTCTTGTCAATTAGACTAGCCTTGAATTCACAGTGGTCACTCTGTCTGACTCTGCAGCACACCATCATGCCGGTCTCGGCTCACCTTAGGCATTAGAATTTGTAATTATTCATCTATTATGTATATGGGTGTGCATGCCACATTAGGCTTAATGTTATTCTATGCTTATAGAATGTTTTGTCTTCTTACTTGTCTGTATATAGAGTGTGGGCCTAGTACACAAAGGCCAGAAAGGGCATCAAATCTGTGGAAGCATGTAGCAGTTACAGAGTATGCTTCTTTTAGCCTTTGGTCTTAGTCCTGTGGATCAATGTAATCTCTTCTGATTCAGTTACCCAGTGGTTCCTGCCTGCCTTTTGTCTGCTTTGTCTGCCTAGTGTTCATTTGGGGGTAGAACTTAGGGAGGCCTACATGAACTTGCCTGCTGTTGAGTTTGTGCCTCTGGTACTTCAGAGACCTTGTTAACTGCAGTGGTATACATTTTCTTCTTGAGTACATTAAATGTGTCCCTCATGTTCTAGAGATAGAAAGTGTAGCTACCAACTTAGCTCAGGTTCTCAGTGTGCATCCAGGCTGGCTTTATATACACATCAGACTCCAGATTGCCAGGTTACAGGCATGTACTGCCTACCATACCAGGACAGCCTTTTCCAATAGTTGGCATTTTGGAATATTGTAGTTATCTCATAATTTGATGGTATTCTAATTTTCTTTTATTGTTTAATAGAAGTATTTGCTTTTGTCTATATATTAAAGAATTTCTTGTTGGGCAGTGGTGGCGCACATCTTTGATACCAGCACTTCAGAGGCAGAAGCAGGTAGATCTCCGAGTTCAAGAACAGCAGGGGGATACAGAGAGACCTTGTCTCAAAAAGAAAAGTTTCGTTTTGTTTTGTTTTTCTTTAACTTTTGAGGCTTCTCTACTGTGATTCCAAGTACAAAGAATAGGAGTGTTCAGTGAATACTTAGGCTTATTTTGACAGTTTCTAAGGATGAGAAGGGAGTTACAAAGTCACAACTTGCCAGAGCTGTTGGCAATTGATGGCTTCGGGAAAGCAGCTCAGCTGAGAAGTTGTGCACACTCCAGTAGATGGTCCCACGCTCATACACAGTAGCTTAGCACTGATTGGACACTGGGTATAAAACAACCAGGAGTATAAAACAAGGCATGACGTTGGGAGGGGGAACGTCGTAAATTGGAACATGGGGTGACTATAATCAAAAATCCATTCATACATATGTGAAATTCTCGTAAGAGCCAGGCCACTGGCAGTGGTCAACCCTGAAGTCAGATACATACGAGTAACATATTATGGATTGGGCAGGTTGTGTTTATATTTTTAAGACTGTGTATGAGAGATTGATTTATAAAATAGAGGCCATGAATTTGAGGGAAGTTGGGGGCATGTGAGAAGAGACAAAGGAAAGAAAGAGGAGAAAGGATATATTTAATTAAAAAATTTATACTGGGTGGTGGTGGCTGACACCTTTAATCCCAGTACTTGGGAGGCAGAGGCAGACACTCTCTGAATTCAAGGCTAGACAGGACTACACAGAGAAACCTTGTTCCAATAAAAAAGGGGGGAGGGAGGAGAGAAAGGGGAAAAGTTCTCAATAAATAAATAAATGGATGTACAAGCATAGGAGCTCACATTGGAGGTTGAGGTAGGAATACCCTGAGTTCAAGGCTAACATGGACTATAGTGAGTTCCAGCTTTGGTGGGAGGTCTCAAAAAAGCAAAAGCAAACACTGTTATGACCCTTAGTTTAGTCAGAGTTAACAAAGTAGCCTCCCCTCAGGTTAAAGCCTCAAATAGGAACTCGTGGTTGTATACACTTACATACCTAGCTGGTGTATCTTTTGTACTGAATTTGCTGCTGTGATGTTATGATAGAATATTTTTAATTATATATGATTAAATTCTGTTTTCTGTTGTTCTTTTAATAGATAAGAAACAACAAAAAAACTGCAATCTTAGTTAAAGAAGTAAATCCTAAGAAGAAACTATTTTTAATTTATCGACCAAACACTGGGAAGCAACTCAAATTAGAAATTTATGCTGATCTGAAAAAGAAATATAAGAAGGTATTTTCTCACTTACATATTGTACTATGTCAATGCTTGCTTCATGATAGGAAGCCATGTCTTCAAAGTTTCTGGGCTCAAGGATGATGATTCTTGTACAATAGCAAGTTTTTTTATACTCTGCTATTGCAGTTTTCCGTTTTGTTTTTGTTTTGTTTTTTTAAGTTTTTCGAGACAGGGTTTCTCTGTGTAGCCCTGGCTGTCCTGGAACTCACTCTGTAGACCAGGCTGGCCTCGAACTCAGAAATCAGCCTGCCTCTGCCTCTCAAGTGGTGGGATTAAAGGCGTGGGCCACCACTGCACAGCTTGCAGTTGCTGTTTTAAGGTTACTACCCATTAAAACAAGATTAGCATGTAATCTTCAATACCCAGGACCTGCAACAGTTCAGTAAGGGATGGTCCTTCCAACCAGGTTTTGATTTGCCATGAGTATGCTGCATGTTTTTATCCTATAAATTTTGTCTTAGTCAGGGGTTTCTATTCCTGCACAAGCATCATGACCAAGAAGCAAGTTGGGGAGGAAAGGGTTTATTCAGCTTACACTTTTTATCATCAGAGGAAGTCAGGACTGGAACTCAAGCAGGGCAGGAAGCAGGAGCTGATGCAGAGGCCATGGAGGGATGTTTCTTACTTGCTTGCTTCTCCTGGCTTGCTCAGCCTGCTTTCTTATAGAGCCCAGGACCACCAGCCCACAGATGGTACCACCCACAAGGGCCCTCCCCCCTTGATCACTAATTGAGAAAACGCCTTACAGCTGGATCTCATGGAGGCATTTTCTCAACTGAAACTCCTTTTTCTGTGATAACTCCAGCCTGTGTCAAGTTGACACAAAACCAGCCAGTACAAATTTCCAGAAAATAGTCAATGTTTTTCTCAACATTATTTCTGTACCTTCTGAAAAGTATTGCCTTAACTTTCTGGGCACTCTGATTTGGAAGTAACTATTCAACTAGCTCTCTGCAAAGCTCATCCCATGAGGGGCTTTGGCTACCTTTCTTGGTGATATCTCCATGGGGGCTGGGCTTCCTGATGAAGATGATGATGTTGCTGTTGACTGCCTCTGGTGTTAGTGACTAGGTCAGCTGTCCAGTTGTTGCAATATGGTTTTCCTTTGTCTTTGCAGGTAGTCTCTGATGATGCCCTGGTACACTGGCTGGATCAGTATAACTCCTCTGCTGACACCTGTACTCATGCATACTGGTTAGTGCTTCTTGTCGCCTCGCTTATTTCTTTAAGTGTAA
Organism: Uromys caudimaculatus; assembly: GCA_028551405.1. Classification (NCBI taxonomy): domain Eukaryota; kingdom Metazoa; phylum Chordata; class Mammalia; order Rodentia; family Muridae; genus Uromys; species Uromys caudimaculatus. The sequence continues at coordinate 28,860,291 of CM052721.1, forward strand.
TTAAGGTTTTTTCTATTTTGGGGGGTGCCGAGTCTCCTTGTGATCCTCTTGCTTCTACCTCCCAGTTCAAGAACACTAGACCTGACCCACTATGCTCAGCTAAACACATTTTCGTTCTTTTTGAATATATGATTGTGAGTAAATAAATGAGTTGTTTATTGGTAGGCACAGTTAGCTTCATCAGAATTCTATGTAGAGACTTGCCATGGCAGTCAGCGCCTATAATCCCACACTTAGGATGTTCCAGGTCATCCTAATCCAGCCTGGGCTACTTACAGCCTTAATTGCTGTCCCTCTGGTACAGCTTGGATCTCACTCCCTGTCTCTCCCTCATTCTCCCCCTCATTTCCTCTGTGGGTGTTGGCGGCTTTTAGTCCATGCTAACCATTATGAAACATTGTAGTTCAGGCCTTGAATGTGATACACTCCTATCTTACTCTCCTGAGTACTGGGATTGTTCATGCTTGGATTTGCTTTCTCTTTGGCTTTAAAAACAAAAAACAAAAAAACTTTACTGCTTGGGCCTCATGTCTGCAGCCTCATCACTCAGGAAAATTCAGACCTGAGTCCAGAGTGTACAAGACCAGGCCTCAAAACAAATGAAAGAGAAAGGAGCTGGAGAGCTGGGCATGGTAGCACACACCTTTCATTTCAGCCCTCAGCAGACGGATCTCTTGAGTTCCAGAACATCCTGGTCTTCAGAGTGAGTTCCAGTATAGCTGGGAAAACCCTGTCTCAAACAAACTAAAGGCAGGGTGGGAGCTGAGGAGATGGTTCAGTGGTTAGAAGTGACTTGGCTTCCTGTAACTGAGACTAGCTCTAGTGGAACCCATTCCTTCTGCTGACATGCCCCACATGAGTCACTGACACAATGCAGGCATAACATCCATATACATAAAAGTAAATAAAATCTCATAAGGTGTGTGGACATGCATAAGCATACTTTGATGATACTGTTTTGGGGCACACATGGAGAAGTCAGAGGACAGCTCTGTTAGGGTCCACCTTATGTCGATTCCAGTAATTAAGCTAGGTCAGAGCCACCTACACACCTGGTTTGTTTTTCTTGTATTAAATTTATGTTGCTTTGGTAGTGACTCAGATATGTGTCAATGAATTGGCAAACGTACTGTGACCTCAGTTTATGTTTCTCTGTGGTTTGTTTGCTCCAGTTATCCAGCATTTCCCACTAGTCATATTTGAAGCAGGCCATGGTGGTTCAGTAACACAGCATCAGCTGGTAGGGGATTTTCATAGCAAGCACTGCCACAGTGAAGAAACAGGATATTGAGGTGTCAAAAGTGTATAGATAGTAACACCAGTTACTCAGTGTACAAGTGGGCTATCCCCATGCACAGCTGAACTTGTAGAAGTAATATGACACCTTAGATTTGGAAAAGATAACCCAGGAAACCCAAAAGATTTTCTAGTCAAATAACAATTTTCTTCTTAAAATATGGCTAGGCTTTACAGATTATTCATGTATGTAGCATGCTTCTATACATATTTTTCCTCCTCAATGTTTTCTAGGCGTGGCAATTGCAAAAAAGCAAGCTTAGGATTGGTATGTGAGATTGGTCTCCGCTGCCGCACTTACTATGTACTATGTGGTTCAGTACTGAGTGTCTGGACAAAAGTGGAGGGTGTACTGGCCTCTGTCAGCGGCACAAACGTGAAAATGCAGATAGTGCGGCTAAGAACCGAAGATGGTCAGCGGATTGTAGGTAAGCTTCATTTTTTTTTTTTTTTTTTTTTTTTTTTTTTGGTGGTAAGGAAAAACTCACATCCTACCTAGTATTATTTTTCACTTCTGATATCAGAGATTTGTTGTCTCACGTGTTTTAGTAGTGAATACAGAACATGCTACTCATTCTACAAGATTCAGAGCAGTCAAGCCTGGTTTTGGGCTTCAAGCTTATTTATCCAAGTTATCTGGCTGCTTCTCTTCAAGGAGATGGGATTACAATCAGGCACCATGGTAACCAGTTGTACTTGACCCTTGTAGTGGACATTGTGATTTGACAGTAACTACCCTATCTATGTATGTCTCTGGGGCTGCTCTCAACTCCTTGTGCTTATTATCCGATGCCCTCTCTGAGACAGCCTATTCCTTTCCCAGGCTGAGTGGTTTCAGGCTTTGAGTCCTGCAGAAGCTAGGACTGAGCTAGCTCAGACCAGTGTGTAATCAGCTCTAGACATTTTACAGCTCTAGATATAGCTAGTTGCTACACTGTTCCTTGCTGATAAACCTGTAGTTGGGAGACCAACAGGCCTCCTTGCCAGTTAGTGAACTTTATTTGAACTCAGGTTGTGGTTGTAAATGTTTCTAGCTGCTGGCTTTTAAAAAAAGAAAAAGGGCACTTAGCTGCTATACTGAGTTCAGATCCTCCACAGGTCAGAACTGAAGCTCCTGTAGCTAGGAGCTGCACCTCCAATTGCCCTCAAAGTCTGTATGTCCACCCTACCGTTCCTGTTGACTTCAGATGTTCTTTTTCACCCTCTATCTTTTTGCATCTTATTGAGTGTCAGAAGGGGTGGTGTCTGAGGATTATGAAGCTGATGAGTGTAGATGGGAAAGTGCTGTTCTGCACACTGGGTTCCTTCATCAGGAGATGCTGTTACACTGGGTGCCTGTGTTCATGTGTGTGCACGTGCACATGCATGCCAAGGCGTCTGGGAGCCTCCTAGGAACAGCTTAAGTCCAGTGCTGGCTGCCTATCTGGTTTCTGGAGGAACCTGGCTTATAGTTCTCTCTGAAGGTATAATGCCCATTGGTTTCTACTGGACAACTCTACTTCATAGATTTTTGCTAATTACAGGTTTGATCATTCCGGCAAATTGCGTGTCTCCTCTTGTAAATCTCCTGTCAACTTCAGACCAGTCTCAGCAGCTCGCCGTCCAACAAAAACAGCTGTGGCAACAGCATCACCCGCAGAGCATCACCAACTTGAGCAACATGTAGAGAGCAGCGGCCTCCGCGGTGTCGAGTGCTCTGAGAGCATACACCACTTGCATACAAATCAGGGACAGTTTCCAAAGAATTCTTTTTTTTTTTTTTTTTTTTTAAAAACTTCAGTTGTGCTCTCTAGTTAACTTGGGGGGGTGGGGGGGTGTTAGGGACAAACCTGGAAATAGGCAGCAAAGCTGACAGTGAACAGCAGAGGGAATACGTGTCTTTCCTCCTGCTTCCTTGGGGCTGCCTGTGCGCTTTTACTTGGGGTGAGCAGAGCTGATGTGTGTGTGCGCCCGCGCGGATGTGTCAGTCTGTCTGTGAGTTTGTTAAATGCTACAAGGCCACAGTTGGTTGAAAAGGCTTGGAACTTCCCAAACTGGCTTTACTTTTCCTTTCTACAGTGCTCAGGGTTAACACAGTACATCCTTGTCATTACTGTGGGAGTTCCCCAATGCATGTGTTTCAAGTCTCTAAATACTAAATATATATATATTGGTTTCTTTTCCAACTTAAACAATGTTTCCTACAGCATGAAGTGAAGGGTTGCGTGCCATGCATTCAGGTTCATTTGTAGCTTTTGTTGATGGTGCATGTCTTTGAAAGCATGTGTAATCAAGATTACCACAGAAGTCACATATCGAGAGAAACATTGGAGATGTACAGCATTGGGTACTGCATTTCTAGTGTTGATACCTGGGTGTTGCTTCTAACCCTCAGCCCTGCCCACTCCTACCCCTCCCTGTCCCAAGTTTCTTGTTAAAGTAGTAAGTACATTTTTGTGTGATAAAACTCTTTAAAAGTTCATTTTAATATGTTAATAGTATTCCTAATTTGTGCTGCAAAAATGGCTATGAGCCTTATCATAAGTTCCATTTTCCTTAACTTAAGCATAGTTTTAGGAAGACGTATGATTGGATTCTGTCTTGCACACAATCTTTTTTATTTCATTATCTGAATCTTCTTTGTCATTCAAACCGGAAACCGTACTTGAGTTGTAAACTAGACAGTGAGAAAACACTCGGCTTCTGCTGTATGTTGTCGTTGTTACCCAGTAACTTGAATGTTGTTTAATGTGCTGTAAGACATGTAGAGATTATCTCCAGCTGTTTAAAATGGTAATGTACAAATGTGAATAGACGCTTATCTATAACATGGGTAAGTTTTGTTTCGCCTATAATAGATGTTTATAAAAAAATTCAGTGAGGGGACAATTGGTCTTTTTGGTTTCTTTTCTCCCAACCTCCCTTCCCCCATTTTTTTCTACCTTTTTTTTTTTTTTTTTTTTTTTTTTGCTTGCACAGGTTGCACTATTGAAAAATTGAGATTGTATAAATCTGGTTTAAAACTACAAGATAACAAAATCTTGTAGATGTTGAATAAAAAAAAGTTATTATACTAACGAAGTGGACTCTTGTTTAGGCCCTTCCTGGGGACTCCAGGCATAGGATAGCAGGGCTCTGTAGAACTTGGCGTTGCCTTAGCCTTCCGGGTAGCCTTAGAGTCTGATGGAGCCCCTTCCTGAAGTCTGAGGTGATCTTAGGGATGGGGTAAATGATGGTACTTTTGAATGTTTTTCAAGTTGAATTGTTTTCTTTGTAGCTTTTTAATCTTCTCAAAGAGTTGGGTGAGGTGTGTTTAGTGACAGAGACCTGATGGAGCGCTTGGGGCTCTCATTCTCTCCAGTTTCTAGAATTAAGTGTACCGTAATATTGCATTGGATTTATTTTATTCTTAGTGCCTCAAAGAACAAAATGGTGAATGGTTTCTGTTCTTGGGCACATTTTGCCCAGTGGATGCAGCTTTTACCCTCATTCCCTGTATCTCAGGCAGTAATCTCATAAAACACCAAGCAGCACCCGTTTGTGGCCTAGAGCCAGGTGGCCACTGACATAACCTCTGAGCTTCTGTTTTGGAAGTGGCGGACCATTGAGCTTCCTTTGGCATGTTAAAGTAAAAGCTGGAGGAAGAGCTGTGTGACTTAACGTCTCCTGGAGACCGAATCACAGAGGATGAGAAAGATTTTGTGTCCTAAGGTGCCAGCCTCCTTGTCTGTGTGTGGATGTCTGTTTATGTAGGTCCTGGTTTATCTGGTGCTTTCAAAGCAGCACCTGCAGGATTTCTCTAGTCTGTGCTTAGCGAACACTTCACTCATGTTGATGATGCTGACACCTGCTCCTGGAGCAGACTTTGTGTCCTGTTCATCAAAGAACGTTTCTTAGCATTTTTATTGTTTAGTAAGGAAAAGACCACAGATACTAGGCATGTCAAAGCCCTTTCAGAGCAGACTTCAAAAGGCAAATAGTGTGGCAGAACAGACAGAGGCTTGTTAGCCTTCATCCACTGTGGTATGTGTGTGACACCTGGGATTGGTGCCCAACCTCTTTGGAGGGGAGGGTGTGCTGTTTTGCACTCTGCCTCTACAAAAGTCACAAGGCAAGCTTCAACATTCAAGAGTTTCTTGTGTCCAAATCCAAGTCTTTTCAGCCACTGTTTTGTAAAGTAGGTTCAGTCTCCTGCAGGGTCTGAATGCCACACTTGCACCCAGGGCCTCACTTAACTATCCAGCATAAGGCCGCCAACCTCTGAGATGCCTTCTCCCACTTGAGCAATGTAGCTCTAAGCAGCAGACCTGAGTGTTGGTCCCATCAGTGTTTTCAGAGTTTACAGTAGTTTGTGCTGAAAATCACTCCTAGGTCCCATGCTGCTCAGGTATGCTTGCTGGGGAGGCCCTGTTCCTCTCCTAGCAACCTCTGTGCTGCAGGCTTGCCCTCTCCGTGTTCCAGTCAGATAGTTGTTATTGGTGCAGTCAGAAAAGCAGTGAAAGTATTTCTGTAAATGCAAGTTGGTGAGAAAGCTAGGCAGGTTAAGCAGTTTTCTCTCTTTACTACTAAATTGCAGATCTGCTTTCAGTGTCGTCGTCTTTCCTGTGTGTATAGACTAGCAAGAACTTGTATCCAAAGCACTGTAGACGCTATAGGTGTGTACATATGTTTATTTATTCTTACTCAGCACTTAAATCTTTTGAGTTGCAACAATAAATCTTGTAATTTGCTCTGTCTGTGTAGAGAGAAGTTCTAAACTACCAACTCCAGAGGAATTAAGCATCTTAGAGCCACAATTTTGGCTGTAGCCTTTTTATTTGTTGGTTTCTGTGCTATATCATTAGAACAACTTCTGAGAAAGCAGAGAAGGGGTAGGAGGAGCCACCAGTTACAGTTTTATCATGGGAGGGAGCCTCATTCTGTCCTCTTCCCATATTAGCACGAGGGCCACTGTGACTCGCTTTTGAAAGAACGTGGAGAGGTTCTTATCCTGTGAGACCTTGCCCAGGGATCCTGGTCTTAAAGAAGGACCCTTGTGGGCTCTTGCACTTCCTAGGAATGGAGTTTCAGAAAAGCTGCTATTAAGCCAGGATCCGCACACTGAATGGTTAGTTAGTTGGGGCATCCCTATGGCAAAAGAAACTGCTGTGACGGTTTGTTTAGGAGTCTGACCTGTGGGGATGGACTCTGGCGAACAACACACACATAACACAGGTACTTTGGCCTCTAGTGCTGAAATGAACCAAGCATTCCATGTCATGGCTGCAGCTGAGTAGACAAATTATTGGCAAGAAAATCTCTCAGAAGGCTAGCTGTCTAAATCCCCTGAGTCCTGTAAGGGACAGAAGCAAGCGGGTGGCAGTTTTCTCTGAGCGCCCATCCTCTATTGTACGCTGACCTTACGTATGTACATAGTGAGTGTATGGACGAGTGTGAGTTCTACATTGCGAATGTAAATCTTGTACAGCAGGACCCCGCTCACTTGGGTTTTGCTCCTCCTCTTCCTTTCCCTCCTACTTATTCTTTCATAGTCTCCCACCTGGGGCATCTTAGTACTTTCTAACTTAGGAAACTGTGGAAAACTTCTTAGCTGAGTCAACAGTTTTGTGTTTAAGAGTTCATCTTTGCCTCACTGCTGTGGGGGTCTTGTTACCCACATCCCCAGCACACACACGCCGCTGTGCTGTCTTGGGATGCATCTGAGCACTACCCCTGATCTTGTCACCAGGTGACTGGTTATGCTCATTTTTGTTGTCTTGAAGCTATAATGAACCTGATGGTTTCATATTTGAAAAAAGAAAGGAAGGAAGGAAAAGAAAAGAAAATGCCTCCCTGAACTTCCCTTAAGCTCCTCTAGTGTCTTCAGTCAACTAGACAGCTCCTCAGAAGCCTGCCTCATTTTTGCCTTCAGTTGAGGCCTGTTCCAGTCCCTCCGCTCCTGCTGTTTGCCTGATGGGAAAACCTTGCAAATAGACTGTAGCTCATAGCCTGGCTGCATGCTACAGTGTGTATGAGAAGTTGGATTTCTTTGACCCCCACAGGTGACGATAAGAGATTTACTTTACAACACCAGTAATCTGTTTTTTATACCGTTGGTCAAAAATATTTATAGGAGGGCAGAGAGATGAGCTTAGTACATGACAGGAGACCTTAGAGAACAGTTGTCATCCAAGGGATGACAACAGTCCTACTGTGGAAGCTACCACAAGCACGCAAGACAGATTCAGTGTGGGATGCTCATTTCTGGCTGGGTAAGCTAAAGCAGAGATTCTGAGCTCTGGGGAATTGGTGTTGGTGCTGAAGGCCCAATAGGGCAGTGGAGATGGTGCTGACCCTCACCCAAGGCACGGGAATGTGGTTTGTTCACAGGCCTTTGCACCCTCAAAAAAAGTCCTCTGTAATTCTCAGGAAAGATTTCAATGAATATTCAGCTTGGTAGACTTGACACGTTGAACATTGTCCACATTTGGCTAAGTCACGAATAAGGGTCTGTCTCAGATTGTTCCAGCAGAAATTCCCTCCTCACCCCAACTCCCTCCCTCTGGTCCCTGAGATACAGTTGACCTGTGGCCTGCAGGAATGTGACAGGGCAGTTAGGCCAGGAAAGCTACAGCAAACAGTTAACTATGATGTACACCCATTTAGTGCAGAGCAAGAGGAGATGAAGTGGGAGCTGTTTTTTGTACTGGAGGCTTCCTCAGGGCTGAGTCAGCAGGCCAGTCTCCTGGGGGGAGAGAGTGTGGTCTTTCTGATTCTGGCCCTCTCAGCCAGACCCCACTCAGGCATCTAATAGGAGCTTGCTGCTGTTGCAGTGACTGACACTGAGGATGGTAAAGATGTTTGAGCCATTCCTGCTCTACTTTGTATCTGGGACCCAGGGGCCTTTTTCTTTTCTTTTTAACATAGCACAGTACAGCCTCACCACTAAACCAGTCACCTTGTTCATAGTTTTTACTCAATTTGCAAACTACTCTTTTTTTTCAATAACCACTTTTATCATCAACCATGAGGGGTAGAAGAGGTGCACCATGTCTCTGCAATAAAACTTGTGCCAGGTTCTACCTCCTTGTGCAAAGGGTATTTTACAAGTGGGTGCTGGGCTTCCTTCCTGATCTGACATGGTGCATCTGGAGACATCTGAAGGAGATGCAAACTCTCTGGTGGCTTCTGCTTTCTTCAGTTCCCCTTCGTCCTGCTGCGCTGCATAGGACTGTCCATCTGAAACGCTGTTTCCACGATGCCACGTTGCTGCCTTCAGCCTCTCCTGGGAACCTGCTCCCAAGTGTCCAGACCTCAGTGCTGCCATCATTTTGATATGTAACTTTCAAATTCAGTCTCATGCAATACAAGTGTGTCAGCTTCACTGAGGAGGGTTCATCTGCCCTCAGGTAGAAATGTGCGGTCCCCACATGGAAAGTGCTCTGTATTTAGATTTTTGTTGTGGTTTTGTTTTTTCATTTTTGTTTGGATTTTGTTTCTGTTTTTGTAAAGTTCCTAAATAAAATTAAACAAATACACTTTTGGTTGTGGTGTTGTGGTCTAGATTTGGAACACCTGCTGCCCTGTGTCATTAACCTCCCCCACCTTAAGGTTCCCTGGCAAGGGTGGAAGTCGCTGTGTTGACACTTTGTGCGTTCTAGAGGGCTGGGTGATGGAATACTTGCCTAGCGTGTGCATGGAAAGCACTGTAGGGTGGGTGGGTGTTTCCCACAGGTTGTCTTTTGACCTCTGCACATGTAGTAAACGCACACAGAATAATAGCAAAATAGTTGTTTTTTTAAAAAAAATGTGGCTGGGCAGTGGTGGCGCACGCCTTTAATCCCAGCACTTGGGAGGCAGAGGCAGGCGGATTTCTGAGTTCGAGGCCAGCCCGGTCTATAGAGTGAGTTCCAGGACAACCAGAGCTATACAGAAACCCTGTCTCAAAAAACAACAAAAAAAGTGGCAGCATTGGTTGATTCTGCAGGCCTGGGCTGTGTCTTGACACTGGCTGCAAAGGCTCAAGACAGACCTCCATGGCTAGCATGCAGAGCCCTTCAGTCTGAGTCTAAACCAGGAAAGTAGACAGTCAAGCACCATGAACATGGAACTGGTAGTAGCCAGTGGCTTCTATACTGTTTACTTGATCCACAATTGAGATTTCAGGAGAACTTTCTTTGCTCTTCAGTATTTTTTACTAATTTCTGTGAAATTGGTGTTTCTAGTATATACTTAGTGTTTAATATTCAACAATTGGGGTGTTTTGGTTTGGGACCCTACGCTGGATTGCTTATGGGTCAGTTTCAGGTAAGACTCCAATAGGAAAGGTTCTCAGGAATACCCACCAAGAGTCCTTGAAAGAGGTGACTTGAAAGAGCAGTCATGAGCTGAGTGGGGTGCTAGTACAAAAGGGACTGGGGATCACTGACATGCATGTGGGCCCAGGAATGTAATCTCATGTGGCCAGTGCATGTGTGCGTATCTGTATATTACCCATATCAGCATCTTAAAGTCTACATAGTATCTCTGACATACAAATAGCACCCCCTTGTCTTAGAGATCAGGCACAGAGGTCGGAGATCTATAAGGTCCAGTGCCTATTTCAGTCAAATGTGTGGGTGCCATGGCTGAGTTCTGCCATTTCCTACCTCTGGCAAGGGTGAAAGAAGAGACGAGACTTGGAGCCAAGGGGAACTTAATCTGTCACATGTCAAAGTTTTTGCTCAAAACTTGACTAATAATTGTGTCAGTGAGCTTGAAGACAGAAAGGAAATGTTGGTGTAAATTTGTTATACAACAATTTTTGTGTCTGTAATTTAGAACATCCATGTGTGAGTTGGGTTATTTCCAGGTGGCTTAGCAGAAGTTGCCCACACCTTCCACAGAAGCAGGCAGGTCTCTGGGTTTTAGGCCACCCTGTTCTACATAGCAAGTTCCAGGCCACCAAAGGTTACTAATGAGAGCCTGTCTGTCCTTAGGAAAGCCAAGGATGGTTCAGCAAATACAAGTACATGCTGGGAATCCCCAGAAGATTGTCCTCTGGTCTCCAGTTTTTGGGCTAATCTTGGGTGTGTACATGGCCAATTGATAATTATAGAAATAGAAATTATAAAAAATAAATTAGAAATAATTACAGAAATAGAAATTTTAAAATGTGATGCTAGAGGCTGAGGGCCAAGAACACCTCTTGCAGAGGACCTGGGTTCGGTTCCCAGCATCTTCGTGGCGGCTCACACACCTATAACTCCTTTTCCAGGAGACCTAATGTCCTTGTCTGAACTCAGGCCACCGGTCATGTGTTGGTGCATTTACACACATACAAGCAAAGCGTATGTAATGTAAAATAAGTCTCTCTTTTAGGGGGAGGGACTCAAGATAGGGTTTCTCTCTGGTCCTGCTTGTCCACTCTGTAGACTAGGCTGCCTTGAATTCAGAGATCTGCCTGCCTCTCTGAGTGCTGGGATTAAAGATGTGCACTACCACTACCCAGGGTAAAATACATCTCTTAAAAAGTTTAAGACAAATTAAAATGTAGCTAGTGGGGTTTGTGAGGTGGTTCAGTACATAAAAGTACCTGCTTTCAATTCCTAAGCCCATGTGAAGGTAACATGGTATCCATGTGACCAAATTCATCATACACACACAAAAGTTTTTTTTGTGGGTTGTTTTTTTATAGTTTTGTTTTTTTTCAATATAGGGTTTCTCTCTGTGGCCCTGGCAGTCTTGGAACTTGTTCTGTAGAGCAGACTGGCCTTGAACTCACAGGGATCGGAGTGCCTTTGCCTCCTGAGTGCTGGGATCAAAGGTGTGCACCACCACTGCCTGGCTAAGAAATTCTTTTTCAAACGTGCTAACTAATTACCTTACTGTTACCTTAATTCATGCCAAAGAGGTTGGAAGAACGGTAGTCCCAGAATAATCTCCTTCCAGCCCAGTTGCTTGTAGAACTGCCTGTTCTGCTTTGCTTGGGAAAGCAGACTGTTCGTTTTCTGTTTTCTAAGCATGTTTCCCCTGGTACTTTGAGCATCACTGTTTCTCCAAAGTTACCCTCCTCACATTTGGCTAAATGGCATGGCTTTCTGCACCATTTCCCTATTGCCCTCTTCCAAGCAGCTGCAGAGATCAACATCTTGCTTGGTGATTTTTCTTTCCAATACTAATAAAATTGTCCTTCAGCTTCCTTTTGAAGAAAAAATAAATGGTAGCAATTGCACATATTTGATTGCCAGCACTGAGATGGCCAAAGCAGGAGGATCTCCAATTGGAAATTTTCCTGGGCTACTTAGCAAATTCAGAGTTAGCCTGGACTACATAAAAAGCCCTCTATTTTGAAGTTCCAGGACAGCTAGAGCTACACAGAGAAGTTCATCTCGAAAAAAATACAAACACAGAAACAAATAAATACATGAATGAATTAATGAATGAATAAATGAATAAAAGGCCTCTCTTTAAAACAAACAAACGTGGTTGAATGCTTGCTTAGCCTATCTGAGGTCCTGAATTCAACCCCTAGAACTGCCAAAACATTCAGCTATGGCAGTAGTTGACCTTTAATTAAAATAATCTAGCCCAGTCTTCATATAGAACCTGTTCCCTTGAGTTGTCTCAAGCTTGATTCCTGTGGCGTTGTCTGTGTCCCTCACATCTACTTTGAGCCTTCTCCCAGTGGCCCTGACCTGGGTGCTGTTACTGGCTCTGATGGTTCTTGGTGCTGGGAGCTAACCTGGAGATTAGTAGGATGTTCAGGAGCATGCCTGGCCTGCACCTGCCGTATTCCAGCAGTGACACGATTCCTCAGCCCCAGTTGTGAAAGCCTAGAATCTCTATAGACACTGCAGGATGTCCTGTGAGGACAAATTAGCCATGAAGAAGCAAAAATGTGCTATTGAGGGGTGTCTGCAAGCACTTGTGGGTATGCGTTTAGGACGAGGCTCCTGAACAAAGGGCACCACCCCAGAGAGACAAAATAAAAACCAATGTTACTCTGCTGAGGGTTTGGAATATGTTCAATACAATTTCCATAAGAATGAATATTTATCAGCTAGTCATTTGAGAGCATGATGTAAAGAAGCCATCTGTGGAGGCCTTTATGGAGAGAGTGAAGCTAAAAGAAATGTGCAAAATACTTATTTTTAGAGTCCAGTTCTCTGAAAGCTGCCCACTCAGGATGGTGAGTGCTCTCTGGGTTAGGAGAGACAAGAGCCCATGGTTGGCCCCAAAATGGGCACTCAGTAAAGAGAATCAGCATAAGACGGCTAGGCGGGTCTTCAGCTAGTCTTGATTACTGAACTTAATTTTTGATTGGTTGGAGGGGGGAGGGAGAGACACCCACCCCATTTGCCTCTGTGGAAGTCAGAAAGTGACAATGGTTATCATTCTCCATTGCTTTCCACCTTAAGTATGGAGGTGGGTCCCTTACTGAACCCAGCTGGTCCAGGGATCCCTTCTTTCCACTACTTTTTTTTTTTTCCCCGAGACAGGGTTTCTCTGTGTAGCCCTGGCTGTCCTGGAACTCACTCTGTAGACCAGGCTGGCCTCGAACTCAGAAATCTGCCTGCCTCTGCCTCCTGAGTGCTGGGATTAAAGGCGTGCGCCACCACTGCCCGGCTTTCTTTCCACTTCTTATGTGCTAGGGTTGCAGATGAGTTGCTACACTTACCCATCTGGGTTTTTTGTTTGTTTTGTTTGATTTTGTGGATTCTAAAGAAGTGCTTTTCCCATGGAGCTGTCCTTCAGCCCTTCTTCATGACAGAAGACAAGACATGGGAAGGTGGCTTCTCTGTAGGTTCCCAATGCCAAACCCTCGTCCCCCGGCCATGCTGACATCCCACTAGGGAATTTCAGAGGGTAGATTTTGCTGTAACATCTTTGGGTCCAGGTAAATAAGATTAGAGTTCACAAAAGTTGTCTACATGAGCTCTTAAGTCAGCAGAGAAACTCTCAGTAGGGTAATTGGCTAAGAAATCCCACTATGAACACTGAGTCATAAATGACAGCTTGAGTGGAGAGACACTCCAGGTGGGAATACTGACTGCCCTTCCAGAAGCCCCGAGTTGGGTTCATAGCACCCACAGCTGGTGACTCACAGCTGCCTTCTGATCCAGCTTCTGGGCATCGAATGCCTCTGGCCTCTGAGTAGCTGTAGTGGTGAGTACATACATATATCATACACTTAATTAAAAATAATAAGTCTGCCGGGCAGTGGTGGCACACGCCTTTAATCCCAGCACTTGGGAGGCAGAGGCAGGTGGATTTCTGAGTTCGAGGTCAGCCTGGTCTACAGAGTGAGTTCCAGGACAGCCAGGGCTACACAGAGAAACCCTGTCTCGAATAATAATAAGTCTAAGAAAAAAAAGGAGAGGGAGAGGTCAGTCTGCAGTCACCTTTGGGGATGTGCCTGCCCAGTGACCCAGAAACCTTGAAGTAGGTCATACTTCTTAAGGGTACCACCTTCGGTTACCCCATTCTCATATGAGCCCCCTTTTGTATTCCCTATGCTAGGCCATGGAGCTGACTGTCCCAGAACATTGGAATGTGCTGGAAATGATTCCAAACTATAGGAGGCCCTTTCTGGGCTGTTTGTTTTATTCAAAAGAAACTTAGTTTCTTGTTTTGGGATTTTTAAATCTTTAATAGTGTATTTATGTGGCCATCTATGTACATAGAAGTGAGGCCACTAAGGTCAGACGGCATCCTGTCCCCTGGGGCTGGAACTACAGACAGAAAGCTCCAGGAGTGTGGGTACTGGGAACTAAACTCTGGTCCTTCCAAAGGGCAGGAGGTAGACCACTGAGTCATCTCTCCAGCTCAAACGCTGAAGTTGTCATTAAAGGGGGGGAGGGGGAGGCAGAACCCTAGGTGCTGGAGAGGTAAGGGTTGCCCAGAGTAAAAGCAGGGGCCTGGGCTGCGTAAGGCTGCATTTTGTTGCTCTAACCTCCATGCTGTAAAATAAAGAGACATAACAACTTTTCTCTCCTTTTCCTTTCCTTTCCTTTCCTTTCCTTTCCTTTCCTTTCCTTTCCTTTCCTTTCCTTTCCTTTCCTTTCCTTTCCTTTCCTTTCCTTTCCTTTCCTTTTTCCTTTCCTTTCCTTTCCTTTTTCCTTTCCTTTCCTTTCCTTTCCTTTCCTTTCCTTTCCTTTCCTTTCCTTTTCTTTTTCCTTTCCTTTCCTTTCCTTTCCTTTCCTTTCCTTTCCTT
>CM052721.1:28874839-28926253 GCA_028551405.1 Uromys caudimaculatus
AGCCATAACAACTTTAAGAAAGAGCGCTGTCTTAGTTAGGGTTTACTGCTGTGAACAGACACTATGACCAATTAAATGACAGCATTTAATTGGGGCTGGCTTACAGGTTCAGAGGTTCAGTTCATTATCATAAAGGCAGGAGCATGGCAGCATTCAGGTAGGCATGGTGCAGGAGGAGCTGAGATTTCTGTCTTTATCTGAGGGCTGCTAGTGGAAGACTGACTTCCAGACAGGTAGGATAAGGGTGTTAAGCCCATGCCCACAGTGATACACCTACTCTAACAGGGCCACACCTCCTAATAGTGCCACTCCCTGGGCCGAGCATATACAAACCATCACAAGGTCCATCTTGTAAGAGCAGTAATGGTTAATTGGGTGCCTGGGCTTGCCACCAAACTGGAGTGTCTTGAGTTCACTTCTGGAAATTGACCCCTGCAAGTTGTCCTGTGATCTCCAGTGTACCCCTCACGAAGACACAATAAATAGAGCTGGAGAGATGGCTGGGTGGTTAAGAGCACTAGCTGCTCTTCCAGAGGACCTGAGTTCAAGTCCCAGCAACCACATGGTGGGTCATAGCCATCTATAACAGGCTGCAATGCCCTCTTCCGTCTGATGCTGTCTTCTGTCATGGAGGCATATATGCAAATAGAGTGGTCATATACATAAATAAAAAAGACACAATAAATAAACATAAAACCAACATTTAGGCTTTGCAGTGTTCACTTCTCTTCATCTGGGTTAAAATTAGCCTGGTCTTTATAGTGAGTTCCAGGTCAGCTAGGACTACATAGTAACTCTGACTAGTTAAAAAGGAAAACCAAACCATCTCCCTGCTTTCTGAGGGCCAGCAGGATGGTATACCAAGCTAAGAAGAGTCACCTGAGCCCTAGAGAGGGTTCTGACAGATCCAGAGCTGAGGCTTGTCTCCCAGTGTCCACTTGCCCTCACTCCACACCGCTCTCTCCCCTCGCCCCTAGCCAACCTCCAGAAGCCTCACTGAAATGCCCACTAAACTCAGGGAAACATTCCATTCCATTCTGAATGCACGTATAAAAGGGGGTCTGCTTGACCAGGGTATAGTGGTGCGTGCCTGCAATCGGAGAGCTCGGGACTGAGGAGCATTGACTTCAAGGCTGGCCTGAGGTATAAAGAGACTGCTATACATATCCAGACGGCTAGATAAAAAGACTGGAATGAGTTTCATATGGTCACTGTTAAATTATATGTGTGTGTGTGTGTGTGTGTGTGTGTGTGTGTGTGTGTGTGTCTTCACCTAGTGGCCTTCAGATGAAGATGTAGAACTCTCAGCTCCTCCTGCACCATGCCTGCCTGGATGCTGCCATGTTCCACCATGATGATACTGGACTGAACCTCTGAACCTGTAAACCAGCCCCAATTAAATGTTGTCCTTATAAGAGTTACCTTGGTCATGGTATCTGTTCAGAGCAGTAAAACCCTAAGACACATATTTTCTATTTTCTCTCTCTTTATCCTTTAAGACAGGGTCATACTAAGTAAGAACATACTATATAACTGGCCTAGAACTCACTATGTAGACCAGTCTGGATCTCACAGAGATCTGCCTGCTTGTGCTTCGTGATTGCTGTGATTGAAGGTGTATGCCACCACAGCTGAGGCTCACAGTTCCTCATTTGTTAGTTCTAGAAAAGGAACCCAGGGCCTTAACACATAATGCATGACTCACTGGTCTCTGCCACTGTGACCTTAGTTTAAGAACCAGTATGTAACCAGATTCTTAGTTTAAGAATCACATACAGCCGGGCAGTGGTGGCGCACGCCTTTAATCCCAGCACTTGGGAGGCAGAGGCAGGTGGATTTCTGAGTTCAAGGCCAGCCTGGTCTACAGAGTGAGTTCCAGGACAGCCAGGGCTACACAGAGAAACCCTGTCTCGAAAAACCAAAAAAAAAAACCAAAAAAAAAAAAAAAAAAAAGAATCACATACATACTTAAGGATCTGAATATGGCGTCCTCCTGGGCCAGCATGGGCCCTGAATTCAATGGGGAATGTTTCTACAGGAAGAGGGAAGAAGAAACTTCAGATAAAGTGGCATGTCTACAAGCCCAGAACGTCTGGGAGCAAACAGAATTTGAAGGAGACAGAGGTTCTCCCCAAAAGCCTAAATGAAAGGCCTGGTCTGCCAATCCCTGGCTCAGAGTTCCAAAGCTGTGAGGTAATACTCATTGCCAAGTCAGTAGTAATGGTAGGAGAGCCTAATAAAGCAGCACATGTGAAGTGGAAAGCCCCTGTGACGAGGAAGGCGAGAAGGACTGGACAGATCCCTCAGCAGTCCAAAGCATGTGCTGCTCTTCCGGAAGTCCCGAGGTTGATTTCCAGCATCCACGTCAGGTGGCTCACAACTACTTGTAATTCCAGTGCCAGAGGATCGGATGCCTCTGGCCTCAGTAGGCACCTGTACTTGGTTCGTACACAGACAGGCAGAAGTCATTTTGAAAATTAAAAAAGATGGAGGGAAATGGTGTCTCCCATGGAGGTATTCTGGTCATACGTGGCCTAGTAGCATGTTGGGGCTGTTTATGGGATATGTTGTACCTGATGCGTTCAGCGTGTATAGATATCTCATAGAGAAGCCTACTTCATAAGCTAAAGGTAATAATAGTATTTCCCAAAAGAACTAAGGACCAACAAGTTGGCTTAGCTGGTAAAGGCACTTGTCATGTAGGCTGACGATCTGAGTTCAGTTGCCAGAGCCTGGATAAAAGTATGTGGTGGCTCCAGTTTGTAATCCTAGTCTTCCCGGACTGGGAGGCAGAGGCAGGAGAATTGTCTGAAGCTCATGGGCATAGTCTGGCTTATGCAACATTGCAGAGAGAGCAGGAGAGACCATTACCAAGGTGGAAGGAGGGCCAGCCAGTATGACGAGGTCGGGTAGTAGGTGGAAGGGCCTTAGAAGCCAACCGATGACTCGAGTTGGATCTCCAGGCCCCACATGGTAGGAGAAGAGAACCAACTTCTATAACTGTCCTCTGACCTCCATATGAGTATGGTGGCACCATGCACACATTCCCCTCAATAAATAAAAATTAAAAAGGCAGAGGGGCTGTGGGAACAACTTGTGGTTAAGATCACTTGCAGCTCTCTGAGAGAACCTGAGTTTTATTCTGAGCACCCATGTCAAAGGCTCACAAATAGATGCCTGTAACTTAAGTTCCGGGTGACCTGATGCCCTCTTCTGGTCCCTAGGGGTGCCTGCATCTCAGTATACATACTTTTCCAACCCCCACACAAGTACACACATAATTAAAAATAATTTTTTGAAATGAGTGGAAGGTAAGGATCCACACATATGCTGTGGCATACAGATACACATTTTCAAATTTAAGAAGTAAAACTATTCCCACAGGACATATAATCTTATACATGCAATACGCCGAACATTCTACCTACATACTTTTAGAGCTAATATGTGAATGTAAGATCAACACATGAAAATTGGTTGTATTTCTATGCACTAGAAATGAACAGTGCATGACAGGCAAGATGGCTGGCTCCTGGGGTTGAAGCAGGTTCTAGAAGAAGATTGGGCTAGTGTGTTTTAGTTAAAGTTCAACTAATTACCGTTATATGTCTTTTGGTTCAGTACCTAGAATCCACATAAAGGTGGAGAGCACATAGTCTGGGTAGTTGTCCTCTGTCTCTGCACCTGTGCTGTGGGATACTTGTTGCTCATACATCATAATATTTTTAGAAATTTAAACATAAAATAAGACAATTCCAGGGGACAGAGCAGCATCTCAGTGGTTAAGGTGACTGACTCCCCCTAGAGATGACCAGGGTTCAGAAGCCAGCACCCATGTTAGATGGCTCATGACTGCCCCTAACTACAGCTCCAGGGAATCTGATGCCTTTATACCTCCCTCAGGCACCTGCATTCGTGTGTCAGTACCACCCACGGACATGCTCATAGTTAAAAAATAAAAATATTTCTCTCTTTAAAAAGGACTGAAGAGTGTGGGGCAGTGGTGGCACGCTTTTAATCCCAGCACTCGGGAGGCAGAGGCAGGCGGATTTCTGAGTTCGAGGCCAGCCTGGTCTACAGAGTGAGTTCCAGGACAGCCAGGGCTACACAGAGAAACCCTGTCTCGAAAAACCACAAAAAAAAAAAAAAAAAAAAAAAAAAATGGCTGAAGAGGCGAGGCCAGGCGGTGGTGGCGCACGCCTTTCATCCCAGCACTGGAGAAGCAGAAGCAGGTGGATCTCTGAGTTTGAGGCTAGCCTGGTCTACAGAGCTAATTCTAGGAGAGCTAGGACTGTTACACAAAGAAACTCTGTCACAGAAAACCAGTACATATATAAGGGGCGCTGAAGAGATGCTCGGTGTCTAAGTGCACTGAGCACTGTGCCTGAAGTCTGGAGTTTTGTCCCCAGCACCCACAGCAGTGGCCCAGGAAGACCTATTGCTCCCAGCACTAAGGAATCCAATGCCGCCTTCCATGTGTGATGCACAAACACAAACCTTTTTTTTTCTTTTTTTAAAGATTTATTTATTTTTTGTATGAGTATTGTATGAGTACACTGTAGCTGTCTTCAGATGCACCAGAAGAGGGCATCAGATCTCATTACAGATGGCTGTGAGCCACCATGTGGGTGCTGGGAATTGAACTCAGGACCTCTGGAAGAGCCGTCAGTGCTCTTAACCACTGAGCCATCTCTCCAGCCCTTCCATGACATCTTTACTTATGTATAAACATCCATATATACACTCGACATACAAACACACACATGCACATGCACACACACATCACACAGTCAAACATTTAAAAACAATTAAACCTTTAGAAATAAATTCAAACTCATTGAGATGAAAGGAATTAAATTTGAAATAACTAGAGAGCCATCTTTGCAAGGTGTGGCTTATGTTTATAATGCAGCACTCTGGAGGCTGAGCCTGGACGACTGTGAGCTTGAGGGCAGCTTGTTCTACACAGAGAATTCCAAGCCAGCTTGCATTAAAACGAAACCTATGCAAAAATAAATATGTTTTTAATAATATAAAATAAAGTAGAAAAATGAAAGAGAATGAGCTAAGGGCTGCAATCTCAGCCGTCAGGACACAGAAGCAGGGAGGGGACTGACACAGGTTCAAGGTCAGCCTGCGACAAGTAATGAGAGTGTCTCAAAAAGGGAAAAGAGCTGGACAGTGGCCCATGCCTTTAAGCCAATAGCGGAGACTGGGATCCGGGACAGACAGATCTCTGAGTTCAAGGTCAGCCTGGTTTTACAGAGTGAGTTCCAAGACAGTCAGAGCTATACAGAGAAACCTTGTCTCGAACCCCCTACCCCCAGCCCCTAAAAAAGAGTAAAAGATGAAAAAAAATGTCACATCCTATGTTCATGGTTCAAAAGAGGTGCTATTTCAATTAAGGAGCTGAAGGTGTTGCCCAGTAGGAGGCCCCTGTCAGGATGGGGAGGCCCCGGCAGTGTGTGTGTGCATGTGTGCACAGCTGCACACACATAAGCTACAAGTGAGATCGCAAAACAGAGGGGGTGGGAACCACACCGGAACTAGAGGTGTCCTCCAGTGGGATAGAACTTGCCTCGCTTTCCAGGACCCTGTGCTGTCTGTCCTGCTGCAGGAAACGGACATCTCAATTGCTTTAGTTTTGCAGAAATGCACAGGTAGGTCCTAAATCAGAGACAAATGCAAAGAACAGCCAACAGAGGAAGTCTGGCGGAAAAGAACAAACTTGGGCTGGGGGCTGTGGCTCAGATGGCAGGGTTCTCACCTAGCATCGGGTGGTCCTGGCTTGCACCCATAGCACTTCATGGATTGGGTGTGATGGCGTACATCGATAACCCAGCACTTGAAGGATACGGGCAGGGCGTCAGCAGCTCAAGATTTATGTTCAGCTACACAGTGAGTTGAGGAGCAGAGTGGTCTCTAGGAGACTCTGCCTCACAAAGAACCCTGGAAGCCTACCCCACCCCTTTTTTTGGAGACAGGATTTTTTCTAAGTAGTCCTGACTGTCCTAGAACTTGTTATATAGATTGAGCTGGTCTCAAACTCACAGAGATCCATGTGCCTCTGCCTTTGTTTAAAGGGCAGGTGTCATTCTCACCAGTTTTTTGAATTAAAACAAAAGTTTATTAACTGGGTATGGTTGAGGCCATTTTGGTCTACATAGCAAGTTCCAGGCTAGTGGGGATACATAGTGAGACCTTGTCTCACTACAACAAACGGGGATGGAGAGATAGCTCAGAGGTAGGGAGCACTGGCTATTTTTTCAGAGGACCAGAATCCAATTCCCAGCACCCACGTGACAGCTCACAGCTGTCTGTAACTCCAGTTCCAGGGGATCTGACACCGGCACACAGATATATATATATTCCATTAAAGCACCAGTGCACCTAAAATTAAAAGCAAATAACTCCCAAATGTTCATTTCTGTGGTATGTGTGTGCCTGAGTGTCTGTGTGTCTACCACATGCACGTGCACCAGGCACACGTGCACCACGGGTACGTGCACCACATGCATGTAGCTGCTGTTGGAGACTAGGAGATCTGGAACTAGAGGCACAAGAGCTGCGAGCCAGGTGACATCAATGTTGGGAACCCTCCAGTCCCCAGATTCACACTTGCTGATTCCAGATAGCTAGTCTGCCTTTTGTAAAAGTGAGCTCAGTGAGAGTCTCTGTTAAAGCAATAAGGTAGACAATGGTATAGCATAGTCCCACCGTCCTCTGCTGGTCTCTGTCATGTGTGCACAAGTATACATCACACATACACTCAGGAGAATGCGTGGGTCTAAGGACATACGTGACGCCTGGGGTTCCAGCCTCAGGACCATGCAGAGGTACACATCTGTAATCCCAGCACTCGGGAGATGTTTATAGAAGGATCTCAAAATTCAGTGTTATTTTCTGCTATACAATTGAGCTTGAGTCTACCCTGGGATACATTACATTGTGTCTCAAATTTTAAACAAACAAACAAACAAATAGCAAAACCGAGGTTGGGTAGTGTAGTTCAGTGTAGGAGCTCACGCTCAGCGTGTGAAGCTCTGGGCTCAATCTCCAGCACCACAAAAGACAAAACAGTTTAAGAACTTTTGTTATGTGTGTGAATTACAGGACAGGAGACTAGGAATCTGAGTAGAGTAGCTGAGGCAGGAGGATTGCTTCAAGTTCCAAGCAAACAAGAGCAAAAAGTCAAAAACTAAAACCCAAGCAAGCAAGCAAACAAAAAACAACAGGCAAATGACATTTGGTACTTTAGTACATGCTGGCTGTTTTAACTACTTGGGAGTTTGAAACAGGACTACTAGAGCTCAGACATATAAAGCTAGCCAAGGCAACACAACAAACAAAAAGCCCTAACCAAACAACAAACCAGGTAGGCATTGTGGCACACGCCTTCAATGCCAGCACTGCGGAGACAGAGGCAGGTGGATCTGTGTGAGTATAAAGCCAGTATAGTTTACACTGCAAGCTAGCCAGGGATAAATAAGTGAGACCCTGTTTAAAAAAAAAAAAATGTCAAGGATTTTATTGATGAATTTCTGTGTGTTCATTCATTATGAATTTAAATTGTTCTGTTTAGGATCTGGTTGTGTTAACTACATTATTAGAATTAATTTTATGCTATGTTCTGCTTTCAAAAATTGATTAGTGAAACATTTAAAATTTTATGTGTGGCTTGCCTTATATTTTTATCAGCCATTGTAGAATGGGTAGCATTCGTTTCTTTATAAGATAAAAATGTCACCAAGAAGTGTTTGCCAGAGGAAGCCTAAGGCTGATGATGGCAGGGGTGCTGGTGGAGTGGGAGTGGTGGGTGGTGGTGGAAGAGGAGGTCCCCTCCTCTGCACCTTTAGTCCTAAAGAGGGGGGGGGATAAGACCACAGTGGTGGCCCACCTTTTTTTCTGTAGCGGAGAGGCTGACACCGTTGTCACCAGATCCACAGATGATGTCTAAATATGACTAATTAAAAAAAAAACAAAACCCTGCAAACCATGGCGATTAAAAACAACAGAAAAGGGTGGGCGTTTTATGTAATTTGATGAGCATTACTATTCAGGCAGAACTCCAAAATATAGTACCTTCGTAAGGTTATTCATCAGATCCCAAATACGTTTGGTGATGACGTTTCAGTCAGTTTAGAGATGGGCGGGGGCGTGTGTGGGGCGGGGTGGGGGTGGGGAGAGGGGTCCAAAAAATGGAGTGCAAACTCCCGGGAGTCGAAACTTTGCCAAGTTCATTCTTGCTTCCTTAGCACGTGTCGGGCACACAGTAGGTGCTCCCTTGAAATATTCCAAAGAGTTCGTGTGACAAACGTCATGGATGTAAGAACGAATTTTCTGGAGGAGGTGTCTCTCCATCCAGCTTTTGTCAGTCTTAAAGGAGTCTTGGGTTCCCAAAGGGTTAAAAAAAAAAAAGCTCACTTAATGCAGGCAGAGACATGACATTTTTTTTCCCCCGAAATAAATGTCAAGAATGGGTTATTCTAATTCTGGGATAGAGCCAGACGTGGGCATCTGGAATGATTTCCGTGAATTAAAAAAAACCAAACCATCCCAATCGCCACCATTTTCTCCAGGTAATTTTCCATCCCTGCCCCCACAGTCAAGAGACACAGGAAAAAAAAAGTACTTCTTCCATCCTCCCTGGCTGTTTAAGAAAGAGGAAGGCGCGGGCCAATGAGCGGCGCGCGGGAGGCCGGGGCGCGGCGGGGGCGCCGCGGGGACCGCAGCCCCCCAAACTTTGGCAAGTTGCGGGCGGCGGCGCAGCGCGGGGCGCGGCCGCGGGAGGAGCCGCCCCTCGACGCCCGCCGCCCCCTCCCGGTCCGGTCCGGGCCCAGCACCGGCTGGGCTCAAAGTTTGCGGCCGCCCCTGCGCCGCGCGCCCGATGTATGGGTGATATACTGCGGCGGCGGCAGGGTGAGGGACGGCCATATTTGCCGGCGCGGCCCGAGCCGGCGACAACAAAAAGTGCGCGGGCTCCAGGCAAGCGCTCGGACGGGTGCGGGGACGTGGGGCCGCCCGGCCCGGGCCTCGGCCTCGGCCTCGCCGCCGCCGCCGCCGCCGCGCTCGCGGCCTGGCCCGGCTCTGCCCGGCGCGCCCGCCGCCCGCGGGGATGTCGTACAAGCCGAACTTGACCGCGCACATGCCCGCCGCCGCCCTCAACGCCGGTGAGTGAGCGCGGGCCGCGCGCGCCGCGCCGCAAGTGCCGCCAAGTTGGGGGCTCGCGCTCGGGGCTGCGGCCCGGGGCTCCCCGAGTCGCGCGGTGCCTCGGGCGGCGAGCTAGCGGAGGATGGTGGCGGTGGGGGGGAGGTGTCCCGGGCCGGGGCAGCGCGGACGCCGCCGCCGCCTCAGCCGCGCCGCCGCCATGATTCAGCCGCCTCAGCCGCGCTGCCAAAGTTCGCGGTGCGCCTGGAGCTCGGCGGGGCAGCGGCCCAGGCCCGGGTGTGAGCGGCGGAGCGGCCGCGGATGGCGGGGAAACGAGGGTGCGGGCGGCCGGGCGAGGAAGGCTTTTTCCCCAGCTCCCCTCCTTTTCCCCCTTCCCTTTCCTTAGGATTTTTGGGCGGCTCGGCGAGGGCCCCTGCCGGCGGGAGACGGGCGGCGCAGGGAGCGAGGCGCGGGGCTCCGAGGGTCGGCGGAGCGGGACAGGCCGGGGCTGGGCCGCGTGCGGGGCGGTGCGAGGGGGCCGGGCGGCCGCGGGCCGGGAGGGAGCCTGGCTGGGGTCCCGGGCGGTGGGCGGGTGAGCAGGGACCGCGTCCTGGGTACGAGAATGACTCCCGGTTTCCTTCACCCGGCCCTTGGGAGGCCCCTTGGAAGAAGTTGAAGTGCTGGGGCCTCGTGGGCCCTGCGGGCGGCGTGTTGCGGCTCGCCGGTCCCCGGGGTCCCCATCTGAGATCTCCCACGTGGGTACGTGCCCGGAGGGCCGCGCCGTGCAAGCCAAGGGGACCTGGTCTCCCTTCTCCTCCGGGCCTGGGCGCCGCCGGGAAACTCTTGCAAAGTTCCCAGGCAGCTTTTGACTGTGGCTAGGGGCTAGCCCCGGACCCCGAGGGAACCCGGGATAGGGCTGTGAAACTGACTTTCAGAGGTGACCGGCTTTGTGTCCAATTCCAGTACCCCCTCCTCCCTGGCATTTGGCTGTGAACAGGAAACCTCCCCACCCCCAACAGATGCGAAGTAGTGGGGACCAGGAGGGATAAGGCCTTCGGGAGGAGTCGGAGTCGAAGTTGGTTATGGTCGCTGTGTGTTAAAAATTCCACCCATGTTGACACTTCCAAGTTGGAGGTCTTGTGTCCAAATGTTGATTCCAGTACTCCAGAAACCCTCAAAGGGACCTGGAAAAGCTCTGGACCAGTGTTTTAAACTTCTCTGCTCTTTGGGGTGTGGAAAAGGTTGAGATTTTGGGTGCCAACCTGGGAGAGTTAAAACGCTAGCACGTGGGCACAGAGGAACACCCCCTCCCCCAAGAGCATGCAGCCACTGTATCATTTCAAATGGTTTCACCCCCTTTGGGTGATATGATTTGTCAGGTAAGATTTTTGCCTCCCAGCCTTCTTGGTCAGTGTTTAGGATGGAAGGGCTGTAGGTTGCGTTGCCAGCCTGAGGAAGGCCAGAGACGTAGGCTTGATCTGGGCTAGTTCCTCGTGGGTCTCACACTAGGACCTTTTGGGGTTTGGGTCACAGTGTCAGGCTGCCCCTGGGACTCAGAAGCCCTGTTCTGGGCTTGCTAGCCACCTGTATTCAGCTCTAGTTATTTTTTCAGTGGGGAATGCCAGGATGCGTGCCGGGGTCTCCAGGTGTCCGGCATTTTGATGGGGGCCCGCCCGCTTGCCGGTATTACTTTGCAGAAAGCCCTTCTCTCCCCTGCCATCTGCATCCAAGATGGACTCTCACAGTGGCTCCTCCGCCTTCCCTGTCATCATCTCTCACGCCCTCCAGGCCTGCCTCCTGCTCACTGAGTTGCCAAGCTGCGGCCTGGCCGGCAGTGGCAGTGGCGGAGTTAGACAAAGCCCCCGCCTTCCCCGCCCGAGAGCCCCCCCCCCAGGGCGCCCCAAGTGGCGGGAAGGCCGCCAGCTCCCCAGGCCCAGGCCGCTCTTTGTCTGGCGTGGGGGCGGGGAGCTGAGCCTAGCCCCAGGAGCTTCCTGGCCTCTGCCAAGCCCTCTCAGCTCTCTGCACACTGCGCTCATTGTCTGAGATGCTCCACACCGGCTGAGCTGACGTGGAACCGCCTCCCTGGCCTCCTTCAGCCCAGGTGCCGGTGTCTTCCGGAAGGGGAGGGCATGAGTGGCGGAGAAGCACCCTTCTACCCCGATTCCCCAGGGGGCCAGACACCTTCCCTAATACTGAATATGGTGCTGGGTTTGACACAAAGTCAGGTTCATCTCCACTCCTACAAGGTTATGGAAAATAGGCTTGAGGTCCTCCACCAGTATGGGGGTACTTCTCATTCCTTCTATACCCCCACCCCCTTAAGGGGATTCCCAACATCATTAAACCTTCTACTGGGAGCATGGCCTCAAACAAGTGGAGAAACTGAGGCCTGGAAGAGCCTTGACAGGTCCCACAGTCAGGAGTGGCACTGCTGGAACAGACCCCCAGGTCTAGGAGAAAAGATGTGACAGGGAGGTGAGAATTAGTGAAAAGCTGGGGGAACACAGAAGCGGCCCCTGGTGTCAGGGATCTCAGGGCCAGTCTACTTTCTCCATGGTGCTGGAGTCATCTAAAGAGTTCCAGTGTTCTGTCATGGTACGCCACCCTTCAGCCCAGAAAGGGCTTGACGGCCTGTAATGGGGAGGATCGGAACCCACTGCCAGACCTGTAAAGGAGCCATCTCTGATGGGGTGGCAAATGGAGTTTTGCCACAGTGGCGGAGAAGCTAGGGTTGCTCAAGTGGGGTATCAGGTCCTTAGTGTGCTCTGCTCAGGGGCCACATCCATACCTAGTGCCTAAACCTGGGCACGCTGTACCTAGGGAGACCCTTTCGGTGCTGTTTCCACTCCTGGACAGAGAAAGGTGTTGGGGTTGGCAGCTTGCGGCTTAGCCACTTCTGTGCAGTGTGGCTCACCCTGCAGCCAGGCCCTGGGATTCACAGCTCCTCCCAGCTCCAGCAAACCCAGCTCCTGAACTTACTTCCTCCTGCCCCTCCCCTCGCCCACACCAAGTGAGCAGCTGGTGACTTGGCCAGCCTAGTCCCAGCTGTCCATCCCTGGGGCCAAGTCTGCAGAGCCGCTGTGTGCGTGAGAGACAGTTTGGCTCTGGGGGCGGTGGTCAGGCAGCTGCCAAGGAAGACTAGGTAAATTCTCCATGGTTACTGCTGTTTGTAATTCGAAGGACATCCTCTACCCACCTAATGGCCACTTGGTTGCCATTATGGGTCTGCATGCTGCAGCCAGGGGCCTTCTCGTTGCACATCTAGGAGGTGACATTCTGTGCTGGGCTCCGGGCCCTGGCTTTGTTCTGACTGCTGCACCTGGATGGTGTCCTCAAGTGCTACAGTCTATCCGTGGGGTCTTAAGCCCCTCTTTTTGGAGTGTAGAGCCTCTGCGCTCCCCCTCTCTCTCTCTCTCTCTCTCTCTCTCTCTCTCTCTCTCTCTCTCTCTCTCTCTCTCTCTCATTAGATAGGTAGTCAGGAGTTCTGTCTGTCTTTGGAGGGGATGAGGAGCCCTGAGGGGTTGAGGGGCTTATCTAAGGCACAAAGGCTGTTCTTCAGAGCCTTGCTTTGTGTATGCAGCACACCTGTCACTCTTAGGGTTCTGTGCCTTGATGCCTTTGTGGGTTTTCCTTGATGTATTTTTCCAGCAGAGGTGGGTGTAAGAAATTCTAGCCCAGGTTAGACCAACCTTGATAGTTGCCAGTCACAGGATATAGCTTTGGTTCTCAGCTTAAGTGAGTAGGAGCTGGGATGGGGTCAGCAAGAATTAGGCTGGACACAGCTATCAGTTTCAATTTTGGTAGTGGTCTCTCTCAGAGCTCTGTTGGTGTGCTAGGGTGGGTTGTCTTTTGAGGTGCTAGGTGTTTGTGGACGCTGATCTTTCTGCCCTTTTTGCATTAATCTAGATTAGTGTCTATGGCCATATCCATTAGAGGTTGAGCTGAGGTCTCTGCTTTAAAACAAAAATGGGCCTGGATAGGGGTGGGTGTGTGAGACAGTTATGACCTGTTGCAGTACCTGGTGCCTTTGTTACAGATATCCAAGTCTAGGGGGTCTCTAACTTCTCCCTCTTCCTTGCTGTAGGAAGTGTCCATTCACCGTCTACTAGCATGGCGACCTCCTCCCAATATCGCCAACTGCTGAGTGACTATGGGCCTCCATCGCTAGGCTACACCCAGGTATGCTGTTGCTGGTGGTGGGAGGGCATGTGGGCAGCTGGAACACCAAGGGTACAGATAAAGACCACTGCTGGTAGAAGAGATTGAGGAACAAAGGTTCTCCTGTTTCCTTAGCCGAGGCTGAGGCTTGCCTCCTATTCTTCACTTGAGGGATTATAGTGCAGGGCAGCTGGGACTGTTGCAGGGGGACATGAGAGTATGGGGATGTAAGAGAGGGCCAGTAATCACTGAGGTACTTACTAGGTCTATGTCTCTGTGGGTTGCTTTGCTTGTTTCCTGGGCTAGTAAGGTCCAAGACAGAGCAATTGGGGACAGTATATTTGGAGCTGATGGTTATGAGTGTGGTGTGGTCCTAACTCAGCGGCCTGATTTATTACTGGTTCTATCCTTTATGAGACCATGACCTTCTTAGAGACCCAGATCTCTCAGTCCATTTCCTTGACCCCAAGGTCATGGTCAGGAGGCAACTGGCTGCTATCGTACCTTTGGGTGGGATCTGCAGGGGACATGCTATACCTGAAAAGTTTTCTTGCAACCGTGGTTGCCAACAGGAAGATTCTATGAGCCAAACCCCAGCCAGTGTTCTGGGGTTGCCATGGAGGTCTCTCCTTGGCTAAAGAGGCTGTGCACAACCTCCAGCCATGCCCCGACAGCCTATCCTATCCCAGGAGGAGAAGGAGGCACGGGCTCGGGAGCGGGACAGGCTGAAGAAGCGGAGGCGGCGGGAGGATGGGCTGAGGCGCAGCTTGGAGCGGCAGCGCAATGCCCTGGCCATGCGGCGCCGGCGCTGGGAGAAACGAGAGGCCAGGAGGCGGATGTGCCAGGAGGCTGAGCTCCAAGGCCTGGCCTCTAGGCCTGGTGGCGAGGCTGGGGAATGGAGACAGCAGAGGCGAGAGGAGCAGGCCAAAGCCCTGGACAGGGAGCTGGCCACCATGGTCCAGCTGCGGCAGGAGGAGGAGAGGCTGCAGCCAGGGCTCTCGATGATCTGGGTGCTTGCTTGGGCCATAGCCTAGAGATAAAGGCTGTGGGAAGGATGTGGCGAGTTTGATAAAGTTCTAGGCCTATCTTGGGTCCTTAGCGATTGTTCATGTCCTCCAGGGGTGACTTCTGCCCATATTCATTGTGGACACTTGATGCCCAGGAAGCACACCCTCTTTGTCTTGTGGATCTAGGTGTTCCCTTTGACTTGTCACTTTGACAGATCTTTTTTACTGTGTGGGTGGTTTTTTTGGATGGAATCTGGCATGAGGACCTTTTACCCTACTCTGGAGTTGTCTACGGGAGGAACATGCTTCAGCTGGGACAGTTCTGGGAGCCTGAGTCACTTTCCCTCCACTCATGGGTGGCCACTGTGGTGAGTCAGTCTATCCTAACCCTTGTCTTCTGATCCTAGGGAACTGGAAATAGCCAGGTGCCTCAGAGTAAATATGCAGAGCTGCTGGCCATCATTGAAGAGTTGGGGAAAGAGATCAGACCCACGTATGCAGGGAGCAAGAGTGCCATGGAGAGGCTAAAACGAGGTAAGCATGGTTAGGGGACTGAATGTTGCTTATCACTGTTGAAGGACTTTCTGAAGCCAAGCATACTGGCTGCAGACCTAGGTATTTGGGAGGCTGAGGCAGGAGGATGTCTTGAGCCCGGGCAGTAGACACTAAGGGGTTTCCTAGGGGAAACACTAGGTGTTCAGGGAAAGGTTACTTGATCCATGGGTTGGTACTTCAGAAATGTGTGCTGTTGCTGTTGCAGTTGCTAGGGCAATTCTAGATTTGGTAGGTGGTTATGGTGGGGGATGGGGCTTATGGGGTTTCTCAGAAGGGCATGGTAGTGAGCCCTGCACTCCTGTACTCACCAGAGAACCTCTCCTGGCTTAATGGAATTCTTTTATCCCTAAATTGTCTCCCCTGTCTGTGTTCCTGTGAACCACAGTCTAGGCCCCTGAGCAGCTATGACTGCAGAGGCTATTGGGTGGTCTTGGGGTCATGCTTCCTTGGTGTCTGCACTGCCCACTGCTCTCACATCTTTAGTGCAGCCTGTCCTCTGATCTGGGTAGGGGAGCATCTTGAGATTTTTTTTTGTATTTTTTTTTTTTTAATTGTGGCAAAATATATGTGACTTACAATTTAACATGTTAAGAATTGAATGAAGCTCATTCATATTATTATATAATCACCACACTGTTTGTATCCAGAACCTTTTATCTTACAGAATTGAAACTCTTTGTTCATTAAACCAAACCTCCCCCAGCCCCTTGAGATCTTGAGATCTTGAGTGACTTAAAGGGGAGGATGATGTCACAGAAAGCAAGGGATCCAGGGTGTGAGGTGTGAAGGGTGCTAAGCAGCGTGTTGCCTCATGACAACGTTGCTGAGGGGAGAGGAGTTCTATTTCAGAAGTTGTCACAGGAGCCCTGCAGGGCTCTAGGTTCATTCATGACCAGGAGGGACTTGGTTGATTAAAAACACCATGGAATGAACTTGGCAGAGACTGGAGATGGCCTGGATCATAGGTCCCTGATCTGTGGCAGAAGGCTGCACTAAAGTCAGATTCCCAGCCATAGGCAGGCCAGCTGAGGGACAGGCTGTAGCTGAGAGCCAGCTGAATCCATGGGTCCTCTGTGAAGAAAGTGACTGAAGCTAGACTGGGTACAAATGGGGACAGGACTGGAGATGGCAACTGGCAGAAAGAGAGATGCGATCCCTGGTGGCATCGGTACTGCTGCTTCCATGGCAAAAGGACGTGAGATCCTTCTAGGGACTGCAGGGTTGGTCCACAGATGACATTCCCTGGAAGATGCTACCTACGAGGTCTTTTTTGTTGTTGTTTTTTTTGTTTGTTTTTTTGAGACAGGGTTTCTCTGTGTAGCCCTGGCTGTCCTGGAACTCACTCTGTAGACCAGGCTGGCCTCGAACTCAGAAATCCGCCTGCCTCTGCCTCCCAAGTGCTGGGATTAAAGGCGTGCGCCACCACTGCCTGGCTACCTATGAAGTCTTAAGCAAATTTCCCAAAAGCCAGCAAATTGAATTATATATGGATATGTATAAATGGCTATTGCAGGGTACATTCTGGGGAGCTGCTAGCCCTACAAGAATGAGGGAGTGTTCATGTCACCCCAGCCATCTGCTGAGCTGAGCCTGTACAATCATGTCACATTAGTGTGAAAAACCTTGAGGCTGTCCTCAAACTCAAAACTCCTGATTCTGCCTTGAGTATTAGGATTGTGGGTATGAGTTGCCGTGCCTGGGAATTGTATTATTCTTTTTCAAGAGGGGATAACTGTATTGCTGACTTGAACTTCTTAGGTTCAGATGGTCTTCCCCCATCACAGCCTCCTGAATAGCCTGGCCCTTCTAGGTGTTTGGATGTAGATCCTCCATTCCCCTCCAGAACTGGGACTTCATGGCTGGGTTTAGCCAGCAGCTCTTCTTCATGCTCTGTGAATGGGCTGATGCCAGTCTCTGCTTCTCTTGCAGGCATCATTCATGCCCGAAGCCTGGTTCGGGAGTGCTTGGCTGAAACAGAACGTAATGCCAGGTCCTAGCCCCTGGCTAGTCTGAAGGCCCATCTCGCTACCCCGTGGAGAGAGGCTTTGTTCAAAATGGCAGTAATTTTTGTACCACAGTCATTAAGCTCTGAACCCACACTTAAAAGATTGGGAAGACATTTTGCAGTAACTGACGATGTGCATTTTAAGTAGTTAGGAATGACCCAGCTCTCTTTTCTTTCCAAACATTTGAATGATGTTTGTGAAGCCACTTCACAGCAAGCTATTGTTTGTACCCAAATACCAGTGTCCCCTTTAGCCTTCCTTTGGATACATTTTCCATTTGCATCACCCCAGTTGACTTCCTTTCCATGAGCTCACCTGCCTTGAGGAGTTGAGTGCAAACCACAGCACGTTTGCTTAGTAGCTGGCCCGCCTGTGTACAGTGTAGACCCTGCTTCATGGAGCTTCTCTGCTTAAGCGTTTGCATGACTGAATGCTTTGAAGTCAATCTTTAAAATGCAGAGGTTATACATACAGAAGAAAGAGCAATCTACCCAACCTACCAAGCACCCTGCAAATGTCCATCCTGAGACTGCAGATCTCAGTTCCGTGTTTACTGTGAGCCCATCACAACATCTGGAAGAAAACGACTGAAACTGTTGCATCTTTGTATTTATTACTTGATGTAATAAAGCTTATTTTCATTAACACTTTGTATTAAGATGTGGAATCTTTGGAGTCTTAAGTGCTTGTTTTTCTTTGGGGGAGGATAGTATCCTGCTAATTATAATGACTCTGGCTTTGAACTCAGTATCTCTGTCTTGGTTTCCTGAGTGTTGTGGTCATCACTGGAGCTCCTTAGGGAGGGCCTGGACACGTTTGCTAAGGGATTACCTGTCTGGCCCAGAGGCACCTTATGTGGTGATACCACTAGTACAGCTGGTTTCAAAGTGTGCTTAAATCTCAAGGGTGACAGAGATCTACATTGTGAGATTTAAGTGTGGTGTGACTGCCACAGCAGCTGCATGACTGGCTTGGTGACCTGCCGCAGCTCCTCTGCCATCACAGGTAGGAGGTATCCAAGGATCACCTTTTGCTGGTTATTGTGGGAGGCAGAGGCAGGAAGATCACATCCTTGATGCCACACCAGGACTATGCAGTGGGCATTGCTTTTAAAAAATGAGTATTTTTCATAATGTGATATGCTCTGGTGCTGAGGAAAGCAAGTTGTGCTTGAAGTATTGTCTGTGTGGTCTCCACACAGTTGCGTGTGAAAACTGACTGTGCACTGGGTTCTGCTCTGTGCTGGATGAAGATAAGTATCAGTTGTGCAGTCAGTGTTACAGGCACAGAGTTCAAAGGCTGGCAGAGGCGGCCATGGTCTTCTCTGCATCTCCAGCAGAAAAAACAATGTACCAAAGGAGACAAACTGAAGCTGCCCTTGGCTACAGTTCAAAACTTGCCATCCTGTGGGTGGGCTTCTTCTGCCCCTTTCCATAACCGCCTGCTCAAGGGAGGTTGATATAGGAAGGACCTAGGTTCTCCAACAAAGCAAGCCCTGCTTGGAGTATCCTAAGCCTCACCTCACAGTATTTTCCCTATCTGTAGGCTCCCCCAACACCCACCTCGAGACAGGGTCTAACTATGTAGTTCTTGCTGTCCTAGAACTTGCTATGTAGACCAGGCTGGCCTTGAGCTCAAAGAGGTAAGGCCTGCCTTTGCCTCCCAGCAGTTGAGATTAAAGGTATATGCTACTACCTGTGGAGTTCTAACAAAGCTATTAACTGGTTAAAACAAATGAAAAACCATCTGTAGCTTTGTGTGGTGGTAGTGATCCTTGAAACTGGGGAGGCAGAAACTGGAAGATCTCAGGGTTTGCCTGGGCGATGTGAGATCTTGTCTCCAAAACCAAAGACTAAGGTCCAGTGAAGAATAATGGAAACATTAATCAGGTTCTGGGACCTCATCTCAAAAATCTACTTGCAAGGAACGACGAACTTTTGACACACGCGACAAGTTCCACTTGCATTTCCATTGCTGTGATAAAATACCATGGAAGAAAGCAACCTAGGGAAGAAAGTTTATTTATTTGGTTTTTTGAGACAGGGTTTCTCTGTGTAGCCCTG
The DNA here is from genome assembly GCA_028551405.1 of Uromys caudimaculatus. Lineage (NCBI taxonomy): Eukaryota > Metazoa > Chordata > Mammalia > Rodentia > Muridae > Uromys > Uromys caudimaculatus. The sequence continues at coordinate 28,893,776 of CM052721.1, forward strand.
GCTGTCCTGGAACTCACTCTGTAGACCAGGCTGGCCTCGAACTCAGAAATCCTCCTTCCTCTGCCTCCCAAGGGCTGGGATTAAACCACTGCCTGACTGGAAGTTTATTTATTTAGCTTACAATTTTAAGTTATAATTCATCATTTGGGGAAGTCAAGGCAGGAACTCAAGAAGTAGCCGTTATCACATTCACAGTCAAAAGCAGAGGAACAAGCATTGTTGCTAGTTCTCTCGTAGTTAGTGCTCTCACACTGGTCAGGATTCCTGCTTAGGGAATGATGCTGCACACAGTGGGCTGTCTTCCTACTTCAGTTAACAAGATAATTCCCACAGACATACCTTCAAGGCAACCTAGATAAGTTCTCCTTAAGACTCTTCCCTGGTGATTCTAGGTTGTCTGTGTGACTTTGACTGCTAAAACTAGTAAATACAGCAGGTAACTTAGTAACATTCCACGGTCATTTTCCCTTTACCAGAAACTAAGGATAAATGATCCTTAAGACAGCTCAGCAGTGGCCCTGGAGTTGAAAGATAATCACTGTTATTGTCTGACTCAACTTGCCATAAAAAGGGGTTTATTGCTGGGCAGTGGAGGCTCACGCCTTTAATCCCAGCACTTGGGAGGCAGAGGCAGGTGGATTTCTGAGTTTGGGGCCAGCCTGGTCTACAGAGTGAGTTCCAGGACAGCCAGGGCTACACAGAGAAACCCTGTCTCGAAAAACCAAAAAAAAAAAAAAAAAAAAAGGGTTTATTTAATATTAAATGAACAATTTTTATTTATTTTTTATTTTTAAGATTTTTAAAAAAAGATTTATTTTATTTATATGAGTACACTGTAACTGTCTTCAGACACCCCAAAAGTGGGTACCAGATCCCATTACAGATGGTTGTGAGCCACCATGTGGTTGTTGGGAATTGAACTCAGGACCTCTGGAAGACAGTCAGTGCTTTTAACCCCTGAGCCATCTCTCCAGCCCCGAACAATTTTTAAAAATTAAAAAAAAAAAAATTTTTTTTAAAAATTGTTTTTATCAGCCGGGCAGTGGTGGCTCACACCAGCACTTGAGAGGTAGAGGCAGGTGGATTTCTGAGTTTGAGGCTAGCCTGGTCTATAGAGTGAGTTCCAGGACAACCAGGGCTACACAGAGAAACCTTGTCTCAGGAAAAAAAAAAATTGTTTTTATCTTAACCTTTTATTTACTTAGTTTTGTGTTTGATGAGTGTGGGTACATACGGTCACAGTGACGTCACTGGACGACTTCGTAGGTCAGTTCTGACCTTTTACCTTATGTGGATTTTGAGGATCAGAACTCAGGCCAGGCTTGGTGAGAAGCTCTGGCCACTGAATCACATTGTCAGCCCTATTTCCTACCTTTTTAGAATAACACTGTACTGTAGTCAGAGGTCCATGCAATTCTAACATTTGGGATGATCAGACAGGAGGGGTCTGTACAAATCGGCATCCAGTCTGGGTTACAGTAGACAAAGCAGACATGTTGCATAAGCCTGTGTAATCCTAGAATATGGGAGGGAAGCAAGAAGATCAGCAATTTAAGATTATCCTTGACTCCATAGTGAGTTCAAGGCCCGCTTGAACACATGAGATTCTGTTTCGAAACCAAAGAAGCATAAAAGGGGATATTTTTGTAACCACTGCCAAAATCGAGGAGCCATGAAACAGTGGCAGCTTACAGACTGGCACTGCGCTCTTACTAGAATGGCCTTTGTGTGCCACCCACACAGTATCATTCTTTACATTTACCTTTGTGTGTATTCATATGTGTGCATATGGCACAGTGCATGTGGGGGTCAGAGACGACTCTGGGTCAGGCTCGACAGCAGGTACATCACCATGCCCAGTTCCAGAATGTTCTCTTTAGATGTTAACAATGCTGGAGCCAGGGACTGCCGCCTTTATTCCTGGAAGTCTCTTGGTATGCCATCAGCATCAGCCTTTTTCTCAGTGACGGTTTGACTTGCTTCCCATAGTTCTTTCAACAACTTCTTCTTTTCTAGAGTCTTTTTTGCTCTTTTCTTCCTCTCTTGCTTTCTCCTCTGAGCCTCGAGCTTCTCTTTGTGAACAGGGCTGTTTTCACCATTGTAGAAAATATCCACCTTCTCCTGGAGGATCTTCCGAGCTATCTTTCTGTTTTGATCCACAGAGCGTGTTTGGTGACACTGCGAGAGTCAATGGGCAGGACTGTAAAAACCATGGGTGTCAGGAGATGGACAGGAATCCCTAGTCTCTCAATCCACCCTCTCCTGTCTCATGGGGAAAGGCCAGGAGCCCCGTGAGTCAGCAGCAGGGAAGCCCAGGGCCTTTCTGCATGCGGCTCATGGTCTCAGCAGCACACACTAGTTGTATTGTAGGACTCCCACTTGAATAATTATGAATGTGGTTTTGGGGGCCAGGCATGGAGGGAGAGACAGTGGACCTTTGAGTTTGAGGGCAGCCTGGTTTCCATAGCAATACCCCGTCTTTAAAAAATAAAAGATTTTACATTTAGAAGCAACAATAGCTTAAAATATTAGTGTATAAGGATGAGTGTTTAGCTTGCATGTATGTTTGTGTAACATGTTCATGCTTTGGGCCCATGGAGGCCTGAAGAAGCCAGTTCGTGAGCCACGGGAATCAAACCCAGGTCTTCTGGAAGAGCAGCCAATGCATTTAACCTCTGAACCATCTCTCCAGCCCCAACAATAACTTTCAAACTAATTTAAGCCTTTCCCAAGTAAATATGGAAACACTGACTAGAGTCTAGCTTGTGCAAAATTCATGAGCCATTCACAAATGGATCCATCTGAGAGACTAGGACACACATTTGCTAACAGCTTCCCATAGCATTCATTCTGTGACACTGAGTGGCGAGGGCCTAGCAAAGCTGCTGATGGGCAAAGGAAATGCGGTCGTTGGGGGAGAATCCCAAAGGAAATGAAGCGAGTGGCAGGGTCCACAAAATTAGCGTTTGGAATTTTGTTAGGAATGAGTTTCTCCAGGAAAAAAGCAACTGAGGATTTTTAACTCACGTCTTGGCTCAAGAAGCTGGCCAGAAGCAGCTTCCAAAGGACTGAGCAAGTTCCTTGTCTGCCTCAGGCAATGAGCACAAGCTTACAGGACTCAGTTAACCACAAATAGAATAGCTTGGAACAAGTTTGCCTCTAGTAGTGGAGTATCTGTTGGGTTGGCTGTACCTGGGAAAATCTGTCCTTGGCCTTCACGCTCCCCCAAAGGCTGCATGTCCTGCTTGTGGGGCTTTCGTGACGTATAGATGGTGGTGGCAGTGGCTGGCTAGCAGCTCCACTTGCCTGGCTTGTATTTCAGAGGCTGTGTGTCTGGGCTGAAAATCACTCGGCCACTTCCTACGTGTGCATGCAGTTGGCAGCTGGTGCCACCCTTGACCAGGGACCACCTTCTTTAAGGAAGAGCCACACTGGCAGCTGCACAGAGTGCTTTGCCTTCTGAGTCTGTGTGCTTTGCCTCCACTTCTGTGTTGGGACTGAAGAGATGTCTCAGAGGTTAAGAGCACTGACTGTTCTTCCAGAGGTTGTGAGTTCAAATCCCAGCAACCACATGGTGGCTCACAACCATCCGTAATGGGACCTGATGCCCTCTTCTGGTGTGTCTGAAGGCAGTTACAGTGTACTTACTTTAAAAAAATAAATAAATAAAAAATCCTTGGGCTGGAGCCAGTGGAGCTGGAGCGAGAAGGAGGGGGAGGAGGAGGAAGAGAAAGAAGAAGAGGAGGAAGAAGAAGAAAGAACATGTGTTAGAGATATTAGTTGCAGCAGGGCAGAGGGTCATGGAGGAGAGAGCCCACCAGTTGAGGACTGATAGCCAGCAGCAGAATTCATTAGTCCCATGCTGGAGACCAGGGGTGGGTTTGGGAGCAGCAGGCTATAAGGAGACCCGCCTTAGCCACAGCTTCACTTCTGGTGACACAGAGCTAAATTCAGGAACAGCAGCAAAGCCCTGGCTCCACAAGACTCCAGCGCCAGGCTCCTGAGTCTGGGCAGGAGGTTCATCTACAGCTTAGGCCTAGGTACATCTGCAGTGCCCTGATTACCCTGGGTTGGCAGTGTGCCAGTGCCAGATTGGGCAGCCCTTTGGCTGAAACCCGTTGTGGTTGCAGACCTGGACCCCCCTCATCACTTGGTACTCTCCACCCCGCCCCTACCTTGACCACGATGCCGGAGGGCACATGCTTGAGCACTACACAGTTGCTGGTTTTGTTGGTAGCCTGGCCCCCGGGACCATGTCCTTTCACGAACTGTTCTTCAAGCTCACTCTCATTCAGGGGAAGCAGAGCAGGAGAGTCCTTCCTGCCGGCCACCTGTACTGCAGTGGCAGCCATTCCTGGGGAGAGCAGTGCTGGCTTCTCCTGAAGCCTGATCCCCCAATTCCCAGAGCATATCCTGATCAGTTGGACAGGGAGACGGAGCAAAGCCCGGGTCCTCGTGGAAGCCATGGCTTGGTGTGGCAGGACCTGGGTGGAGAAAGAATTGAGACTATGTTTTTACTTTGCTCTCAAGACGACACCCTGGTTTTTATCTGATCCCAGTACTGGTCTAACCTTAACCCTTCATGCCCAGGATTCCCATCCAAGTACTGAACAGGCCTGACTCTGCTCAGCTTCCAGGATCAGATGAGAACTGGGCACGTTCAGGGTGGCATGGCCATAGACTACACATTCTCTTTTAAAACACCAAAAATACTTTCAGTGCACTGAGAGGTGCTAGCTCCTCCGAAAGAGGTGTTGAGTTACTTAGAGGAGTGGGGCTGTGGTCTGATAAAGACATATAAAAGAGCACATGGAGGAAGAATTAGGACCCCAGTCAAGGACAATATTTAAATGTGAAACCTGCATTTGTAGGAAGATGTCAGTGTGAGTCTGCTTTATAGCTGAGTTAAAGTCTGACACAGGAAACTTCACCATCCATCAGTTTCCCAACTGCTGGGTTGTAACTCGGGCAGTTTCCCGGGTTTGAATGGGAACATCTGTTCCCTGGGATGCACTGCCAATAATTGGATCCAAGTGGTCTCCTTGTTACCAAGTCAAGCAATTTCTACTAAGGCGCCTGTTAGGCTTAAACACAACTGACGTGTGAGTGGTGTCAAGATGAAGGAACTGGACTGGTGTGCTAGCCAGAGAAGATGTTTAGGACCATATAGAGATTGAGCTGCACCCTTCATGTGCCACCATTCTTAACAAGTTACACTCCCAGGTTCAGGAAGTCTGTTTTTAAACAATGGAAGACTTAACCACTGAAGCTCTTGCTCTCTTCTCTGGCTCTCACCCCTTACTCTCTTCCCCCTCCCTCCCATTCCCCTCCCTTTCTCCACGTGCTCATGGCCGGCCTCTATTCCTCTCTTCTCTCCTCTCCCCCCCCCCCCCCATCTTTCTCTGTCTCTACTCCTCAGCTCTCCTCCCATGCCCTAAATAAACGCTATGGCTGGTCCCTCGGGGGAAGGGATGCCTCAGCATGTGCCCGCGGAGGCGCCCCCTTCCCCCACACCATACCGCGCCTCTGCCAAACATACCCTGGCCTCTGTCTTTGTATAAAACACAACACTCACCACAAAGATGGACATCAAGTCAGTGGGAATGTATGGAACTCCTAAATACACTCGGAGGCATGATTTGAACACATGCCTTTCCACCCTCTCACCCTCACCCCTGATGTGTTTATAAAAAGATAAAAAGAGGTATAAGAATATGTTCTATGGGTGTGTAGTCAGGTGTGGGGGAAGGGGGTGCCTCATCGGGCCCATGCCGGGGGCCCCTTCCCCTGAGGGACCAGCCATACGATGGTATGGTATAGAACAGAGTTTGTTCAGGGCATGGGGAGGGGAGTTAAGAGGGTAGTGGAGGCAGAGAAAGGCAGGGAAACAAAACAAAACAAAACAAAAAAACAAAAACCACCTGAAGTTATAAGACCCTGTCTAAAAGTCTAAAAGGTTTAACTAATGATTAAAGATACAGCACAACCAGCCAGGACTACAGAGAAATTATGCATTGAAAAAACAAAAACAAATCCAGCCAAACAAAAAATATACAGCATAACCTTGAAATCACTTAGCTGACGAATGAATTGGACAGGGAATAGTAACTACTAGGACATGGTCAATCATATAGGCCTTTGAGGTTTTCAAGGGGTCAAAGGTAAAATAGTTCTCCTTGTGAAAGGGTGAGTCACAAGCCAGGTCCAAATCATCAACTGGAAAATGGGTGAATTTGCTTTTCCCCACTCAGCTCACATAGGATAGAAAAGATCAGAGAAAAAGTATTTTGGGGATAGCCTCTGCTAATTACTTCTGGGGCTCGGTAAAGTGTTTAGCAGCCAGGCAATCTCAGAAACACAGCTTCCTTGTGGACCATGCCTCTGCTGAGGCATGTGCAGGCACCAAGCATGGGGAGCCACTTTCATACTGCACTGAAGGCTCTCGACAGCAGCCAAACCATGGTGACAGGTTCCTGGCATTTGTCTGCTACACAGGGCGGGGCTACATTCTAAGATGACTAGAGTTCCAGGACAGAACTACCTGGGTTTGCTTTCAGCTTGCTTATTACCCCTAACCCACGATCATCCACTGACTGCTGATACTGTTATGTCTACCCCAGGGATTGTGTAGCTCTGGCTGTCCTGTAACCCACTCTGTAAGACAGACTGGCCTCAGACTCCTAGAGACCGGTCTGCTTCCACTCCCGAGTGCTGGGATTAAAGGCATATGCCACCACACTTGGCAATTTTCTAAACTTTCCATATTTAGTGTTTTGACCTCTTTTTATGTGGGTATGTGCATTATATGCGTGCCTGGTGCCTACAGAGGCCAAAAGCAGGTGTTGGATCCCATGATACTGGAGTGACAGACAACTGTGAGCCACCGTATGTGCATTGGGAACTGATCCCAGGTCTTCTGTAGGAGCAGAAGACCTATTTATTTATTTATCTATCTATTTATTTATTCATCCATCCATTCATTCAATTCTGAGATAGGATCTGAGGCTGGGCTTGATTTTCTCATCATCCTGCGTCCACCTCCTGAGTTCTGTGATTCTAGGTGTGCACCCCCATGTCTTGCTCCTCCTCTTCACCTCCTTGCTGCCTCCCTTTCTTCCCTCCCCCTTTCCCCTTCATTCCCCTGTGCCCCTTTATTTTGAGGCAGGCTTTCTTTTCTTTTTTTTTTTTTAATTAATCATTCTATTCGTTTACATCTAAAATGATATCCCACTTCCTGGTTACCCCTCCCCCAACCCCCATCCTGCATCCACCCTCCACCCTCCCCTCTGCCTGTATGAGAGTGCTCCCCCACCCTCCCCCACTCTCCCGGCCCACCATTCCAGCATCCCCCTATGCTGGGGAATCAAGCCTCAGAAGCAGGTTTTCATTATGCAGCCCTGGCTTGCCTGGAACTCTTATATAGACCTAGCATTAAAGGTGTAAGTCACAATGCCCCACTTTCCTGAAGCTTTAAGTGCATGCTTCTGAGTAGGCAGAAGAGTTGGCACTGGGTGTCTTTAGAACCCCCCTTTTCTATGGCAACTGGATATGATGAACTGTAGCACAGGCTTCTGAAGCCTTATGCTGACCCTTTTTAATTCTGTGACTGACAGTATGGTCTAAACCTATGGCTTCTTTTTGTGACAGTCAGTGTGTCCTGCTGGTACCGATGGGTGATTTTTAAGACAACAGTGTAAGGTGTTCCTGTGGAGGGACAAAATCCAGAGCAATGAAAGGCATGCTTTAAGGTGCAAGCCTTTAATCTCAGCACTCAGGAATCAGAAGGAGGTGGATCTCTTGAGTTTGAGGCCAGCCTGGTCTACAGAGGGAGTTCTATGACAGCCAAGGCTATAAAGAGAAACCTTGTCTTGAAAAACATCAAAAAAAACCCAATCTCCCCCCCCCAAAAGAACCCTAACAACTGTTTTTGTAGGGGAGGAGGCTGGAGAGATGGCTCAGTGTGAAGAGTGCATGTTGCTTTTGCAAAGGACATGAGTTCAGTTCCCAGCACCCACACTGGGCTGCTCCTTATAAATCAATCCAGTTCAGGAAATCTGGTGGGCTTTTCTGGCCTTTGATGGCCCTACACACACACACACACACACACACAAAATCGGTGTGAAGTATATTAGAATTACCCTTATGAAAGTGTGAGTGATAAACAAGCTGTGGCGGCCCCATGCCTATAATCCCAGACCTTAAGGCCAGCCTGGGAGACATAATATTCTGCCTCAGAACCATATCAAAGACAGGCAAGATGGCTCAGTGGATAAAGATGCTTGCCACCAAAAGTAATGACCTGGGTTCAATCCCAGCAATTCACAAGATAGAAGAGAATCAGCTCCTAAAACTTGTACTCTGACCTCCAGATATGTGTTATGGCACGCACCTTTTCCCCAACAAAATAATAAAATGGAATCAAAACAAAAACAACCGCAAATATACAAAGACGAAAATGTTTTGAACCCAGACACTATGATCAGTGACAGGACTAAATTAATGTCCCAAAATGGCCCTTTTTTGATTTCTGCTTTCAACGTACAGAACAAAATTCCTTTGTGTAACAGAAAGCTTCAAGTCCATGGACTGACCATGGAGTATGAGCCCAGGGTCTCTTTGGGTTTCTCTTCCGCCGGTTTATGAACTAACCAAGCAGAGGATGGCAGTGATACAGAGTGCTGTGACAAAGACAGGAAGCAAGTCTGGAACAAGCCAGACTCCAGACAAAGACGGCAGGAGAGTGCTTTCATCAGCAGCTGTCACAGCCACTGGCTCAATCTCTGCCCTTCTGTCCTGGCTCAGAGCTGACAGACACCCTGGAAGCTCTCCCACCCAACTGAGTTCAAGAAGGTCCCCAGTGTTCAGTGACTGGCTGCTTTGTTCAATGGTTAATTCCAGCAGCCAATCAGACGATGCTAGACGCTTCTAGCATCTCCTGGCGCTTTGGATCTAGTCCAGTGAGTGCTAAAAATGACAAACACACCCAAGGCTCTGCTTCCCCACAGCCCAGAGAATACAGACTGGATTTCAGGTTGTGATCGCAACCTAAAGTCTTCGGGGACAGTAAAAGTAGCTCAAATTATAGCTCACTGTAACATTACAAAAACACAAAAGAAAAAGGACAAAAGGAAGTGCTGGTAAGGGGAGACCAGCAGCTGGCAGCTCTGCTCTAATTCCTTCCTGGGAGTATGAGCTTAAATTTAGGGCTGGCTCTGTATCCAGACTTCCCTGGCCCTCCTTTCCTTTGATCATGGCTTCTGGTATTCATGAGCCGGTGAAGTTTGGGTTAATAAGTCTCTCACCATCCAAGTCCCAACTTAGTCAAGTGTAGAGAGAATAGGTCTTCTAGACTTTCCAAAAGAGAACATGAATTTGGTGAAAAATTTCAAGGTCTACTAAGCATCAAGCATAGGCCTCAAGGAGCACAAATAGTTTGCACATCAAAGAGACATGAAGCCATCTATAAATACAATCGCTGCGATAGCCCAGGCTGTACCACAGAGATAGGCCCCAGATTTCTCACAGTGCTCGTCAGGATTTGTAACTTGCAGTCAATTTCTGCCTCATGTCACGAATTCTGGCTCACCACCATTCCTTCAGCCTCCTAATCAACCCAATCCTGGAAGGAAGCGCCGATGGGATGGCCCCTCAACTCTGCAGCAAGGCCTAGGACAGAACAATCCGATTTCAACAGCCCTAATCCTATGGATGGGGGCAGAGGATCATTCTTACATCTCTGAGATGGTGGCACAGGCCTCTAATCCCAGCACTCAGGAGGCAGAGGCAGGTGGGGCTGAGTTTGAGGCCAGCCTGGTCTACAGAGTGAGTTCCTGGATGGCCAGGCCTACAAAACCCTGTCTAAACACCCCCTTCCCCCCCAAAAAAAATCGACTGGGAGCTTGCTTAGTAGTAGAGTGCGTGCTTAGTTAGCCTAGCCTTGAGTTTTATTTCCTAGCATTGCAATAAGTAAGAGGCAGATGATTATAGCCCACAGGACTAGTGATCTGGCTCAGCATGGAAAGGAGCTTGCCACCAAGTCGGAAAACCTGTGTTCAGTTCCTGGAACCCACGTGACAGAAAGAACGGATTCTTATGAGCAGTGCTCTCTCTCGCCCTCTCTCTTTCCACACACTTACATACTCATGTAATTAAAACAACCCATAAAGGATGTTTTTGTCTATCTGAAGACAAGGTGGTCCTGAATTTTGCACTTCCTGTGTTACGCTCTTGAGTGCTAGGATTATTGCCACTACACCTACATCCAGCAAGGTAATTGGAGTTTATTTTCATTTTAGGAAAGCCCATGGGTGTGTTTCAATCTCTAGAATGGGTGCTTATTTAAACATTTACTGCTTTGGTGTTTCTTTAGAAAGGTAAGGTACTGAATACAGTTTTCCCTAGCCACAACCTTCATGGTATATCAACCTTGCAGAAACTTCATCAAAACTTAACAGAAAGAATTCATGAAGAGAACTCCATAGGGCACTTGAGAGAGATGCTCTCAGCAGAGCCTGCCCCTTCCTCAGTGAGCACATGGCACACCTGAGAGTCTTAAGTCTGATGCTTGCACCTTGGGCAGGCAGGGAATCAGACTGTTTCCGAATCTCTGTCTTCTGTTACTGTTTTTGAGACAGCCTCACTATTTAAAGCCCAGTTGGCCGGGGACTTCATTATGTAGTCCAGGCTGGCCTTGAACTCAAACAATTCTACCTGCCTCTGCCTCCTGAGTGCTGGGATCTAAAGATGTATGCCACCATGGCAGACTTTGCTTTTTCTAACTAGCTCCCAGGTAAGGCCATTACTGATAGTTCAGGGACCACACTTGGAGCGGGAATGTTGCCTTCATCCTGACACTGAGGATGGCAAGACCGTTTGATGAGAGGCTTGGGGTCACGATGGCAATGATGGAGATGCGGCAGAGGAGGAGATGAGTGGGATGGGAAGACAAGGAGGTCCTCTAGATAAAAAGAAAGGACTGGATATAGATTTGAGCTATTGAAGACATGGCAACAAGGAAACCGAGAATCTGGATCATCTGAAGAAAGAATGCCAAAAGGCGCCTGCTCTGGAATGGTTCCCCAGCGAAGTATTCTGTTAGGCACACATGAGACTCCACGTAGTCATAGAGAGGGGTTGGGGGTATGGGCTCAGGGAGCTGTGCTTGCCCAGCATGCATGAGGCTCTAGGCTTTATCTCTAGCAGAGCACAAACCAGGCATGGTGGTACATGCTTACAATAACTACACCAGAGAGGTGGAGGTAGGAGGATCATAGGATACAAGATCCTGCTTTGATCTGGGGAACAGTGGCAAAGGAGACCACTCTGGGTCTGGTCTGTACTTACTAGGCATGCTGCTACCTAGGTCAAGAGACAACTAATGAAATATATAAAGGGACCAGTAGCTAGTTCACAATACCAACATCCTATTCCTCTTTTTATAGAACACTTCAATGCACTGAGAATTACGCCTGTCCTATTTGTGGCATCTCACAGGAAGCTTCTAATTTATCAACCACACTATGAGACTGCAATGGGAACATTAAGAAAGCAGAACTCACAACACAACCTTTTATTTTAAAACTCTTAAAGCCTATGCACCATTAATGGTGTTTATTACTCAAATGTCTTCACTTGAGCTGGCTCTGGTAATGCAAACCTGTAATTTCAGCACCTCGGAGATAGAGGCAGGAGAATTTCAAGTCTGAGGTTAGCCTGTGCTACACAGACCCAACTCCTTAAAACAAAAACGCCAAACCAAAAATGATAAAGAAAATAAGGAAGTGTGGATTCTCTTAAGCTTGCTTACTGTGGAAGAGCATTAGTTTTTTTTTTTTAAAATAAGTCCATATAGCTTAGGACAGCTTCAGACTTACCACAAAGCCTCAGATGATCTTGAAGTTCTGATAGTCCTACTGGGTGGGAGTACAGGACAGCTGTTTTCAACGTTTTTATTTGAGTCAGGGTCTCATTATGAAGCCCTGGCTGGCCTAGAACTTGTTATGTATACCAGGCCAGGCTGGCCTCCCATGTGCAGAGATCACTTGTCTCTCTCTGTATGGAGTGCTGGGATTAAATTTAAAGGTGTGGACCACCATGCCTGACCTTTTTTTTTTCCTTTAGACCAGGCTGGCCTTGAACTCACAGTGATCCGTCTGCCTCCCGAGTGCTGGGGCTAAAGGCGTGCGCCACTGCATCCTCCCTGGCCAGGCTTGACTTTTTTCTTTCTTTTTTTTTCTTTTTTGGTTTTTTCGAGACAGGGTTTCTCTGTGTAGCCCTGGCTGTCCTGGAACTCACTCTGTAGACCAGGCTGGCCTCAAACTCAGAAATCCTCCTTCCTCTGCCTCCCAAGTGCTGGGATTAAAGGCGTGCGCCACCACTGCCCAGCTACACTTGACTTTTTTTTAAAACTAAATTTATCTTTTTCCCCTGCGTGTTTCATAATACCTCCAATCTGTTCTTCCCCTTTATTTCTTTAAAAAAAAAAAATGTTAGCTCACTTTGCTTAACTTTCTCTTTTTGAGTCTTCCTCTCCTTATTTTATTGCAGAAAGGCTATACTGCAGAAGAGAATAGACTTTCTTTTCCCTTTCCCTTTCCCTTTGTGGGTGTGTGAATATGCGCACACAGAGGACCAAGGTCTACACTGGGAATCCTCCATTGCTCTCCACCTTTCCACCTTATTCACTGAGTCAGGATCTTAGTCAAAAAAAAAAAAGCTCTCTGATATGGTTGCCCTTTCTAGGCCGCTTGCTTGGGGACTGCTGCCTCTGTCTTCCCAGGCTGGAATTACAAGCTGGTCACCAAGCTCACTGGGCATTTTTAGGTGAGTTCTGGGGATCCAAACTCTGGTCTTCACACTTGAGCAGCCAGTGCTCCAACCGCGGAGCCACTCTAAGGCAGCCTTCCTGCGTAACCCAGGCTAGCCTTAATCCCTCGATCCTGTTGCTCCAGCGTCCCAAATTATGGGATTACAGGCCTGTGCTACCGTGAAGGATGAGTGTGAACTCTGCAGTACTCATGTGCGGAGCTGTGATTTACTTTCCAACCACGGTCACACCTCCTTATGTGTCAGGTGAAGATCATACCATGAAGGGTGCGGACACAGCTAAGTATGTCACCACAGATAGAACACTTTTAGTGTCTGTTAGATGGTAGCACACCAGCCCCTACACTGCACAACTGAAGAGTCTAACTCACAAACCACTTAAGCTGAGGTCTGAAGGCATAAGCTCAGCCTGCTAAGCAACTACTTCCTGGGCTTTTGAAAGCTGAAGGCAAAAAGGCATCTAGAAGAGTGAGCTGCTGATTATATTGCTTGGTTTGATCCAATTTAAGAAGTACCTGGAGGTGCTGGAGAGATGGCTCAGTGGTTAAGAGCACTGACTGCTTTTCCAGAGGTCCTGAGTTCAATTCCCAGCAACCACATGGTGGCTCACAACCATCTGTAATGGGGATCTAATGCCCTCTTCTGGTGTGTCTGAAGAGAGCAATGGTGTACTTGTACACATAAAATAAATAAATCTTTTTTTTTTTAAAAAAAAAGAAGTACCCAGAAACCACAAAAATGCCAGAGAGGTGCTATCTGCTCAGATCATAATTCTGGTCTATGAAATCAGGTGCCAAGGAGATCATTGTGATGCCAAAATTACAGCTGGTCTTCTCAGCAGGTTCACACTGACAGACTGAGGTGTCTTGATCAAACCAAGCTCTGGTTGAACATAACTAACTTTAGAAAGTAGAGCAGAAAACTCATAAAAAGCAAGAAGTTTAAAATGCAGGGTTAGAAATGGAGCCTCACAGCAGAATATCTGCTTAGCTGTGGGTTTTCAACACCACAAAATGAAACAAAACCCAAATAAGAACCTGGTCATTTTCCATACATACTAAGTAAGCTACAGACAGATTTATTAATTTTATTTTCTGAAGTGCGGGATGCCCCTCCCCAGACAAACATCATAAAGCAAGTCACACCAGGAAACAGGAGGGAGAGTTATTCCCAGTCCTGGAATGGCAGGGTTGACGGCAGTTCTAAGCCAGCAAAAGAATGAAAGAAAGAATGAGACATCAAAAAGCTATATCCAAGGTAAGAAACATTTGCCTGTGTCAGTTAACAAACCAGTCTAATAACCATGCTAGTTCCTGAACATCTGACTGAACACATCAACAGATTAAAAAGGAATTCTCAAAAAAAATATACTGAAGCTGTCTATGGTGGTGCACACTGGTTGGCCATCCTAGCATTTGGGAGACAGAGGCAGGAAGATCAAGAGTACAAAGCTAACCTTGGTTACATACTGAGTTTCAAGTCATGGAAAGAAAAAAAACCCTCCAAAATTTACAAAGCATTTCTGGTTTTGTGGCCATACCTTCTCTATGGTTAGGACCTAGTAGTAGCTGCCTTTGGGTTTCATATTCACCTATAGGAAGAACACACCTTTCTCTGGAGTTGTCTGAGGAATTCACAGTTCTTACTTATTTGAATGCAAGATTCTAGTGTCTCTATTAGAATATAATAGATTTAATGCTAGATTAGTTATTAAAATAATAGATTAGGTCTATTAGAGTTAAGAGATTTAAGAATCAAGTGAAATAAGTGATATTTTGAAATATGAGGTCATTAAAAACATCTATGTATTTTAAAAAGTTGATTTTGGGTTGGTGTATGGTCATTATATTGATGCGTGGGTGTATCAGAGGAGGCTTTAGATCTGGAGTCTGGGATTGCTACTTAAGTTTCACTGTTGAAAAATATCTGCATAGCCAGGCTGGGCAGTGGTGTACGCCTTTAATCCCAGTAGTTGGGAGGCAGAGGCAGGTGGATTTCTAAGTTCGAGGCCAGCCTGGTCTACAGAGTGAGTTCCAGGACAGCCAGGGCTACACAGAGAAACAAAAGCCCAGGCTTTTAATCCTAGCACTTAGGGGACTGAAGCGAGAGGATCTCAGTGAGTTCATGGCATCCTGGTCTACATAAGGAGTTCCAGGGCAGCCAAGGCTATAGCTGAGACTGTCTAAAGTAGTAACGTTATTACCCTAAGTGGTGGGTATTTTAAGGAGAGGATGAGATGGGATGTTTCTTTTGTGGTTTGCCTTTTCAAGGGCAAAAAGCTCTCCTGCATCTGAGCACTTACACGACAGTGCCCAAGCACTTCTTTAGGCCAGGATTCTATGTGCTACCTCTACCCCAATGCTGCGCTTGCTGCGAGACAAGTTCCATTGAATAAATAGATGAGTATTGATCCGTTTCTCCTTGGGCCTCTGTGGAACTATCTTGTCCAGAGCAGCGAGCGCTCCTCCTCTCCTCACGCCAAGTGTGTGGAGAGACCCACAGCCGATCTCCTTAAATTTCGAGTAAAGTGCGTCCAGACATTTTAGCTCAGGGGTCAGGCTGGAAAAGACCTCATGTAAGTTAGGTGACAGAAGTCAGAAGCAGGTCTGGAGTGGCAGCTTCAATGTCTCATTCCAGAGCCTCTGACTGTAGTAACCAGCCCTAATCCGAGCCTGGCTTTGCAGACACTTACCTGTTTCTGTACCAGCTTCCAGCCGGAAGCATTCAGCGAGATTATAATCCACAGTGGACCGAGACTGGGAATTTGAGTTTTCCTAGTCTGCGCATGCGTCATACTCCTCCCACGGCTTCCTCAACCTAGCAGAGGGTCATTCTCACTAACTGCGCACGCGAGAAACTAAGGCCTCTTTCCCGCAGTTTCTAGAGAACCAATCAACGGAGGTCTTGGCCTTAAGCCCCACCCTCTCACGCCTCTGGCGTCGCCTTGCCCTCTTTGGCGCGAGCTGTGCGTCAGGGAACTAGGGAAGGTACGCGCGCCGCGCTCGCTGGCTCGGCCCTCTTCAGAGCAGCCAATCGCGGTGGAGAGGCCGGGCGCGTGCACGATCCTTGGATTTTAACGGTCGCGTGAGGCAAAGCTCCCGGTACCGACATAGGCAGAGGCGAGGAGACCAGGTAAGCGGTCGCGGCTTGTGGGGAGCTGCGTGCCGCGAGGGCTGAGGGCTGAGTCCTAGACAACTCCATCAGAGAGGACATCCTGGGTGCGTTGACAGGTTAGGGTAAAGGTTGATGGCTACCGCAAGGCTTGCCGGAGTCGGCTGGCCAGTGCAGCGCTGCGGGTGCAGGCGCCTTTTCTACACTCGTGCCCTTGAGTGACATCAGCGAGGCCCAATCGGATTGTTGCCTTTGCAAGGGGCGTGAGTGTCCTGCACTCCTCCCTCCCTTCCCCGGTTGTGGTACTCAGACTCCCTTTGGAAATCTCAGTGGTAGTGAGTGGTTCTCCATCATCCCTATATCCTCTCGCCTCCAGCCTTGAACCAACAGTGTTCGCTGCCAGCGACTAGCGTCTGCCTTCAACACCTGAAACCATCTCATGCCGGTTCCTTTCAGCCTCTCCGCAAAAAGGAAGCATAGTGAACTTTAACATTGTTAACGCTGTCTCGAAAAACCAAAAAAAAAAAAAAAAAAAAAAAAAAAAATTGTTAACGCAACTCCATCACTTTCTGCCTCCAACCCCAAAATGGGTTGTAGGATGAGGGACAGAAGCATTTTTTTACCCCTCGCAATTATATAAGAATACCTGTTTCTATATTCCTTCTCTTCTGTCAAGTTTATCTCGGATTCCTCTTTTCTTTTCTCCTTCGACCTTCCTCCTGCCAGGACTCATCGAGTATCTAGTGGTGTTTATCTGAATCTCTTGCATCCGGATTACTTCAGCGGAGGTGGGGTCGGGGAGAAGAGATGTGACTGTAGATCCGCCTCTCTGGAGGACTTGTGGTCATTTGAATCCAGGTATTTTCGTTGCCAGTTGGAAGAGGCAGCCCCTGGCTTTTTCAATACCCCATTTGTCATTGGTGATAGGCTTGACACTGGGGTGGTGAGGTGGGGGAAGCAAAGCCCATTTACTTAGGTCTGGTTACCCTTGGCCTCTGTGCCTGTTCTGAAGGGAATGTTTCTTTGACTTTAATGAACTGATTGTGTTCTTTAAGCCCTGGAAAGTGAGAGCTGAGTGGAGTGAGAGCCTGAGAGAGTTCTACTGATGCAGCCTTTAAACTTCCCATTTTGTTACCAGCATGGGACTTTTGTTTCTGTTTTTCTCCACTCTCCTGCTTTTTCTTTTCCCTAATCTTTTTAAATCAATAGATTCCGGAAGGAGAAGGCATATGATTGGGCTTAGAACAGCAAATTTATCTGTCTTTAGTAAGATTGTAGTTAACTTGTCAGGTAATTGTCTATCTTTCAAGAAGTTAATACACAGGCAGAGAGTACAAAAGGCTCTGTTTTGAGAAGTGTACATCCCACTATTTTTATCAGTTAAATAGCTCTTCCCCAACCCCCAAGACAGGGTTTCTCTGTGTAGCCCTGGCTGTCCTGGAACTCACTCTGTAGACCAGGCTGGCCTTGAACTCAGAGATCTGCCTACCTCTGGGTCCTGAGTGCTCGGATACAGGTGTATGCCATCACAGCCCTGCTAGTGGCTTCTTAAGTCAACAAGCACTTCTGCAATGTAGGACTTATCAAAGAAGTGAAGCAGACCTGGAAGTACTCCCATTTATTACATAATAGAGTGCATTTAGAACCTTGATTATTAAACACAAAATTCTGAAAGATTGCCTATAGGAGATAATGGACTCCTGCAAATTACCTTAAAAAAAAGTATAGTTCCTATATATAAACCCCATCCTTTTAAAAGTATCTTATTTAGAGGATTTAGAAAAAAAAGCTATTTCCAGAACTTTTCATCACCCTAAACTGAAATGTGACTATACTGCGGTGACTTCCTTTCTCCCCTTCTCAGTGCTTCAGACATAGTCTCCTTTTGCCCTGTGAGTTTGTCAGTGTTAGATGCTTCATGCAAGTGGCATCATAGAGTAGTTCTTTTTTTTTTTTTTATGATTGTTTTTTAAACTTAGCCTGGTGTTTTCTGTGCTTTTCCTTGTGGTAGCAACATCTAATTGCTATGTCCCTTCTTTGGACCAGTAATACTCCATCACATGGATGTCCCTTCATCTGCAGAGGGGCACTGGGGCATGACACTTTGGTCATTATATATAATATTGTTATTCTTTTACATTTGTGTGTGTGTGTGTGTGTTTACGCACGCGCGCGCGAGCGTGTGTGCCTCATGGAGAACAGAGGAGTAAGTTCTCAGCTTCCACCATACATTCTGGGTCTTGAGCTAGTCAGGCTTGCCTGGTAAGTGCTCTTAGCTAATGAGCCCTACCTAATATTGCTGTTGTTAGTGTAGATGGATCTGAGAGGGTTCCAAAGTCATGAGAAGATGGTGGATAAATTTAGTGGCGGTTTACTGCAGTTCTCCCCCATTCATTTTCAGAGTCTTTGGAAGTACATCCGATTTCACAGTTCTGAATGTCAGCCACAGAGGATGCTGGTAGAAGATGAAGCAGCTGAGGAGGACTCGGAAGCAGTCTCCTCCCGGAGGAGAAGCAACAGTATTTCTAAATGACAGAGCCTAACAATTTTTGTACGCTATGGAGGATTTTGACTTGGTGGAAACTTTACAAAAAACGTCACCTTCTGTAGAATCTGATATCAAAAGTGCTCCCCATTCCCTTGGGTTGAGCTTACATGCTAATAGGTAAGAGTTGGTTTGATACTATTTTCATGTGTCAACAAGTCAAAATGATGTTGTTTGCAGAGCCAAGCAGTTCATCTAGTCAGTGCCACAGTTGCTGGTTTGCCTTAAAGAGCAGATCAGCCAGCCTCTGATGAACTCTTCAGGTATAGTCCTCAGTTGAGAACAGTATCCATCTGTCTCTCTGCCATGTTTTTGACTTCCTGCAGAGAAGCGAACAAGGAGAACACTGTGGAGAAGAACTTATTAGCTATGTAGCAAGTTCCAGGCCAGCCAGGGCTACATTGTAAGACAGTGGTCTCACAAAAGCAAAAGCCCCAAATTTATTTTGCTCATTGTACTATACATTATGCTTTTTTTTTCCCTAAAGATTTATTTATTTTATGTCTGTGAGTACACTGTAGCTGTCTTCAGACACACTAGAAGAGGGCACTGGATCCCATTACAGATGGTTGTGAGCCACCATGTGGTTGCTGGGAATTGAATTCAGGACCTCTGGAAGAGCAGTCAGTGCTCTTAACTGCTGACCATCTCTCCAGCCCCATTATGCTTTTTAATTTGGCAACTTATAAGAATATCTTTAAAATTTGGTAACCTAAATACATACATATACTTTTTTTTTTTTTTTTGAGGTTAGAGTCGCTTGTAGCCTAGGCTAGCCTCACTCATAATATAACCTTGAACTTTTGATTCTTTACCTCCTGATAATTTGATTCTCTACCTCCTGATAATTTCCTAATTATTTCTCCTTTTTTTTTTTTTTTTTTACATTTTTTTCTTTTTTAAAGAGACAGCCTCATTGTGTAGCTCAGGTTAGCCTCAAATTCAAGGCAGTCCTCCTTCCTAGTACTGAGATTACAAATGTGAGCTATCATACCCAGCTTATTGCTACATTTTAAATTAATAATATAATGTTTCATAAAGCAGAAGTGTTGCTCCAATCTGGGAAGTAGCAATTGAAAATGTGCGTTAGTGGGGCTGGAGAGATGGCTCAGTGGTTAAGAGCACTGGCTGTTTTTCCAAAGAACCTGGGTTCAATTCCCAGCATGCACATGGTAGCTCACAATAGTCTGTAACTCCACTTTCAGGGGACCTGACACCCTCACACATACATAAAAAGACAGAACACCAGTGTACATAAAATAAAAAATAGTTAATTAAAAGAAAATGTGTTAGTAACTAAACAAACAACAACAAAACAGACTATGAATTGACAAAATAGCAAACCAGATGCTTTATGTATTTAGTTATTTATTGATTGAATCAGGTTCAATCAATGTGGCAGTCCTTTTAATGCTACCTCCCAATCTGGGCATTATGCCTTGGCACTGTACAACCACATACACATACATTCGGTTGCATTGTCTTTCTTTATTCTTCTGTTGAGACCGGGTCTTTTTATAGCTTTACCTGTCCTGGAACTCATTCTGTAGACCACACTGGCTTCTAACTCACAGAAATCCACCTGCCTCTGCCTCTTAAATGTGCTGGGATTAAAGGTATGTGCCACCATCCTTGGCAGAGGGTCAAATAGCTTTAAATATAAAGATTTTGAAGAAATTGTGTATCATGAATAAACTACTTTTAAAATTGTTGATTCTCTCTGCCTCCCGTGGGGGGAGTTTGAAGTGCTCTAAGATTGTGTAGTACTGCTTGGCATAAGGGAGTAAAAGAGAAGAATGCAGAGCGTGAGAAATGACCCAGAAGTAATGTCTGCTCTGCTCCAAAAGCTGAGTGCTCCCCACTTCCCTGTCTCATTTGATGGCCCCTCTGAAATCCACTTCTAGAAGAAACTCCCTTCAGAATGTAGTGCTTGAATTGCTGGAGGAACCTAAATGTTTTTCTCATAAAATTTATGTCATTGAATTTGTATCTTTTTTCCTTGTGACTGACAGTTAAATCCACCATGTTGAAACTACATCATTGCAACTCTGTAAAGTTCTTACGGACATATATTTTAAAGAGTTTATTCTTGCTCTTGAATTCTTACTAATTTTTTTCTGGTCCTAACTTTTACTATTTTAGTATCTTCATTTTGGGGAGTGTATGTGTGTGTGTAACAAAGCTCAGGGTCTGGGAATGTAGCTCCGTCGGTTGAATGCTTGTCTGGCATGCCGGAAGCCCTGGGTTCTATTTCTAGCACAACAAAGATCAGGCATCACGGCTCATGACAGTAATGTCTACAGTTGGGAGGAAAGGCAGAAAGAACAGAAGTCCAGGGTCATCATCTTTTATATAGTGAGTGAGGCCAGCCTAGCATACATGCAGCTGAAAAAAACCAAACCAAACCAAAACAAAGCATACATTTGGAGAGAAATGGCTTAGTAGTTAAGAGCACAGGGTGCTCTTCCAGAGGACCTGGGTTCAATTCCCAGCGTCCACATTGCAGCTCACACGTCTGTAACTCCAGTTCCAGGAATACATGCAGGCAAAACACTAACACACATAAAATAAAAAATAAATCATTAAAAAAAGTTTCATTACAAAAAAAAAACCACATAAAAATGTCCCTTCAGCTACTTTTTAATGTCCTGAATTGTACTTGGGGTGTTTATAAACAAATTTGCAATCAACCCACATTTGGAAAAGAAGTCTTCTGGAAAGAATTAGTGTTCTATTACACATCACACAGGCTCAATAAATCCTGAGTATTGGCTGCTAATTGGCTTGGCAGAACTTTCATTCAAAGGTAGTCTAGCGATAAGCTTATCACACCAAATCAGGGTCTGGTTACTAAGACTGGACTGTTCTGGGCAGCGGAGAGAGAATCCTTAGTACACAATGAAGGGCTGTTTAAAGTGGGCCAGATGATCCTCTAGAATAATTCAGAGAAGCTAGGACGTTTCCCTGTAGATTCCGCTGGGCTTTGGGGCATTCCCTCAGTGCTGGAGAAGGTCTTTCTGTGGAGGTCATCCTGTGGTGCTCATAAGGAAGTGAGTCTGCCCTGTCGTCCTATGCTGTCTGGCCTTTGTGGTCAGATTTTCAAAGGAGGTGCCATTCTAATGGAGGATTAGTTATCAGTGGTTGTGTTCTGCTCTGCTAAATCTTGAACTGCTGAATTATTCAACACTTCAGTTGAATGAGGAAAACCATCTGAATTATTTATGTTTCAACAGAAGTAGTCCCCACCTTAGTACAAATGGGGTATCCTCTTTCTCAGGGAAGACCGGGCCACCTGTCATTCAAGGCACAGTGGAAGTCCTCACTGCTTTAAGACAAGACCTACAGAACAGTGGCCGGACTGACTCAGAACTTTGGAAGAGCTGTGAGGTATCTCATTTTGTCTTATTTTGGGGGTCTTGAAAAGATTTCTATTTCAGTGGGGCTCTATTGAATTGTTAGAAAACTATGTCTAGAAAACTGTGATACTTAACCTTAGGGCTAAAGTCAATGACTAAGCATGTTAACCAGGCACCGGTACTGAAGGAAAAAGAAAACATGGAAGATGGTGGCCTCAATAGATAGACTGGAATATTCCCTGTGAACTGAAGTCTTTGTTCCCAGCACCCTCAGATTGGTTACAGTTGTTATGAGTTACAATCTTCTGAGTAACTCCTAGAGTTGTCCTTCATCTACTTTGCTTGAAATATTTTGAACGCTCTGATTATAAATACATTCTTCATCATGGTGTGTTGAGCTGTCTGCTTTTCATGGCAGCGATTTCTTTGGTTACATTGTGGCAAATGTAAATTTTTATGAACATCTCACAGTTGAAGTTTGGTGTAGAAGCTGGTGGTGGTGTGCTCTCCTAGTCCTGCAAAAACCAAGAAGGGGAGTAGGGAAAAACAGAAACAAACTGAGCAGAGTGACATCTAAGAGGAGACTCACAAGATTTGCTTTGGAGAATATTATCCAGGATGGCCTTTTCTCAATTGGTGTTTTTGTTTGTTTGTTTGTTTTGTTTTGTTTTTTTGAGACACGGTCTCATTATGTAGCTCTGGCTGGCTGGCCTGAACTCACTGTATATACCAAGCTTGCCTCGAACCTATAGAGATCTCTCAGAGATTCTCTTGACTGTGTTTCTCAAGTGCTGGGACTAAAAATGTGAGCTGCCAGGTCAGGCCTCTTTTCCTGCTTTTAAAGACTATGTCAAAGGTTGAAATGCTTTATAGAAATGCAAACACGATCATCAAACTCTAAGCAGTAGATGGCTTTGTTTCATATTAATTGTACTTTTAGAACCAAAACTTGTGTTTTTAGACTACAAAATGGAAATAATGGCCTCCTGGTTTAAGAATTCAGTAGCAACCATACCCCAAATGTAATCTCTCTAAGGATTATGCATTTAAAATGGATTGTTGCTACATACTAAAAAAATGAGCTTTTTAGATTTTTTGAGGGTGGCGGTGGTTTGAAGCAGGGTCTCACCCTAGCCCAGAAAGCTGGAATGCAGTCTGTAGCGCAGCCTGGCCTTCAGTGCATGGTACTCATGCCTTAGCCTCCTTAGTGCTGAGATTTCAGTGTAAGAGTCTGTAATTGGCAGCTTCTCAGTTTTCTCACACTCTTCTTGTTTACCCACCCACCAATCACTGTGAGCGAATGGGGAAGACCTATAAGACGTCCTTGCGGTCTGATGCTGTTGAGACATGGGATGGCCGGGTCTGGGGTTGTAGCTCAGCAGCATGGCGCATGCTTAGCATGCGTGAGGCCCAGGGTTCTAATTCAGCACCTGGGAAAACAAGTTCCGTGAACTGTCATTCATTAGCTTGCGGCCAGACACATGTGAATAAGAACAAGAGCAACTACCACAGCACAGCTTGTTTCTGGCACTTGTGTTTGACTAGAAATGTCTACTTTAATTCTTTGAATCAATACCTGAAGTCAGAGACAGACTGTGAGTTTAATGTATCGATGTAAGAAAACGATCTCTGGCGCACGCCTTTAATCTCAGCACTTGGGAGGCAGAGGCAGGCAGATTTCTGAGTTCGAGGCCAGCCTGGTCTACAGAGTGAGTTCCAGGACAGCCAGGGCTACACAGAGAAACCCTGTCTTGAAAAACCAAAAAAAAAAAAAAAAAAAAAAAATCTCTGCAGATGATCTCCTGTAGCGTGTTGAGTCGGGCTCATGGCCTGACCCTGAGCTCTCACTTGCAGGCTCATCCTCCTTCAGAAGCCAGGGAAAGTCTGAGGAGGGAGGAGGCCTGGCTAGAGTTTCGTAGGCCTGTTTCTGCTCCTGTCTCTTCAGTGATGTAACGTTTTGCTGTTTAGTGAACGCCCACCTGACTCGTACAGTTTAGCTACTCAGTGAAGAGCTGCTTACTGCGTTGGCGGAGAGCATTGCACTTTTTGGTCACTTCAGTAGATTTCCTTGATTTATTTAAAGTGCTTTCTTAGAGCAGTGCTTTAGGCACAGAAGGTCAGGCCTTATGCAAGCCTGAGTCTGACATTTTTCCTCTGGAGTCTCCGGCTCGTACCTCCCTTTTGGAATAGTAAAATGGTTTGATTCTTGTCACTCAAAAGAAACTAATCTACTTTGCTGGACACAGAAACCTTCCTTATTCTGAGCGGGCAGAGTGACAATTTTCTTAGTTTGCTTTAGCTAGATCTTTTTAGCATTTTACCGCTTGGTTTATATATACAATAGTAACAGTTATAAGATGAAAATAATAAGTGTTTACAATCTATTGTCTCTTTTCCCGGTAGTGCACTAGACACTTTGCTTGTAACATGGAGACTTATTAGGCCTGGAGACTTCTTTCTGTAGCTTGTAAAGTAAAGGTAGTTCATACTGTTCTGAAGTGAAATTCACAGATAAAATAACCTATTTGTACTCAAATTAGCATAGGTGGTGGTGCACACTTTTAGTCCCTTTAATTGAGAGGCAGAGGCAGGCAGATCTCTGTGAGTTCAAGGCTGGCCTGAATTATATAGCAAGTTCCAAGACAACCAGGGCTACACAGTGAGATCTTGTTTCCAAAAAAAGTATGGCTCGTAGAATGCTAGATTATTATACACTGTGGCCTAATGTCAGTCTGCAGCAATGCATGCCTGATATGTGTCAGTCTGCAGCAATGCATGCCTGATGTGCTTGGACATAGATACATACACACGCACACACACACACATGCGCGCGCGCACACACACACACACACACACACACACACATGCACACACACACGCACATACACACACGTACACACACACACACACACACACGTACACACACGCGCGCCTAAATGTGATTTAAAGGAAATGGAAGTTGCTTAGTTGCTTATAATATGTAAGTGCCACATCCATGTTCCTCGTAGGTCTGTGACATTCTCTGGCATTTCTGCAGTTTATATACTATACTCACTCTGAGGGTCACAGCTCCAGAAGGCCCATGACTGAGATACAGAGTGACGACATTTTCTAAGTTAGTGACTGGGTTCATTTCTGAAACAGACTTAAGATTGTTTGGAGCAATATACACAAAACTGCACAAATGACTTATTTTTCTGATATAAAAGGGACAGAAGGCAAGAAAGGGAGAAATGCTTGGGGTGGTGGGAGGAGATGGTCTGCGGTTGTTGGTTGGGAGGATGGCAGTCATGTGAAGAGCTGGAGGAGAGCGGTTCAGGTAGAGAGCCGGGCGCTTCCAAAGCTGGGAGGTGGAAGTTAGCCCTGCTTGCCCAGAGACTAAAGAGGCTGGTGGATGGCGGCAGCCGTACAGAGGAGGTGTGAGCCGGGAGGACGGAGGCAGCCGTACAGAGGAGGTGTGAGCCGGGAGGACGGCGGGCAGCTGTACAGAGGAGGTGTGAGCCGGGAGGACGGAAGCAGCCGTACAGAGGAGGTGTGAGCCGGGAGGACGGCGGGCAGTCGTACAGAGGAGGTGTGAGCCGGGAGGACGGCCAGCAGCCGTACAGAGGAGGTGTGAGCCGGGAGGACGGCGGGCAGCCGTACAGAGGAGGTGTGAGCCGGGAGGACGGCGGCAGCCGTACAGAGGAGGTGTGAGCCGGGAGGACGGAAGCAGCCGTACAGAGGAGGTGTGAGCTGGGAGGACGGCGGGCAGCCGTACAGAGGAGGTGTGAGCCGGGAGGACGGTGGCAGTCGTACAGAGGAGGTGTGAGCCGGGAGGATGGCGGGCAGCCGTACAGAGGAGGTGTGAGCCGGAGGACGGAAGCAGCCGTACAGAGGAGGTGTGAGCCGGGAGGACGGCGGGCAGCCGTACAGAGGAGGTGTGAGCCGGAGGACGGCGGGCAGCCGTACAGAGGAGGTGTGAGCCGGAGGACGGCGGGCAGCTGTACAGAGGAGGTGTGAGCCGGGAGGACGGGAGCAGCCAGGCAATAGGAGGCAGTGGTAGGGTGGAAAGGTTGAAAGGCTGTAAACAGCAAGGCTGGTCTTCAGCATGGCTCGTCATTGATACTGTGTGTCTATTGGCTCAGCAGGCACCAGACTTAGGAGGGGATTTGTCTTTTCCTTTAGGGAAGGAAATACTTACTGCTCTTAGTAGTCAGGAGGAATAATGATCTAAATGTAGGCTCTGAAGGGAAGTAGAGGCCAAGTGCACTGGACTCCAGAGAATCAGCTTTCCATTCTTTGCACTTTGTGGGATTTGGAACAATTTAGTGAAAGTATTTAACTATTTTATTTCTATTTTAGGATGTGAGATTCTTCTGAGTACATTTCCATACTTAAGGAAATCATTAGCTTTTATGAGAGGAAAGGATGAGGAACTGCAGACAAATGTAGAGGCATGAGAAGCTCACTTTGATCCCTAGCACATAGAAAAGCTAGGTAGGGTAGTGGTTCTTGTGGGCCCAGTGCTCTCGAGGTAAGGCGGGCACTCCTGGGCTAGTCAGCTGTGCTTGATTGGCAAGTGTCAGGTCCCAGTGAGAGATCCTGCCTCAAAAAATCAGGTAGGCTGCTGACTGCTGGTGGCTGTCTTTAATACCAGTAGTCAGTAGGCAGAGGCAGTCAGACCTCTATGAGTTCCAGGCCAGTGTGGTCTTTAGAGTGAGTTCCAGGACAGCCAGAGCTACACAGAGAAACCTAGTCTTGAAAAACCAAAAACCGCACTTGGGAGGCAGAGGCAGGTGGATTTCTGAGTTCAAGGCCAGCCTGGTCTACAGAGTGAGTTCCAGGACAGCCAGGGCTACACAGAGAAACCCTGTTTCAAAAAACCAAAAAGAAAAAAAAGGTAGGTGGCTCCTGAGGAATGATACTTGAGGTTTACCTCTGTCTGGTATCCATACATGTGCATACATGCATGAGTGCAACACACACACACACACACACACACACACACACACACACACACACACACACACAAAGTGCAGCTGTCAGGTCTTTGTCTCCATGTATAGTCCAGGCCAGTTTCAACTTGCTGAGTCCTGGAACTATAGGTATGTTCTGTTGTACCTGGTACTATCTAATACATTGCTAATCAGAAATAAAAGGGCTGATGAGATGGCTCAGCAGGCAAGGATGCTTGCCTCCAGGCCTGATGACCTGCGTTCACCCCTGGGCCCCACACTGGAAGGAAAGAACTGCCTTCCACAAGATGACCTCTGACTTCCACATGTTTACCTTGGCATATTCCCTTGTGCTTGGCACATTTGTGTGCATGTGTGCGTGCATGTGTGTGAGTGTGTGTATAATAAATTCTTGAAAGTATATAAGAACAGAGCTGGAGAGACGGTTTCCAGAGGACCAGTGTCCCGTTCCTAGCACCCACATGGCGGCTCATTAGCTGAAACTCCAGTTCTAGGGCATCTGATGCTTTCTTCTGGCCTCCACAGTGCTAGGCAACAACAGAAGACAATTTAAGATTCCATTTGAAAAATATGGCAGACTATCAGATTTACCCAGATTGCAGTTTACATTTAAAAAGATTTGTTAATCCATGCTTTTAATACTGTTGTACTAAATATATATTGGCCTATAAAGTTTGTATTAAAAAAAGGTGGTTTTGCTAGGCTTGGTACCTGTAATCCCAGAACTTGGGAGGCTAAGGCAGGAGGATTGCTTTAAGTTTGAGCCCAGCTTGGGCTGTATAGTGGGTTTCAGGTCAGCCTGGACTAGAGAGTGAGACCCTATCTGGGAAAAAAAAAATCAAAGAAAGGGAGTGTTTCTCACTAAAGCATTTTTTTCTTGTGACATCTTAGGTTAAAATTATGTTCAGTGAAGATTCTTTATAATTCCTTAGGCCAGGTGGTTGCAGCTATTCCGTGTGGTTGAGCAGCATTGCCAGGAGCAGATTGTTGCCCAGCAGGAGCAGTTCCATAGGCAGATCCAGGTGAGCTGCCCTGAACACTGAGGCTTTTATCTGTGAGATTTCCAGTCAAAGTGGCTTATGCGTTAATTTTGTGTATGAAGATAATCACATTTAGAGTAGAAGCGTATTTTGAAGCGTGACCTTTTCTTAACATTAAAAAGAAATGTTTAATGTACTTTTCTTTACCCTTTTTGTTCTCAGCGAATACAGGAGGAGATCCGGAAGTTAGTGAAACTGCAGATCAGCAATGCTTCCTGGCTTTCCTGCAGCAGCAGCTCTGTGAGTGAACAGGTGTCTTCAGAAAGCCAAATGGGCTTCTTTTCTGAAAACAGTGAGAGAAATGAGTCTGTTGTTAGTTACCCAGAGTCTAAGGAACCCGGGACACAGCCAGCATCATCCACATCCCACCCAGACTGCAATGTGGACAGCAGCTCAGTGAGTAGTGGCTACGGCACCTTCTGCATCCTGGACATGAACACCCACAAGGCTAAGGAGCCCACGGAGCCCACGGAGCCCGAGGCAGCTTCCCAGGGGCAGCACACAGCCTCGGTGGTGCAGGCACATGCCTCTGCAGGAGGCACAGCAGCCATAAACTTTCTCACACAGACCCCTGAAGAGCTTTGTGCATCGCTAAAGGAAGACGTCTCCACTTTTCCTGGTGAATTTGAACGTAATTTTTTGGGTGAAAACAAAATTTCTGATGTATACAGTGGAAAAGCGAATAGGTAAGTAGATTTCTCTGCTGTTTGAAAGGTTTTATTCACTAATTGGTGACTTTTAAAGTGTAATAAATAATGTTCTTTTTATTTGGTCCACAGTAGAATAAGATGTGTTTGGACACAAATCAGTTTTTTTTTTTTTTTTTCTTTTTTTTTTTTTTCTTTTTTCGAGATAGGATTTCTTTGTGTAGCCCTGGCTATCCTGGAACTCACTCTGTAGACCAGGCTGGCCTCAAACTCAGAAATCCACCTGCCTCTGCCTCCCAAGTGCTGGGATTAAAGGCGTGCGTCACCACTGCCCAGCGGACACAAATCAGTGTCCATTACCATTAAAATCTGACTCTTACATGTTACATGTAGAGAACTGAAATAAACAACACAGGTGTAGTAATGACTCCTGACTCTTCCCATGTGCAGTGTTTTAAGACTGTTAAATGCAGGGTTGGAAAGAGGGCCTCAGCATGTCAGAGCTCTAGCTGCATTTTTAAAGGACCCTTTTAATAGGTGTTCCCAGCACCTACATGGCAGCTAACAACTATAATCACAGTTCCAGTTGATCCAACACTTTCTTTTGGCTTCCTTAGTCACTGTATACATGTGATATACATATATAAGCATGCAGGCAAAATACCCATACACATAAAGATATAAATCAACCTTTAAAAATGATTCTTAACAGCTGGATGTAATGGTCCACACTTTAATCCTAGCACTGGAGAAGCAGAGGCTGGCGGACTTCTAGGAGTTCCATGGTATAAGTATAGGACCAGAGCTACACAGAGAAACTCTCTCAAAAAACCAACCAACCAAAAAGACTCTTATCTCAGGCTCAGGCTGAGTACAGTGATGCTTTCCTTTAATCCCAGTACTTGGAAGGCAGAGGCAGGAGAGTCTCTGTGAGCTGGAGGTCAGCCTGGTCTATATAGTGAGTTCCAGGACATCCAGGACCATCTAAAAAGCAAAAACAAATAACCAAATACCCCCAAATCAAAAACAACAAATTTTGTGAAATTTTGTGGTTTACCTGAAGTTTTGAGTTTTACACATCTGAAATGTGTTATAAATGCTGGACATGGTGGTGCATGCCTTCACCCCAGCACAGGAGGTGGGTCTCTGTGAATTCAAGGCTAGCCTGGCTTACATAGCAAGGTCCAGGACAACCATGGCTATATAACAGAGAGACCCTGTCTCAAAACAACAAAACCCAACAGAAAACAGAGAAAAAGAAAGTTAGGAGACTCAGGGCCAGTGGGGCGTCCCTGGGTCAAGGAGCTTGCCATGCAAGCTTTGATGACCAGAGTTCTGTCTTGAGAGAACTGACTCTGCAGAGTTGTCCTCTGACCTCTGTGTGTACACTGTGACACACATACATCAGGCATGTACGCAGAATAAAGAAAAGATACATAAATGAGTGAATAGATAAAAAGTTAATGAAGAGCACTTTGGAGTTGGGGAGAGCGCTCGCTGCTGTTAGAGAGGACCTGAGTTCAGTTCCCAGAACCCACACAGTGGCTGACAGTGGCCTCCAAGTGTAGGGTACTGATATTCCTTCTAGCCTCTGCAGGCATAGACATGCATGTGGTGCACAGACATGCACGTAGGCAAAATGTTCACTTTTAATTCTTATGTGCATTGGTGTTTTTCCTGCACATATGTCTGTGTGACGCTGTTGGGTCCCCTGGAACTGGAGTTACAGACAGTTGTGAGCCACCCTGTGGGTGCTGAGAATCGAACCCAGGTCTTTTGGAAGATCAGGTAGTGCTCTTAATTACTGAGCCATCTCTCCAGCTCCAATAAAAATAAATCTTTTTTTTTTTTTTTCCCCCGAGACAGGGTTTCTCTGTGTAGCCCTGGCTGTCTTAAAAAAAGATATTTAGGAAAATCAATAGAACATTTTTTTTTTTTTTTTGAGTCAGGGTCTCTATATAGCCTTGGCTGTCCCAAAACATGCTGTGTAGACTAGTCTGGCCTCAAACCTACAGAGATCTGCTGAGTGCTGGAACATGGGGTGCACCACTGCATCTGCCCTCTTACTAGCAGAAGAACAAAGCCTTGCTCACTGAAGCACTAGGTACTATGCTGACTTTTATAGATAAAGGATGGCTTTTAAAGAAAGTAATTTTATTTTGTCTCTTTTTAAGTAGTAAGTCTATAACATCCTGGGCACAAAAGCTGAAGCAGAACCAGCCAAAGCAAGCACATTCAGAAGATGACTGCTCAAGACCTAAGCCAGGGAGTGAGCTAAACCAGAAGCCTCCAGTTGGAACAGTAGGTGACAAGGGGCTCTTCTGGCATGTCTTGGCTCCTGATGGTTACACTGGGATTGTTGTGGTTTTGCTCATTTGTTTATTTACATTTTCTTTAAAAAGACCTACTTGATTTTTGAGTGTCTGAATATTTGCTTGCATGCATGTATGTGTACCGTATGCATGCAGTGCCGCTGGAGGCCAGAAGAGGGCATCGGATCCTGTGGAATCACAGTGGTCTTAAGCCACCCTGTGGATGGATGTTGGGAACCAAGCCCCAGTCTTGTGCAAGATGGTGCTATTAACCAGTGAGCAACTGTCCAGCCTTGAGCTTCACAGATCTTTCTGTCTCAGGATTGACTGTCATTTATAAATCCAGCCTCTTTAGTAGGCTGGAAATGAGAGCTAATGAAGGATAGAATTAGAAAGAGAGATGGGTAAGAGGGGTGGCTTCTCTTCCAGAGGACCTGAGTTCAAATCTCAGCACCCAGTGAGTACAGCAGTCTGAACTCCAGGGGCAGGCATCCGATGCCCTTTTCTGGCTTCCGAGGGTACTTTACCCACATGCATAGGCATACATGAAGGTAAAATATACATACAATTAAAATATTTGTAGAGCGTTTAGTCTCTGTTAAATGTTGACATTTAGCAAGAAAGTGATCAATTAAAAAAAAGAAAGAGTGATCATTAAGAAAACAAAAAACTTTGGCTGAGAGTCTAGGTTGGAGGTTGAATATTTGTCTGATGTGCACATGAGCCCTGGTGTCCCACATCACACGCATACCTTCAAGTAGTACATATGTGCCAAGCACTATCTTAAAATTGTGAAAATGTGGATAATTATGATTTTATAATTTGAGTTCTAAGTTTGTAGATAATTTTGCCATATAGCCCTGGCTATCTTTTCCTCTTGCCTCTCAGCCCCCAAGTAGTAGGGATTGCGGCGGAATGTCACCGTGCTTTGCAAGAACAAATGTTTACACTCTATGTGGAGCTTTTGCTATAACAGCAACTATGTTCACAGAAAGTTCCAGGATGTGTGTGTTTCCCCCATGGTCTACACTGTAATGGGACAGCATACTGCGGTCATAATAGAGGTTCCAAAATCAGGTCTTTGTATAAGCTGAGCATGGTCCATTATCTTAGGAAAAAATTTGAATTAAAAGGTTGTAAGGGTTCCTTAGTTTTTAAATTTGTTTGCGTTTATCGATTTCTTTACTTTTTTATGCTAATGTGGGTGTGCATGTTAAGCCTGCATGTGGAAGTCATTGGACAGCGTATGAGAGTCAGGGGCTGGAGATTGAACTCAGACTGTCAGGCAAGCCAGCAAGCACCTGTAACTCCCCACCAGCGAGCACCTGTATGCCTCCACAGTAAGCACCTGTATCCCCCCACCAGTGAGTGCCTGTATACCCAACCAGTGAGCGTCTGTATCCCCCACCAGTGAGCATCTGTATCTCCCACCAGTGAGCACCTGTATCCCCCTACAGTGAGCACCTGTATCCCCCCACCAGTGAGCACCTGTATCCCCCACCAGTGAGCACCTGTATGCCCCCACTAGTGAGCACCTGTATCCCCCACCAGTGAGCACCTGTATCCCCCACCAGTGAACATCTGTATCCCCCTACAGTGAGCACCTGTATCCCCCCCACCAGTGAGCACCTGTATGCCCCCACTAGTGAGCACCTGTATCCCCCTACCAGTGAGCGTCTGTATCCCC
>CM052721.1:28926353-29057151 GCA_028551405.1 Uromys caudimaculatus
TCACTGTTCTTTCCCTCAGCCTTTAAAAATTTTTGTTTTTTATTTGTATTTTTTTGAGGCAGGGTCTCTCTGTAGCCCTGGCCAGCTGGACTTACTTTGTACACTTTGAATGCATAGGGATCCAGCTGCCTCTGCTTTTGAGTGCTGGGATTAAAGGTATTCACCTCCGCGCCCAGTTTTCATCAGACTTTTAAAGAAAGTGCTTATTTCTCTTTTAGTAGTGTTCTTCCACCCCCGCCCCCCTTTTGAGGTAGACTCTCACATTGTAGTCCAGGTGGCATGGAACTCATGCTAATCCTCCTGCCTCAGTGTCTCAGGTAGGGAGATTACAGAAGTGAGCTTCTTACACATGGAACCCCAGTTGGTGTTGAAGAGAAAGGAGGTGAAAGTCAATGAAGTGTCGTGAACCTCAAAGGCTTCTGAAGCCCGAGAAGCCTGAGTTGGGATACTTTGTGTTAGGGAAAATCCCCTGATAAGCTCTTTCTGCAGTTGCAGTCTGGAGAGGCCCATTCGTGCTATGGGGGTGGGTCTCTTACTCTGAACTACTTTGCCATCAATTGTGGGATATCATTTTTTGGAACAATAGTCTGAAACTAATTGTAGATTGGGGGAGAAAATTGCTATTTTCTTTGTAGTTGTTTGGCATAAAGGGAACATGTTCTTCTACATAATAGTTTTTTCTGTTTTATAAAACTTAATATTTAAATGTTGTCTTACCCCTCACTCCCCACCTCAGAGACAGGGTCTCCCTGTATAGATCAAGCTGCCTCTATCTTCTGAGTTCTAGGGTTACATGGGTACAGAAGCCCCATACCATGCCTGCCCCTTTCTGTGTGTGTACATACTGAGTATCTGTCTGTTGCCACAGCTTCAGCCCCAAGACTTTTCTGCTTCTGGCTTGTGGCTTTACGCCTGGTGGAGTCAGTGAGGTCTTGTCGACATCTGTGGTTGTGACTCACGCTGTGTTTGATGTTGCCTCGTGGGTCCTAATCTCTGCTGCAAGTTGGAGTCATCTGAGCTTTAAAAGTGTACTCAGACTGGCTGCTTCTGCTAGGTGTTCTGACTGCTAGAGGGGTGGGGCTGCCCGTAGAGGAGTGGACATTCACGGACTGTGGTGTGGGAGGGCCTCTAAGAGGTCCCTGGGTGGTTTGGTGGTGTGGTGTGTCTGGAGCAGCAGCTTTTGCCCGGCCTGTTCTCATCAGGGCAGCTGTGAATCTAATCAGGCCAGCAGCCACCACTCTCCCACTGCAGTTTATACCCAGTAGGGCAGGCGAAGGAGTGGCTACCATCTTCTGGGCAAGGCTAATTCTTCCTCCTGGATGATACATTTAGCATTAAATCATGTGGGGAAATCAAATTCCTATGGTGTCATTGAACTCTTAAGAGATTGAGTTGGTATTGGCTGGTGATACAGGAACAGCATGGCCAACGCATTTCCTTTTGGAACTGTGGATTCACAGAGGTTGGAAAGTCTTTTCGCTCTGTTCCTAATGTTTTCAGTTTCATTCCACAAAAGGGACTGCTTATCAGAATTCTCCTCTGATGAGCTTTTCCTTTTGCACAATGCTGGTTTATTCTTGGAAATAGCTACTGTGACTTTGTGTATTGTGTGGCACAAGCATTTTTCAGGTCCAAGTTGTTCTTTATTTCTTTGGCCCTTTGTTTCCATTTCATGGGCTGAAGGACTCGGGTCTTTAGATTAAGCTCATCAGGTAGGTCCTTGAGCTAGGCTAAGAGGACTTAGGTTTAGAAGGCTTTGTTGAATCATGCTTTTACATCCACGTGGCCTTTTTCTTCAGTGGATGGCCTTTTGCAAGCCACTGTGTATGGCAGTATTCTAGTGCACAGTGTGTATTTACTCCTGTCCCGAGGCTCGAACTGCAGAAGCAGGATGAGATCTAACTGTTTTACTTGAGAGTATTGACTTGGTCCCTGATAGTCACTTTCCCAGATTAGAAGAATCAAGAGTTTTAAGAAACAGATGGACTTAGGAATTTGTGCCTTGACAGAAAGGCGGAGCGGTTCCCTTGGAACAGACTTGTGAGTAGCTTGTTCCTTCTAAAAAAGCACTCTTCCTGCTGGAGGGGCAGACAAGGGGTGCCCAGAAGCCAAGGAGAGCCGGTGGTGTAGTATATGCCTTTAATCCCAGCACTCAGGCAGGCAGAGGCACGTGGATCTCTGAGTTTGAAGCCACCCTGGTCTATAGAGCAAGTTCTAGGACAGCCAGGGCTAACACAGAGAAACACTGTCGTGAAAAACCAAAAAAAAAAAAAAAAAAAAAAAAATTAAGAAAAGAACAAAATGTCTCTGTCATACATCTCTGCGATAGCTTCCCTTTTCTCTGTAGTGGTGAGCAGGAAACTTGGCAAAGGTCTTTTTGCAGCAAGTGTTCCACTATCCTATACCCATTCCCGGAAAATAGAGTAAGGAGTGGTAGCTCGTAGGTTTTGTTTCTTTTTAAAGACTTTTTAAATTTGTGCACGTGTGCATGTGTGCATGTGTGCATGCGAGCATGCGTGTACCTGAAGGCCCCTATAGAGGCCAGAAGATGGCATTGGATCCCTGAAGCTGGAGGAGTTACAGGTGTTGTGAGCCATCCGAGGTGAGTCTGTGAGGGCTGCGCACTGCACTGGGGTCCTTTGTAAGAGAAGGTCACGCTCTTGACCCCTCACCCCTGGGCCGCCTCTTCAGCACCTTGGTTGGATTTTGAATCAGAATAGATAATAAGCACTTTTAGCCTTTGCTGGGATTTGTATATGAGAAGTAAGAGGCTGAGAGCCTGCTGGTATGCACCTGTAATCCTAGCATTTAGGGAATAGGGGGCGAGGTGATCAGGGATACAAAGCTAGCTTGGACTGCATAATTCACTCGAGACTAGCCTGGGCTATGTAGCAAGACTCTGTCTCAAAAAATGAAGGGCTGGGGGCTGGGGTGATGATGGTGTGATTAAGAGCATCTTCCAGAGGATCTGGACTCCATTCTCAATGGCCATATGGCAGCTCACAACCACCTGCATGTCTAGCTCCATCTTCTGGTTTCCTTGAGTACGCAAGTGGTACACAGGCATATATGCAGGCAGAACACCCATATACATGATGATGATTTAAAAAAATATTAAAACCCAAAGCCAAGGGCTAGGGAATGTAACTTACGGCAAAGTGCTTTTCTAGCCTGGCCGAGCTGGATTTGATCTCCAGCACCAACACATGCACAGAGCAATCTGTTATCCAGGGAGCAGGAAGAAGATGAGGCTTAGGTCATCCTGGGCTACATAGCAAGACCCTGTCACAAAGAAACAAAAGAAAAAGGGCTAGGTGGAGCTAGTGTGCCCAAGACTCTGGGATTAATGTTGTCTACAAACAACCCAAAAGTAATTTATTATTTGCAGTTCATGTTACTGATTTGTGGTTTTGAGTCATTTGATTTATTGAAGTTGTGATGATAGAAACAGATTACTAGTTAATTTTTTTTTTTTAAAACTAAGTGACTAGCCGGGCAGTGGTGGCACACGCCTTTAATCCCAGCACTCGAGAGGCAGAGGCAGGTGAATCTCTGAGTTCGAGGCTAGCCTGGTCTACAGAATGAGTTCCAGGACAGCCAGGGCTACACAGAGAAACTCTGTCTCGAAAACAAACAAACAAACAAAAAAACCAACAACAACAAAAAAACCTAAGTGACTAATTCCAGATTTCTCAAATTCCTGCCAGAAATCAATAGCAAACTGTAAATACATTTTGGTTCTCAACTCATATATTACACCTGCCCTCAGCTTTCTCTGTTCTTCTAAGAACCCTCTAGCTGTACAGCGACCCAAACAAACAGCAACAACAAAGGCTTTAAGAGATGATGCAGGGGTGTTCGTCCTCTGCACTGTGGTTTTGCAGCTGTGGAGAGGCGACAGTCTCTCCTTGTACCCTGCTGCTGCCTAGGCGCCCGCATTAGCGCCCGGCTCAGCACCGTGCGCCTGACGCCTGTCGCCGTCCACCGATCGTCCTCTCGTCTCTTGCAGGCTGACCTTGCTGCTGATGCCGCACACCCTTGTGCCTTTTACCTCCAGGAGCCAGCCGACAGCCCAGGGTCGTGGGTGTCTGATTCAGGAACAGGTATGGAGCTTCAATTATTAAAAAAATATTTTTTGGAGACAGGTCTCACTATGTAGTCCTGACTGGCTTGGAACTCATTCTGTAGACCAGTCTGGCCTCAAACTCACTGAGATTTTCCTGCCTCTGCCTTCCTTTTGCTACGATTAAAGACTTGTGCCAGCACATAGCCTAAACTTAAATTTAAAAGAAAAAAATTAACTTTTCTTTTAATTTATGTATGTGAGTATTTTGCTCACACATGTAACTGCACCATGTCTGTGCCTGGTACCCTGGGAGGCCAGAAGAGGATATTGGATCCCCTGGGACTGGAGTTATAGATGTGAACCACCATGAGGGTGGTGGGAATTGAACCTGGGTCCTCTGGAAGAACAGCAAGTGGTCTTAATCACCGAGCTTGGACTCTCTACATTGATTTTATGGAACTCTGTATTTATAAATAAGATTCTCTTCAAAATACATATTTAGTTATTACTAATTTATTTTGGTGGTTTATAGTTTTGACACAAGGCTTTATTACATATTTATTTATTTATTTATTTATTTATTTATTTATTTATTTATTTATTTATTTATTTATCTGGGAGGAATGATAACAAAGGCATCCATGGTGTGTCTGTGAAGGTCAGAGGACAACCTGTGGGAGTCAGTTCTCTCAGGGATAGAACTCAGGTCATCAGGCTTGGTGGCAAGAATCTTTAGTCCACTGAGCCCGCTCACTGACCGTGACTGAACTGTCTGTCTAGAACCCTTCCTCATGCCTTTCTGTTCTCTGTGTGTGCACGTCAGGGCTGACTTACTGGAAGCTGGAGGAGAAGGACATGTATCACTCTTTGCCTGAAACTTTGGAGCAGACATTTGTACCATCTCCTGCAGAGAGGCCTCTGAGCCAGGTAATGCAAGTACTCCATGTATGCCTGGGTGCTTGTGTGTTATGATTGTAGGTAACTCTGCCACCGGAGACTTTGCATTGTTTCAGCTTCTGAAATGTTGGGGGAAGCTTAGGCTTGAGAGTCAGGCTTCCTTTCAAATTCTGTCTCATTTCGTTTCCTATACGATCTTAAAAAGGTTACTTCAAAATAGAAGTAAGCTAGGTGTGGTGGTACCATCATTTCCTCAATCATAGCACTAAGTCTGCTGAGGCAGGTGGATCGCTGTGAGTTGGAGGCCAGCTTGGGCTACATAATAAGACCCCATCTCAAGAAAACAAAGCAAACACAAAAATACAGGCTGGGGAGAGCTCAGTCAGTGCAGTGTTTGTCTTGCAGTCATATTACCCAAGCTTAAACTCCAGAGTTTGTATGAAAGGCCTTGAGCAATGGCCCTTACTTCTCACTGCGGCTCTGAGGAGCTGGAGCAGGCAGTCTCTGGCTGGCTGGTCAGTCAGTCTATACTACTAGGCAAGTTCCAGGCCAGTATGTTTCAGTGTCTGTCTCAAAAATAAAGGTGTATGGAGCATGAGGTTGTCCTGTGGTCCTCACATGATAGGCACACCCACGCACATGCATGCACACACACCCACACATAGACATACACACAGACACAGATCTACAAAACCAACCAACAGAAGTAAAAATAATGAGCTAATGTTTTAGAAATTAAATGTTTCTGTGCCTACTGGTTTTTTTTCTTCGTGTATGTGTGTGTGTGTGTGTGTGTGTGTGTGTCTGTGTGTGTCTGTGTCTGTGTGTCTGTGTGTTAGGTTATTGGCAGTTGATTTCTTTGTTTTCCCTCTCTCCTAGACTTGATGGTGATTTCTGTCCCTTTAAAATTCCCATAAGATGCATTTGCAACATAATTTGAAGCATTTAACTTAGAATTTTTTCTTTAAGAAATATATTTTGTTTCTTTTACTTTTTTTTAGACAAGGTCTCATGTGTCCCCACTTGACCTTCAACTCACTGTGTAGCTGAGAGTGACCGTGAACTCTTGGTTCTTTTGCCCTGACCTTCCAGGGTCTGGGATCCCAGGTGTGTGCTGGTCTCCCCCGCCTCACTTGTAGGCTCTGACCGAGTAATGAGGAGAACAGCCTGGGAGAGGAAAGGTTAAATAAGCAGCAGCATTTGGGCATGCAGCTCAGCGGTAGAGCTCTTGCATGTGTAAAGCCCCTGGGTTGATCCCCAGAACCACAAAACAGAGAGCCCCTCAAAATACAACAGGGAAACGAAGCAAAAAAAAAAAAAAAAAAAAAGTGAACACACACACACAGACATGAAAGTGGGAGGAAACAAAACATAAACCAAGCAATGTGTGATAACCAAGCCGTGTGTGATAACCAAGCCACGTGTGATGACCAAGCCACGTGTGATAAGTGGTAGAGATAGGTGGGTCCTGCTTGGCAGAACTGTAGCACAATGAGAGACCTTGTCTCAAACGAAAAAAGATGCTTAAGGAATGATACCTGAGGTTGCCTCTGCTCTTTACGTACTCACACATATAGGAACCCACAAACATGAACACATACACAAATACTGACTTCCGGTCAGTTGGGTGTATTAGTGTGTGTCTGTGGTACTAGCTAGCTGCTTGGCAGGCTACAGTGGGAAGATCACATAGGTCAAAGAGTTTGCGACCAGCCTAGGCAACAAACCCATATGTAGTGTGCAGCTCTGAGTGGACTGTGCTACCAGCCACCACCCTGGTTCCCTTGAATCTGTGGGAAAGACACACATACACATTTGCTCAGTTTTAACCTGTCTTACGTATGGCTCAGTGGCTGGGCTCTTCTAAGCCTCCCATGGCCAGCTTGCTTTTCCCTTTACTCCTTGCTCAGCGCCCTAAATCTGCCCTCAACATAGTTGTTTTTGTAATCTCCTGCCTGCTACCCTAGGCCCAATCGGGGAAGCAGCCAATGGCCACTCCACCTGAGATCTCACATGGCTGATGGCTCTCTCCCCGAAGCGTGGCAATTCCCTTTCCTCCTCCCATCTTCTAGCCTACCTGTGGGAACCTGGAAGTCCCACCCCTTCCCGCCTCTTCTACCCAGCCATTGGTATCTTTCTTTATTGATCACCAAGAACCATTTGGGGAACAGGACCTTCAACATTCACATACAGATTCTCAATCAAAGCATCAGAACCACCCCCTACACCCATTCCCTCAACAAAAAGATCCATGGTGCCTTTGTGGGCTTAAAATATTTGGGGGTTGGGAAGATGGCCTATCGAGTAAAGGTACTTGCCAGCAAGCCTGACAACCTGAATTCAGTTTCTGGGTCCTATATGGTAGAAGGAGAGAGCTCTAGTTGTCCTGCACATGTGAGTGGACACACATGTACACATAAGTATGTAAATATAATACAAATTGTAAAGATTTTCTCTGTGTGTGTGTGAGAGAGAGACAGAGAGACAGAGACAGAGAGTGCACCTATATTTGTGCCATGTGGGTGAGTCCAGGAGCCTGTGTAGGCCAGAAAAAGGTGTCTGGAAGTGGAGTTATGGGTGGTCACCAACTGTTCTGTGAGTGCTGGAAACTGAACTGAGGTCTTCTGCAAGAGTGACAAGTGCTTTTGCCTACTGAACTATCTTGCCAGCTTGTTTTTGTTTTGTTGTGACAGGGTCTCATATGGCCTACTTTGGCCTGCCACCCAGTGTATAGCGCAGTATGACCTTGAATCCTGAGCTTCCTGTCCCTACTTTCCCTGTCACAGGGTTATAGGTATTGCTTAGCTACAATTTGTTATTTTTAAAAATCTGGTAGCTTGGGCTGGAGAGACAGCTCAGAGTTCTGGCTATTCTTCCTGAGGACCCAAGTACAGTTCCCAGCACCTGTATGTCTTTTTACAACTGTGTATAACTCCATTTCCAGGTACCTAATGTACTGTGGCCTCTGTAAGGGCACCAAGGATGCAAGTGGTGCACTTTTATACATGCAGGCAAAACACCTATACGTACATTAAAAAAAAAAGGCCCCCACACAATAGGGCTCTTCAAGAGCAGCCAGTGTTCTTAACCTCTGAGCTATCCCCAGCCATCAAACAGTGGTTCTTTTGAGTAGGAGGGCTATTAGTCGGTTTTCCGTTCCTGTGAGAGAGTGTGACATAAACAACGGAAAGGATAGGGGCTTATCTTGGCTCAGGGTTTCAGGCACCTGGAGTGAGGCCGAAGATTATCAATCGATCGGATAAAGGCATTGCTTCTCCTGGGCGTTGTAATGTAAAGAAAAAGAGAGGAAAGGCCCGGGTTCCTAGGGTTTCCTCAAGGACCCGCCCCTAGTGACCTGCTTCCTTCTACTAGGCCCCGCCTCTTCAGGGCTCCAGTGTTTCCCGATGGCATTATCAGTTGGGAACCAGGTCTCCTCCTCATTGTCTGAGCCTTTGAGGGGCAGTGAAGATCAGATCACGAGGTTGGTGTTTGTGGACTGCTAACTGGGTTCCAGCACCCTTGTCCTTACTGTTAGGAGATAAGCAATTTTCTCTTCTGGAGGAAACAGCCAGAAAGGTCTTCGAAGCTGACACTATTAATCTGACAGTTTAGATTTTCAGTCTTGTTAAAATCTTTCACAAGTTTTTTTAAGGTGCTGATCTTGATAGTGGATCTTTTCTTTGTTGATGAAATGATTTTGTTTATTTGTTTCTTTTTGTTTTTTTTCAAGACAGAGTTTCTCTGTTTAGCCCTGGCTATTCTGAAAGTTACTCTGTAGATTGGGCTGGTCTTAAACTCAAGAGGTCCGCCTGCGTCTGTGTCCTGAGTGTTGGGGTTAAAGGCCTGTGCCCCCACTGCCTGGCTTTTGTTTTAAGTTTAACAGTTTCTTTTTGGTTTGTTTTTAAGTTTTAAATGTATTTAAGTTTAATGCTAGTGATGGGATGAAGTGACTGTCACTGTCCTATTCTAGAGAACAACGAGAAAACAAGCAGCTACTTGAGAAGCCACCTCATCTCTGCTTCCACCCTCACTCATTATCTGAGTGGTCCTTGGATGCTCTTCTACGTCCTTAGCCTTAGCAGACCTGGAGAGCTAAAGCCCGCTTTCCTGACAGCCAGCACGAGTCAGCCTGAGCTCCGAGGCCACAACTTGATGCTTATTAATCTTCCTTCTAGGTCCTGACTCTTGATCCAGCCATACACATGAAGCCAAAGGAGCAGGTTGCTGGGATTCATCCCCATGGCTTTCTGAATGCTCTTGATGACAGAATATCCTTTTCCCCAGACTCCGTTCTGGAACCAAGCCTGTCTAGTCACTCTGACATTGATTCGTTTTCACAAGCAAGTCATAGTGCTTCTCAGGTATCTGGGTTCCTCAAATATCCTTCAACTACGAAAGCATCACCTGTGGACACTTGGAAAAACCATGCATTCCAAAGTGAAAGTAGGACCAGTTCCATGGTCCCTTCTCGCTACACCATCGCTAGCAACGATATCTCAGTCAAAACTGTAGACGAAGAGAACACTGTCACAGTGGCCTCAGTCAGTCAGTCCCAGCTTCCAGGTACAGCCAACAGTGTCCCAGAATGCATTTCATTGGCTTCCCTGGAAGATCCTGTGATGTTGTCTAAGTATGTATTTCAGCAACTGGCTTATAATGTTACTAGACTTGTGATGTCTGATTGAATGATGAAAGTGATTTCTACTGGACCACAGCAATATAAAAATCTTAATGAACTATAAGTAATGTGTCTTTTTTTTTTAAATTTAATTTAATTTTATTTTTTTACTATTGGCAGCTTTGTTGAAGTGAACGATAAGATATTGACAAAGGCTGGGTATGGTGGCACATGTCTGTAATTCCAGCACTTGGGGGGCAGAGGCAGGTGGATCTCTGTGAGTTTCTGGCCAGCCTGGTCTATATATTGAGTTCTAAGGCCGGCCGGGGCTACATAGATAGGCCCTGTCTCAAAATCAAAAACTAAGGTGTTGGCAAAGGCATCTAGCAAATGGGAGCTAATTAGAATGCTTCTATGTGGAGAGCATCTGCTGTGCTTTCTGGGGCGAATGGAGGAACAGGCTGTACTCTGGCTATGAGAATGACTGTGCTGTGTGTATGTCGGCTGCTGTGACCAAGTACCTGGCTAGAGCATCTTAAGGAGGAAGGGTTTATTGTGGCTCACAGTTTGAGGGGATACGGTCCATCATGGTGAGAAGGCATGGGTGGTGGGCCTGAGACGGCTGCTCCCAGAGTGCCTGCAATCAGGAGGTACAGAGAGACTGGTGCTCTGTGTGCTTTATCCTCTTTGTCCTTGTTATTTAGCCTGGGACCCCATCCCATGGATCGGTGCTTCTCTCCTGCCCCCACAATCAGGGCGGGTCAGTTAAACCTCTCTGGAAACACCCTAACAGACACACCTCTGTGTTTCCTAGGTGATTTCTCTCAAGTCAACAGTGAATATTAACTGCCACTGGTCCACCTCGTTCAGTTGACTCTGAAACACATGGCTTGAATAATGAGGCTATGCCCTTGCTTGTCTTAAGGATAAAGGATGCACTGTTCCAAGAGTGAGTGTCTTTTCTTCTTACCAACAGGATCAGGCAGAACCTCAAGGAAAAGCACGCACGACATGTAGCAGATCTTCGAGCTTATTACGAGTCGGAGATAAGTAGCTTGAAACAGAAACTGGAGGCCAAGGACGTTTCTGCTGTTGAAGAGTGGAAGAAGAAAAATGAAGTTCTTGTGGACAGGTGAGACTCCCATGGAGTTAACGGTTCTCCAACTCGGGGAGATTTCTTCCATACAGTATATTACGGTGCGGAAGATGCTTGAAAAATATGTACTTCACATCTGGAAATTTAACACAAAGATATGTAGACCAGGACATATCTAGAGACATGAGTGATTATTTTTAAAGATTTGAACTTACCTCATTAATTCTCTCTAATAACTGACACAAAGCCATGCCTTTTATGTGAATAAATCTCTGAACAAAGTGGGGCTAGCAAATGCAGAGTAGTATCATTTGTGGGGTATTTAATACTGTGGAGTTCTTGGAAAAGCAAGATTCCTGGAATGTGGGCTGGTGAGCTGGCTAAACAGGGAACACGCTTTCCACCAAGCCCTGACCTGAGCTTGACCCCTGGGACTCACATGGTGGAGGGAGAGGACTGGCTTTAAGTTGTCCTCTGACCTCTGTGCACACTCCATGGACTCACACACACACACGGACACACAGACGTGCGCAAAATAAGTTTGGGACATGGGGGCTGAGAGTGTGTATAGCTCATTTGTAGAATATTGGGCTTAGTGTCATGAGGCATTGTGCTTGAATCCTGTCTTTATAGCAGAAGAAAAGGAATGGAAAGAAAGAGACAATGGTCTAGCTTTTACTTATACCATTCTTTTATTTATTTTTTTTTTAAAGAATTATTTATTTTATGTATATGAGTCCACTGTAGCTGTCTTCAGACACCCCAGAAGAGGGCATCAGTTCCCATTACAGATGGTTGTGAGCCACCATGTGGTTGCTGGGAATTGAACTCAGGACCTCTGGAAGAGCAGTCAGTG
This sequence comes from Uromys caudimaculatus, assembly GCA_028551405.1. Taxonomy (NCBI): domain Eukaryota; kingdom Metazoa; phylum Chordata; class Mammalia; order Rodentia; family Muridae; genus Uromys; species Uromys caudimaculatus. The sequence continues at coordinate 28,937,887 of CM052721.1, forward strand.
CTCTTAACCGCTGAGCCATCTCTCCAGCCCCCTATAGTATATAACCCCCTATAGCTGTTAGTATTAACAATTCTAAACTTATTTTTTATGTCTTTGTCATGAATAACTTTACAGTACTATTGTTCTCTTGAGCCTATGGAGGCAATTTTATTTTGCCACTCTGAAAGGCACAGAGATGCAGGGGAGGATGCACCTGGACTTGCCTTTGGGACTGCTCTGCTCGTTCTTGTGTGTGCTTTACTCTTTAGAGCACTGTTTAGTATTAGAGACCAGGTGAGTCCATTTGCTTAGAATTCAGTGGGATGTAAACAGGTAGAGGTTTGGGTGAGCAGTGAGAGCCTAAGGGGAAAACAAAAGACACTCCTTAAAAAGGGGATGTGGGAACCACAAATACTTAGTGAGTAGTTTACCACTAGGCCATATAATAGTTATTAGTTCTTGTGTTTGTTAACATGGGTGCTTGAGGGGCCAGAGAGTCGGCTCAGTGGTTAAGAATGCATACTGCTACCCACCCCTACCCACCCCTCAGGAGACAGACAGATCTCTTGAGTTCGAGGCCAGCCTGATCTGCAAAGTGAGTTCTAGGACAGCCAGGACTACACAGAGAAATACTGCCTGGAAAGAACCAAAACCAAAAAAGAATGCATACTGCTCTTCCAGAGGATCAGAGTTCAGGGCTCAGCACCCGTGTTAGGCGTCTCAAATTACTTTTAACTTCAGCTTCAGGGGATAATGTTGTGGGGAGCTCATCAGAGGTGAGCATGCAGACACAGTGTGTAGCCAATTGAAAGTCTTTATTCAAGCTGGCTGGGATGATGCTCTAGTGTTCTTGGACACCCCCCCCCCCCTCCCGTGGCCTTGAGTGTCCAGAACAATGGGTTTTAAGGGCGGAGACCTCCTCCAGACATCTCCAGGCAGCGGCAGAGGAAGCAGTTTTAACAGAAGCTAAGATAAGTGGTTAGCCGGTGGAGGATCCACACAAGCAAGCAGTTTTAAGGAAGGCTGAGGTGAGTTAGCTAGGAAGTCCCGACCTTTGAGTCCTAGATTAGAGTTGGGTAGTTTTCCATGGGATTTTCTATCAAGGAGATCAAATTCTAATAAAACCTGGAAACCGCCTCAGCAAGAATAAAAGATGGAGGAAACTCTGCACTGTCTTTCCCCATTTTAATCTGGTACCCTCTTCTGGACTCTGCATATCTATACACACATCTCTCTCCCTCTCTCTCTCCCCCCCTTCCTCTCTTTCTCTCTCCCACCCTTCTCTCTCATACATATACACACACACACACCACAAATATTGTAAAAGAAAGTCTATGAAGCTGAATTTAAAGTGCTTAACATAGACCTGGCATGTAATCAGTGTTAACCCATTCCTCACAGTTTAATCATTAAGCACCAAGTCAGATGGTAGCTGAATTTTGTGGACCTTGTTGATAATTTGCAAAGGAATTCTTCTTTATAAGATCATAATTTAGGGGCTGGAGAGATGGCTCAGCAAATAAGAGCATATATTCTCTTCTAGAAAGATCTAAGTTCAATCCTAGTATCTATATTAGGCAGCACACAACTACCTGTAACTCTAGCTCCTGGGGATCTGCTGCCTCTGGCTTCCAATGATACACACACACACACACACACACACACTCATATGTGGCATACACATATGTATATACATGATTAAAGGTAAAATAAATCTTGGGGCTAGAGATGGCTCAGTAGTTAAGAGCATTGGCTGCTCTTCCAGACAGCCCTGGTTCAACTTCCAGCACTCTTCATAGCAGCTGATAGCTGTCTGTAATTCCAGTCTCAGGAGATCCAATGTCCTCCCAGGCACTGCAGTGACTATATGACATGCAGATATTCACGCAGGAAAATACCTGTACTCATGAGATAAAATCTCAAAGGATAAATTAAATAAAATAATAAAAATCTTAAAAAAGGATTCAGACTTCAGGGCTGGGGAGATGGTTCAGTTGGCCAAGTGCTTGCATTGTAAGTGGGAGAGCGTGGAACGTAAACAAGAGCTGAGCATGGTGGCACGCTAGTAATTCGGTTCCATGGAGGTGGGGACAGGAGGACCCTGGGGCTCACTGGCCTGCCGCTCTAGACGAGTTGGTAAGCTCCAGGCAGAAGAGAGACCCTTTCTCAGCGAAGGTGGGTGGCGGTCTTGCAGATGACAGCTGATCCGCAGTTTCTTCACACATGTATGTGTTCCACAAAAAGAACAGTGCATTAATGTTGAGTATGAAATAGCTCAGAAAGGATGCTGTGCCCTGACTTCAAGCAGCCTGGCTCTTTATGTCCGTCCAGAAATGGTAATGCACACGTGTACATCCAGGCAGATTTTTTTCCATACTGACATCAAGCCATTTTGTACAGTGTTCTCTATTTTAAAAATATAAAATCTAAATATCAAATTATGTATAACAAATTCACTGTTTTAAGTGTGCAGTTTGGTGGCTGAAATCTATTAACATTGTTGTGTAGCCATCTAGCTCCAGAATAATTTTCGACTTGCAAAGCAAACTCTGGGTAGGGGTACCTGATGCCAGGCCTGGCAACCTGAGTTGGATCCCTGGAAACTACATGGTAAAAGGAAAGAGAAGATTCCTGCAGGTTGTCTGCACACACAGACACAGACACACACACCAGCATGTGTGCACACACACACCCTCCATTAAATAGATAGATAAATAAATAAATAAATAAATAAATAAACGAATGAATGAATGAATGAATGAATGAATGAAAAAAGAAAAAAAATAAACACTCTGAAATTCTATCCTGGAGATGTAGCTCAGTTAGTACAGTGCTTGCCTAGCATATGTGAGGTACTAAGTTCAATCCCCAGGACCCCTCCTACCCCCAATGTAAATATATAAATGTTGGAAAAAGAAAAAAGAAAAACAAACATCAATAAAGAACTGAAGTCCTGGGCTCGGTAGACGGTTATCCCCTCCCTGCTTCCTTTCCCTGACCCTGGTCACCTCTGTTCTCAGTGTCTCCATGAATGTGCATTCTGCAAGTGAAGCCCCAGTGTTTATCTTTCTTTCCTTTTTTCCCCCCCTTTTTGGGGGGGGGGGGAGTGGGGTGTGCTGTCCTGGGAATGGAAGCCAGGCTCCTACGGAGCATGTGCTTTGTTGATCACATACAGTAACAGACTTATTTGCTCAGCACATCCTCAAAACTGGGCCATGGCATTAGAATTTCCTCTACTCTAGGTCTAGTAATCATCATCACAGTGGCACATTTGGGTTTCCGCTGAAGGACACAGTTCTGTCCATCTTTCCTTCATGTTACCGCTGTGAATATTTCAGTATCTGTTCACATCTTAACATTCTCACTTTGTTCCCCTGGTGCTGATAATCGAACTGAAGGTCTCATGCTGTGTTCTAAATGGAAACCTTCCCCTTGAGATTTCCTAGGATTCATTCTGATCATTGCTCCACCCTTTTATCTTTAGATCCTAGGCTGTCCGAGATGCACTTGGATGAAAGCACCGTCTTGGGTGTTGGCTAACATTGGGGAGTTTGCTTTATTTTACAGATCAGCAAGCTTCTTGGATTTGTTTAATGCTCTTAAGAGAAATTATTTTGTTTTCTAACTGATTCTAAATTTCTGTTCCCTAGATGTGGCCAGCTGGACAGTGCATTGAATGAAGCTACTAGCCGAGCTCGAACACTTGAGAAGAAGAACAACTTGCTGGAAATAGAAGTGGTGAGTGCTTATTTGAAGGGCTGTCTAGTGCATGATGTTTCAAAGGTGTGGATCACGCAGCTTGAGTCTTACTGACTGGGTGTGTAACTAGGAATGCAGGTGCTGCGGTTCTTGTTTGTTTGTTGTTTGTTTGGTTTTTTTGTTTTTTTGGTTTTTTTTTGAGACAGGGTTTCTCTGTGTAGCCCTGGCTGTCCTGGAACTTGACCAGTGTACTGGCTGGTTTTGTGTGCCAACTTGACACAGGCTGGAGTTATCACAGAGAAAGGAGCCACCCATGAGGAAATGCCTCCATGAGATCCAGCTGTAAGGCATTTTCTCAATTAGTGATCAAGGGGGGAGGGCCCCTTGTGGGTGGTACTGTCTGTGGGCTGGTAGTCTTGGGCTCTATAAGAAAGCAAGCTGAGCAAGTCAGGGAAAGCAAGCAAGTAAGAAACATCCCTCCATGGCCTCTGCATCAGCTCCTGCTTCCTGCCCTGCTTGAGTTCCAGTCCTGACTTCCTTTGGTGATGAACAGCAGCATGGAAGTGTAAGCTGAATAAACCCTTTCCTCCCCAACTTGCTTCTTGGTCATGGTGTTTGTGCAGGAATAGAAACCCTGACTAAGACAACCAGGCTGGCCTCTTCCTCACAAGTGCTGGGACTAAAGGTGTGTAACACCACGCCTGACTGTTTTATTCTTCATATAGTACTTTATAAGCAAAATTTTGGTGAAAAGTGCCTGTTTTGTTCTATACATTGTCTCTGCTTTAATGCCTGGTCCCCTTCTGGGTAGAATTCAGGTCCTTGCTAAGCTAGGCCAGTGTCTAGAAACTGAGTCACTCCAGCCCTTTGTTGCTTTGTTTTAGGTGGCTTTGTCTAAGTGGTAAACTCCACCATGAAGTTAGGGATTAGTATCTCTTGTTAATCTTACTTTGTGTTGTTTTGTTTAGAGATGGAGTTTGCTGTGCTATAGCTTAGAGTGGTCTCAGACTCATGGGCTTAAGCAGTCTTTGCAGTTCAGCCTTTCAAACCAGTTGGATTGAGGTATGAAGTACCGGACCCAACCTCAGTCTTACATTTGACATCCTGGGGCCTGGCACCTATATGATATTCCAGACATAACCACTGAATGACTGCTAGCATATGAAACACATTTTTAATTTTGGATTTTCAAAGAGTATGGTTAAAAAGGCCCCATCCCCCAACATACTAGTTTTTGTTTGTTTGTTTGTTTGGGTTTTTTTGCTTCTTTCAGTTTATTAAAATAATTTATTCTGCTTTCAGTAGTGTTTGATTGGCTTATGGTAAGTTCTTAGTATCATAAAATATTCAAATGTGTCTTTTTAAAATTTAATTAATTTTTTTGTTTCCCATTCATTTTACATCCTGTTCATTCTCATGCTTGCTGCCTCCCTCTGATCACCTCCTCTGGCAATCCTTCCCTACTACCCTTCTCCTCTTTGAGAGTGGGGGTCCCCAGGTTTTCCCCCTATCCCTTCAAGTTTCTGCAAGGCTAGGTGCTTCCTCTTCCACTGATGCCAGAGAAGGCAGCCCAGCTAGTAGAACATATCCCACTGACAGGCAGCAGCTTTTGGGATAGTCCTGGCTCCAGTTGTTCAGGACCCAAATAAAGGTCAAATTGCACATCTGCTACGTTAGTGGGCAGGCCTAGGTCCAGCCCATGTATGTCCTTGGTTGGTGGCTTAGATTCTGAGAGCCCCAAGGGTCCAGGTTAATTGACTCTGTTGGTCTTCTTGTGGAATTCCTATCCTCTTCAGGGCCTGCAATCATTCATTCTATTCTTCTGTAAAAATCCCCAAGCTCCATACACTGTTTGGCTGTGGGTGTCTGTATCTCTCACATTCAACTTCTGGGGGAAGCTTCTCACGGGACAGCAGGCTTCTGTCTCACTCAAGATGATATTTTCAAGTCCCATTCATTTGCCTGGAAAATTCCTGGTATCTTGGTTTTAATGGCTGGATAGCATTCCATTGTGTAGATGTACTACATTTTCTTTACCCACTCTTAGTTTGAGGGATATTTAGGTTGTTTCCAGTTTCTGGCTGATACAGATAAAAGTACTATGAAAATAATTGAGCAATTGTCTTTGTGAGATGTTGGAGCATCTTTTGGGTATTTGCCCAGGAGTGGCATATCTGGGTCTTGAGGTAGAACTATTCCAGGTTTTCTGAGAAAATGCCAAATTGATTTCTTTTCTTTTTCTTTTTTTTTGTCTCACAAGAATCTTTTTTTTTTTTTTTTTTTTTTTTTTTTTTTTGATTTTTTCGAGACAGGGTTTCTCTGTATAGCCCTGGCTGTCTTGGAACTCACTCTGTAGACCAGGCTGGCCTCGAACTCAGAAATTCGCCTGCCTCTGCCTCCCGAGTGCTGGGATTAAGGGTGTGCGCCACCACTGCCCGGCTACAAGAATCTTTTTATTTTTCCATTTCCAACATAATAGTTTTGAGCAGCGTATTCTAGGACAGTTTCATAATTCCTCTGATGTTTGTGGTTATTTATTTCTTCATTGGGGTGATCCACAAACAGTCCCTTCTGTGTGGGCCCTGGAATCATTGTATGCCTGTGTAGTTGTTTTCTGTCTCCACCTTTGGCTAACCTCATGGTGGTGTTCCATTAGAGTGGTCCTTTCTAGACTGTCCCGGGTGGGACACAACAAAATGTTAAATAAAGTAGCTTATTCCTATCTGTATGTTTTGTTCTAATGCACATAATTTTTTAGCTAATACTGAGGCACCTTTTCACTTAGAGTAGTTTATCTCTGTCTTTCCTATGTAGAATGACTTGAGAGAACGCTTCAATGCAGCCAGCAGTGCCTCCAAAATTTTGCAGGAACGAATTGAAGAAATGAGGACAAGCAATAAAGAGAAAGATAACACTATCACTCGACTAAAGTGTCGGCTGCAGGATCTAGAAGAAGCCTTTGAGAATGCTTACAAGCTCTCAGATGATAAAGAAGCGAGGCTGAGACAAGAAAACAAAATGTTTCAAGATGTAAGTAGCCAACCCAGGAGCTCAGCACTGTGCTGCTGTCTGACTTCCTCAGACAGCAGCGGCTTAAAGGAGAAAGGGTTGATTTTGGCTTACAGCTCAGGAAGGATACTCATCATGAAGGGGACCCCATGGCTGCAGGCAGGGAGAGTGTGGTGGCAGGAACCGGAGGCTGCGTGGTCACATGACAGTTAGACTTAACCTCAAGGCCCAGCCCTTGTGGCTCACTTCCTCTAGAAAGTCTCTACAACCTTTTCAAGCAGTGTCAATAGCCTGGGGACCAAGTGCTCAAACAGAAGCCTGTGGGGACCATTTCCCATTCAAACCATAGTGACCAAAAGTAACGTGTTAGCTAATGTATGCTCTGAAACTGTGATGATTTTCCTAAGCACATTTTGGTCTAAGCCTTAGACTACTCGTAGCTCTTGATGGAAGCAGTCACAGTCATCCTGCAGCAGGAAGTCAGCTGTAGAAGGCTGGCTGAACTCCCTCACTCTTCTGTTTGCAGTGAGTCAACTTTTGAACTGTCAAAACGTCTGTGTCTGGCAGGATAAAATGATACAAGCCAGATTTAAAGCCGGGTTCTTTGTGAGAGGATCTTGCCATGTAACCCAGACTGACCTTGAACTCATGATTCCCTTGCCTCAGTCTCTTGAGTGCTGTTCTTATAGGTGTTCACTCCCGTGCCTGGCTGGTTGTTACTGTTGAGGGAAATATTAAAAAGAAAGAATATAGCATGTTTCCATGCTAAGCCCTGGTTCCCTCAGCTCCGGTGGCTGGCCAGCCATGCACTGGCGAGCGATGGCCAACCTGCTCTTATCTCGTGGTGCTCTGACTCAGAGCTCCACAATCTCTCCACCCAGCTCGCTAGGTTTCCACTGGCGGGTCACTACCACGCCTGCCCCATGCTTCAAATCCCCCAAGTCCTTAGTGATGCACATTAGGCAAACCCACACTATGCTGCCGTACCTTTCTCTCTGGGACCCAGACGGGCTGCTGTGTGAAGGAAAACGGAACACAGACTTAGTTCAGAAACAATGGTAATTCAGTCTCTGGGCGCATCAACTAAAATCCTAATCTTGTAAGCCTAATTAAATCTAAGTCTTCTGGAGGCAAATCCTTTCGGATCCGCCATGATACCAGGAAACTCTAGAAGCTACATCTTACCCCTTATGCTGTCACCGTTCCTAATGGACCTCTTCTCTCCTGCTTCCTCTCTTCCTCTCTCCAACCCGGAATCCCTCCTACTTGCCCAGTGATTGGCTCCTTTATTTATTAAGGGATTGGTTCACAAGAAGTCACATGAGTATGTGACTCACTCCTTGTCCGAAGCCCCTCGGAGGAGGGTGGAATTAGCATCAAAATACAAACAGCCCCAGGGCTATCCACAGCAGTTACTGTTGTTGTTCTTGAGAGTTGCCAGCCCCTTCCTACCCTTCCCATTGCACAAATAGAGCCTAGGACCTTAATGGTGTCATTGGTGTGTGTGTGTGAGTGTGTGTAGTGTACTGTCTGTGGTGTGTCATCATCGTCCATTTCCTCTTCTCTGTCCTGGGTGTTGTGGATAGAGTCCAGGGTGTGTGTGTGTGTGTGTGTGTGTGTGTGTGTGTGTGTGTGTGTGTGTGTACGTGTACTGTCTGTGGTGTGTCATCATCATCCATTTCCTCTTCTCTGTCCCGGGTGTTGTGGATAGAGTCCAGGACATTATACAAGCTATACCGCCAATATAGCTGTATCTATGGTCTTTTAGAACCAGTTTGATTGTTTTTCTTTTTTGATTTTTGAAACAGGGTGTCTCTGTGTAGTCCTAGCTGTTCTAGAACTTAAGATCTGCTTGCCTCTGCCTCCAGAGTGCTTCAATTAAAGGCATGCACTGCTTAGCTTAGTTTGATTTTTTTAAAAACCTTTTTATGTATGTGCATGTATGATGAGTGAGTGTGAGCACATGTGTGTGGAGGTCAGAGGACAACTTTCAGAAGTTGGTTTTTCCATGGTGGCATACAAGGATTGAGTGAAGGCTTGCACATCAGAAGCTCATACCTCTTGAGCTGTTTGCTCAGCCCAGGTTTTACATTTATTTCACTTTATTTATTTGTTCGTATGTTTGTTTGTTTGTGTATGTGTGTGTGTCTACACACATGCACATATCATGGCTCACATATAGAGGTCAGAGGACAACTTGTGATTCCTGGGACTTAAACTCATCTTGTTGTCTAGGCAAGGGTCCTCACCTGCCATCTGCTGGCTCTCTTAAAATTTTAATATCTGGATCCTTAAGTTACGGTACTTAAGTGATCTGAAATCATTTTGTCTTAACATCTTCCTGAGAGCTGAGGGCATGCTTCTTCTTGTGGTCTTAGACTTTACTGTCCTGGAATTACACAGACATGGTTCCCTGAGTCTGAATGGAAGCTGGACTGGTGGTGAGATCCTCACATTGCCTGTGATAATTCCACAGGCTACAATCCATTTGCTCTAATCCATTTGATCATGGCCAGTAACTTCTGCCTCCCACCTCTGTTGTGGGCAGTGGTCTTTGTCACTGGTTTGGTTCCTCTCTCTGGGAATGCTGGGGTCTTGTCCCACCTGAAATGATGCAGTGTGGTTCTGTGATCCTTGTTTTGTGGGGCATTCATGAGACTTCACTCTGGGAGTTTTCTGTTTTCTCAGTTGGTTTTTGTTTCTGTTCTCTTTAGAATTCTTATTAGACAGATGTTGGATTTCACACTGATTCTTTAACTTTTAAACCCCTTTTTCTTATTTTAATTTTGTTTGTGTTTTGTTTTCTTGTTTTTAAAAGATGGAATCTCTATTATATAGCTCTGGGTTGTCCTGGAACTCACTGTATAGACTAGAATGGCCTCAAACCTAGAGACATATGCCTGCCTCTGTGTCCCAAGTGCTGGGATAAAAGGTGAATATACATCCATTCTAGTCTTTCAGTAGATTGTGTTTTTTTTAAACGTGTACTGAAGTGTTTTATCTGAATGTATGTATGTATGTGCATCAGAGGCCAGAAGAGGGTGCCATATCTTTTGGTACTGGAGTTGTGAGTCACCCTGTGGGTGCTGAGAATTGAACCTGGGTCCTCTGGAAGAACAACTAGTGCTTTTACCCACTGAGCTATTTCTCTAGGCCTGGATGTTTTTAAAAAGCCCTCTCAAGGCAGTGACTCCCCTGAAATACTCTGTTCTATTCTAATGACTTCCCACCCCACCCACATCCATCATTTTTAAAAAACATACTTTTATTTTCAGCCCTGCCTTCTGTTCCTCTCATTCCCTTCTTATGTTTCAATGCTAGGGCCTTTTCTATATGGAAAGGTGCGTTATCTGTTAAGATTGACCTTTTCAAAGCTAACTAGAAAATAGCCTTCCTGGGAACAGACCTTGAACTCTCTGGAAGGGCAGCAAGTGCTCTTAATCACTGCACCATCTCTCAGAATTCCCTGTAACTCCAGCTCCTGGAGATACAGTGCCCTCCTCTAGCCTCTTCAGATACCCATACCCCCCCCCCCCCCCCCCACACACACACAAATTAAAAAGAGAAAAAGGAGAAAAAGAACTTGTAGCCCTGGGCAGAGTGGCTTACTGGTGGGCAGCGTCCTTGGAATGGGTGTGTGAATGAGGACCAGGGTTGCCGAGCTGTCTTGGCTCCTGTAGCTCTGTTCTCTTGGGCGTATCAGTCTTTGTAGAGACTTCTCTGCCACTTACCTGCCAGGCCTCACACACAGGATCCAGTGTCAGGCAGAAGAAGGCAGGGAGGCTCGTAGGCAGGAGCCTTAACCTGAGCCCTCCTTTTTCACAGTGTGTTTGTTTTATCTGTGCTTTCACTTGTGTCTGCTAGCCCTGAATCGCAGCTGGTTTGGGCAGTCATCTAGTGGCACAGGATGTGGCGGGGCCTGGAATTCCTTACCCTTTTAGACGTGTTTCTGTTATTTGAAAAACCATTTCCATACTTTCTGCTATAGCAGTATGTTCTGTCCTCATCTTGGGCCTTTCTGGGGCTCTCATTGTGTAAGGTCCAACCGGCCTCAAATTTGTCATACTTCTCCTTCAACCTCCTGAATGCTGGGATCCCAGGGCTGTACCACCATATGTAGTATTTTAAAATAATACTAGGTGTTTCGGCATTGTATTTTTATTCTATAAAATTAGTGTAGAAAAGTCTAATAAAAATTTAAAAGACAGTACAAATACATTTTACTGTTATGTTGAGGGTTCGTATTGCTCTTGTTTGTTTTGCTTTTAAAATTGTTTCAGACTGGGACTGGAGAGATGGCTCAGTGGTTAAGAGCACTGACTGTTCTTCCAGAGGTCCTGAGTTCAATTCCCAGCAACCATGTGGTGGCTCACAACCATCTGTAATGAGATCTGACGCCCTCTTCTGGTGTCTGAAGAGAGCTACAGTGCACCCACATACATAAAATAAATAAATAAATAAATCTTTAAAAAAAAAAAAAGTTTCAGACTTAAAAGGCTTTCAAACATTCTATCAGGAATTGTCCAATCCCCCTTTCCAGAACCATTGCTTCTCTGTCAGCCTTTCCTTATTGACCTTGGCAGTTTAAAGAGTGCTGTTCTTTTGTTACCTGTCTAGTTCTGTGCTCAATTCTCTGTTTTCTTTGCAGCTCTTAGGAGAGTATGAATCCCTCGGCAAAGAGCACGGGCGAGTAAAGGTAAAGGGCAGAGGGCTCTGGTCTGGGTTTCTATCGGGCTTTACAGAGGTACTGGCCCTCTTCCCATCCTCCATCTATAGCTGTTTGAAACTGTCCTACTTGACTGACACGGTTGTGAGATCTGTTAATTTACCAAATACTATTGAATGGCTGTTGCGTTTGGTATGGGTTGAGAAGAAACTGGGCAGAAGAGTTTATTGCATATACCCAGATGACCATCTACTCCCTGTAAGTGTAAAATTAGAATTCTCAAAGCAGTAGTTTTTATAAGGTAGTAAAAGTCTATAGATTGTGTCTGAATTCTTAACTGAAGCTGTTTGGAGTTACATATGTGGTCTCAGTGAGTCCCACAGTCATGCTGTACATGGCCCCAGCCAGCCTACTGAATGCAGTAGGGGATTATGGGTTTGGTAAGGTTCGTGGGCCCTCTGTAGCTACAGCTAGGACTGAGTTCATCGTGCCTGCATAGCACTGAAGGTTTTTGTTGTGCCGTTCTGCTAAGCCTTCAGCCACCTTTGGACCTAAAGTAGATAGATCCCTCTTACTGTGAGCTTGCTTCTAGTTAGCAGGCATTGGGCTGCATCTGTCAGAGCCCCTGGGAGAGGCCAGTGTTCACACTGTCGCTTCCCTGGCTCATGCCATCCTTGCCAAGTTCCATTGCAGTTAATTAGCCTTACATTTGCTTTATATTACATGTTTTGAAATAAAAGGTTCCATCTGCATGCTTATCTTCAGTTATGGAAATTCTTCCTCCCCTTAGGATACATTAAACACAACTGAGAACAAATTGCTTGATGCACACACCCAGATTTCTGACTTGAAAAGGTAGGTGTCCTACTAATAAAACGCATGGCTAATTGTCCTTTGTGTTTGTTTTGACAGTGAGGAAAAGAAACTCTCTTGAGGACTTTTAAAGCCATTTGAGATCTAATTGTATCTTAATCCTTGGACATGTAAATGCACATTACATTTTAGCTTAGGAGGTTTTTTTTTTTTTTTTTTTTTTTTTTTTGGTTTTTCGAGACAGGGTTTCTCTGTGTAGCCCTGGCTGTCCTGGAACTCACTCTGTAGACCAGGCTGGCCTTGAACTCAGAAATCCGCCTGCCTCTGCCTCCCAAGTGCTGGGATTAAAGGCGTGCACCACCACTGCCCAGCTAGTTTAGGAGATTTTTAAGTGATTAGAATATATTGGTGGTTGAGTCTCAGGTACGTGCATTTCTCCATGAGAAGTCTGAATGAAGTAGGATCATAAATGATCCATATTGTGAATGATTAGAAACATCTAGGTTAGGGCTGGAGAGTGGCTCGGTGACTAAGAGCACCACCACTCTACTGGAATCCCCAGTTCAGTTCCCAGCACCATGGGAGGTGCATTGCAGCCTCCTGAATGACGGGTACATGTGCATACTATTAAAACTAAATCCTTTGAAAAAGGACTATTTAATTGGCCTTCAAGCATACCTGTTATAGTTGTGTCTGGGTCAAATCCAGCCCCAAGGTTAGAGAGTCACTTTAATCTGAAGGGTTAACACAGAAAAGAGCAGCAAAGTGTCTCGATTTGCCACCTGCCTGATCCAGTCACTCCTTATACACTGGAGGACATATTGTCATGTTAGAGCTGATCCTTCCCAAGCCATCTCCCTCAGCCATTCCGCTAGCCCCCATTCACAGTTTTTTTTTTTTTTTTTGGTTTTTTGAGACAAGGTTTCTCTGTGTAGCCCTGGCTGTCCTGGAACTCACTCTGTAGACCAGGCTGGCCTCGAACTCAGAAATCCGCCTGTCTCTGCCTCCCAAGTGCTGGGATTAAAGGCGTGCACCACCACTGCCCGGCCATTCACAGTTTTAAAGGATGGAAAGGGACAGCGAGCCTGATGACTCCCCCAGATCCCACAAAGTGGCAGGAGAGAACCGACTCCTGAGAGTCAGTTGACCTCTGACTTCCACATATACACGCCTGAAAACACACACACACACACACACACACACACACACACACACACACACACACACACACACTGAAATAAATGAATTTAATACATTTTAAAAAAAGCAGAAAAGGAAGGCTGTGCTAACTGGAAACAGTTGGCTGGGATAGTTATCTTCTAGTGAGAAAACTGAAGGGAGCGTTTATTCTGAACATGGTGCAAATGGGATGAATTGCTGCCTCATCTCTGGTCTGAAAGTTGAGAATATTTTACTTTTATTATATATTTAATAAATTATTTATTATAATAAAATATTAATGAATATTATATAATAAACATTTTTATTTATTAAATGAGCCTTTGCCTCTTCTAAAAATCAAGAAGCTATTTTTTTTTAATTTAGTTTCTGTCCTTCGTGCTTCACAGAGTCCTGACTGTCCTTTTTTTCTGTAGTTATAGTCTGTGAAATGCTACTCTGCAGAGCCAGTGTATTTGCTGCCCTGATTATTTGTTTTTTTGGTTTTTTTTCTTTTAACTTTTCAAAGTTTAATGGTGCCATTTTACTATGAAGATGGTTTCTGAGCAGCAGGCTATCATGGCCTTCCTTCCAGAAGAGGGACAATTAAGTAACATCCTGTAGTTGAGCTGCATTTTCAGTCTGTTCCGATGTGTTTAATTTGTCGAACTGCTTTTGACCTAGGATGATCTCAAAACTTGAAGCTCAGGTGAAGCAGGCAGAGCACGAGAGTATGCTGAGTCTTCGCCACAGCCCTAAAGCTCCCACGAGGCCATCTCGGGCCAAGTAAGTGACTCTACTCAGTGTCCCTGCAGTGTGGCCTTCTGTGAATCAGGAAGCCAGCAGTGAATTATCTATAGTCTTAGATGCACATTAAAGTCACAGCTGCTGCATATCATCCCATCCCTACGAAGAAGCACTGAGGATAAGGGGAGTCAGGTGGTGTGAGAGCCTTGGGCAAGCATTGCGTTTCCGTCTCTGTCCCCACCACTCTCCACCATGACCAGGGGAGTCAGGTGGTGTGAGAGCCTTGGGCAAGCATTGCGTTCCCAACTCTGTCCCCACCACTCTCCACCGTGACCATAAACATAGTGGGTGTGGGATTCCTGTAGCTGGAGTTACTGGCAGCTTTGAGCCACCCGACATGGGTGCTAGGAGCTAAACTTGGGTCCATTGCGAGAACAGTGAGCTCTGAGCCATCTCTCCAGCCCTAAGCAATTTTTTTTTTTTTTAACCACTCAAACCACATTGTGTTTTACTTTGGGTGGGAGCAGGGATGAGAAGGAGGTGTCTCCTTGGAGTCTCCTAAGTGTATGGGACTCCAAGGACTGGATGGCATGGCCAGGCAAATCAGATGGAAGGTCCCCAAGATTTTTTTTCTACTGATTTCTATGAATAAATGATAAGCTGTGTAAGTGACCAATCTAAGGTACCTGACAAAGGCCAGTTGTTTTCTAGTTGGCTTTCCCCCACAGGCTACAGACATCCAGACATCACTGTCTTTCTCCTCTTCCAGAATGAAACTCACCTAGCAAACTAGGGAACTCCTAGCACAGTCAGTTACTATATAATACAGCTGGTAAGCTGTCCACCCATCCTCCCCATCCACTAAACCAGGAGGGTGTGGAGAGTAGAATTTCCTGACTTCTCCAACTTCTCAGAGGTCTAGCCAGCTTGCATGGAAGGCTGTGGGCTGCAAGTCTCTAGTGCACAGTTCGTTCTTGGCGATAATCGTAGGGGAAGATTCACACATGCATGCTCATTTCTCCGGCTGTCGTCAGGATTTCAGCAGCTTTGCTGTGCTCAGTGTCTTGGAAATCCACATCATTCGCAGCCAGCACTTGGTCCCCTTCCGGAAGTCCTGCTCGGTGTGCATCAGAGTCCAGAATCACCGTGGAGACGACGATGCCTAGCTGGGAGGCCTTTCCTCCTCGGATGTTAAATCCCAACTGAGCACCCGGAGGCTTCTTCCTTGTGACAATTCAGGGCAGAAACTGGGTCAACTCATTGTTGTAGTCTGGGTGGTACACTCTCTCATGAGGAGGACTCCATGCTGGAGGATTTTCGTGGGCAGGCAGGAAAAGCACTGGGTAGTCATCATAAGGAACCTGGTTGTCCATCTCAGGAAGAGCCCGGTAAGTAGGCCTCCCTCCGATCGCATCTGGAAGCGCATGCTTGCACCACCCAGCACGGGCGGATCTCGGCCCTAAGCAATTTTTAAGGCGAGTTATATATGAGATTACTCTTTTCAAGTGTTTCTTCTTCATATTTGCCATCATTTTCCTGCTTGGCTTTTCATTCTGGAATCTTTTTGTTGTCGTTGTCCTTTTACTGAGGTAAAAGTTCATGTGGACAGTTCTGCCATTAGCTTCCTCTCCCCCCATCCCCATTCAATGTGGATGATAGCCAGGCATGGTGGCACATGCCTTTAATATCAGCATTTAGAGGCAGAAGCATTTGGATCTCTATGAGTTTGAGGCTATCCTGGTCTACATAGTAAGTTTCAGGCCAGCCAGGGCTACATTGAGATACCCTGTCTCTAAAACAAAACAGTAACAAACACCAAGGTAAACAGCATATTCCTTCCTATAAACTGGACTACTTTGCTAGTCTTCTGACTTTTGTAATATTCTCCCGAAACCTGAGCTCCGTCATCTTTCTGATGGGTGCAGTTCCACACTGTCCTAGTCTCTGGATCTTTGAAAAGAAGGGAAACAGTCTCTTGACGTGGCGCACACCTTTAATTCCAGCACTTGGGAGGAAGAGGCAGGTGGATCTCAAGAACAGCCTGGTCTACAGAGTGAGTTCTAGGACAGCCAGGGCTACATAGTTAGACCCTGTCTCAAAAAAAAAAAAAAAAAAAAGAGGAGGAGGAAGAGGAGGAGGAGGAGGAGGAAGAAGAGGAGGAAGAAGAGGAAGAGGAGGAGGAAACAAAAAGAAGGGAAACAAGAAGAAAGGAAACAAAACCTTGAGTATGAGAAGTAGCCTTGACTTCTTTTTTTGTTTTTTGAGACAGGGTTTCTCTGTGTAGCCCTGGCTGTCCTGGAACTCACTTTGTAGACCAGGCTGGCCTTGAACACAGAAATCCACCTGCCTCTGCCTCCCGAGTGCTGGGATCAAAGGCGTACGCCACCACTGCCCGGCCATCCTTGACTTCTTTTTATGGTTCTTGCTTCAGTTCGAGGTTGCAAAGGGATGGAACTTCATTTTAGCAGCTGCCTTTCCAGTGACAAAGGGAGCACAAATAATTACCTATAAGAACAAGATACTGAAGTGGAGCACATTTTAAAGCCTTGACCACTAAAATCCAGTCATTATATATGTATTTTTAAATTTTCTGTTTACATCCCAAATGTTGCCCTGCCTCCAAGTCCCCCACTCACAGAGACCTTCCCCCAACCCCTTCTCCTCTGAGAGGGTGGGGCATCCACTGGAGATCCTCCCACCCTGGTGAATCAAGTCTCTGCCAGGGTAGGTGCATCCTCTCTCACTGAGGCCAGACAAGGCACCCTGTTGAGGAATGGATACCACAGTCAGACTGCATACAGCTTTAGGGAGAGCCTCTGCTCCAGTTGTTGGGAGCCCACATGGAGACTGAGCTGCATGTCTGCTGTATAGGAGCTGGGAGCCTCATTCCAGCCCATGCTTGCTTTGGTTGATGGCTCATCTCTGAGAGCTTCCAGAGGTCCAGGTTCTTTGACTCTGTTGGTCCTCCTGTGGGGTTCCCACCCCCTTCTGGGTCTTCAGTCCTTCCTACAACTCTTCCATAAGTGCCTCCAATCTCGGTCCAGTGTTTGGCTATGGGTATTTGCATCTGTTTCAGTCAGCTGCTGGTACAGCCTCTCAGAGGACAGTTATGTGAGGCTCCTGTCTGCAAGCATAACAGAGTGTATCATTAATAGTGTCAGGGACTGGTGTTTGCCCGTGGGATAGGTTTCAAATTGGGCCAGTTACTGGTTGGCCATTCCTTTAGTCTCTGCTCCATCTTTGTCCCTGCATTTCTTTTAGACAGGACAGATTTTGGGTCAAAAGGTTTTGGGTAGGTTTGTGTCCTTATCCCTCTACTAGAGGTCCTGCCTGGTTATAGGAGGTGGACTCTTCAGGTTCCATGTCACCACTGTTAGGCTTCTTGGCTAAGGTCACTCACATTGACTCCTTGGAGGCCCTCCCCCCAATCTCAGGTCTCTGGGACTTCCTAACCCCAGCAGCTGCAGGTTTCCATTCATCCCCCTGGCCCTCTAGGTCTCTCCTGTCTCTCTACATACCTGATCCTGCCCCCCTCCCATTGCCCTCTCCCTTCCCTATCCCACCACTTCCCTCCCTCCCCCTGCCTCCTATTTTCTTTCCTCTTCTAAATGTGATTAAAGTGTCATCACTTGGACCCTCCTCCTTGTTTAACTTCTTTGGGTCTGTGGGGTGTATCATGGGTATTGTGTGCCTTATGGCTAATATCCATTTATCAGTGAGTATATGCTATACATGTCCTTTTGGGTTACCGCACTCAGGATATTTTCTAGTTCTATCCCATTTGCCTGCAAAATTCATTATGTTCCTATTTTTAATAGCTGACTAGTATTCTGTTGTGTAAATGAACCACATTTTCTATATCCATTCTTTGGTTGATGGACATCTGGGTTGTTTCCAGTTTCTGGCTCTTATAAATAAGGCTGCTATGAACATGGTGGAGCACATGTCCTTCTGGTATAGTAGAGCATCTTTTGAGTATATGCTCAGAAACGGTATAGCTGGGGCTTCAGGTAGAACTTATTTCCAATTTTCTGAGAAACCGCCAGGTTGATTTCAGATTGGTTGTACAAGTTTTCAATTCCAGCACCATTTGTTGAAGATGCTTTCTTTTTCCATTGTATGATTTTGACTTCTTTGTCAAAAAATTCTACCAGAAAACTTCTGCAGCTGACAAACCAGCAATGAAGGAGTGTTCCCTTTTCTCCACATCTTTGCCAGCATGTGCTGTCACTTGAGTTTTTGAACTTAGCCATTCTGATTGGCGTAAGGTGGGCTCTCAGGGTCATTTTGGTTTGCATTTCCTTGATGACTAAGGATGTTAAGCATTTCTTTAGGTGCTTCTCAGCCATTTGAGGTTCCTCTGTTGAGAGTTCTGTTTAGCTCTGTACTCCATTTTTTAATTTGGTTATTTGGTTTGTTGGAGTCTAACTTCTTGAATTCTTTATATATTTTGGGTAATATATCCGGTTTTATGTGGAGGTCCTTGACCCACGTGGACTTGAGTTTTGTGCAGGGTGATAAGTGTGGATCTATTTGCATTCTCCCACATGCTGACATCCGGTTAGACCAGCACCATTGGTTGAAGATGCTTTCTGTCTTAGTTCGGGTTTTACTGCTGTGAACAGACACCACGACCAAGGCAACATTATAAGGCCAATATAGAATTGGGGCTGGCGTACAGGTTCAGAGGTTCAGTCCATTATCATCAAGGCAGGAGTATGGCAGCATCCAGGCAGGCACGGTGCAGGCAGAGCTGAGAGTTCTAGTCTCCGTCTGAAAGCTGTTAGTGGAAGTCTGACTTCCAGAAAGCTAGGGTGAGGGTCTTAAGCCCACACCCACAGTGACACACCCACTCCAACAAGGCCACGCCCTGGGTCGAGCATATACAAACCATCACACTTTCTTTTTCCATTGTATGATTTTGGCTTCTTTGTCAAAAAATTCTACTAGAGAACGCCTACAGGTGATAAACAACTTCAGCAAAGTGACTGGATATAAAATTAACTCAAAGAAGGCCTTTCTTTATACAAATGGCAAATGGTCAGAGAAGGAACTAGGGAACTAACACCATTTACAGTAGCTGAGACTAATATAAAGTGTCTTGGTGTGACTCTGACCAAGCGAGTGAAAGATCTGTATGACAAGAACTTCAAGTCCTTGAAGAAGAAAGACCTCAGAAGATGGAAAGATCCCCCATGCTTGTGGATAGGTAGGATTAACATAGTGAAAGTGGCCATCTTACCAAAAGCAATCTACAGATTCAGTATAATCCCTGTCAAAATTCCAACATAAGTTTTTACAGTCCCTGAGAGAGCAATTCTCACCTTCATATAGAAAAACAAAAAACCTGCAATAGCCAAAACAATCCAGGACAATAAAAGAACTTCTAGAGGAATCAGCATCCCTGACCTCAAGCTGTACTACAGAGCAATAGTGACAAAAACTGCATGGTATTGGTACAGAGACAGACAGGTTGATCAATGGAATCGAATCGAAGACCCTGAAATAAACTGACATTTTATCTTTTGTTAGTGGAAAGACCTTTGGGGATGGATCTATATTAAGCTGTGTTTTTCTGCTTTAGTTCTCTATAGTTATCTTATTGAAATCTTTGGTTTAATTTTTGTTTTTGAGACAGTCTTATTATGTAATCCTGGTTGGCCCAGTACTCGTTCTGTAGCTCAGGCTAGCCTCAGACTTGCAGTGGTCCTCTCTCCTCTGCCTCCCAAATACTAAGATTATAGGAATGCACTGCCTTGGCACAGTGTTTGCTAAATGGCAACATTTGAATAGCTAATTAACTATTAGAATTCAGTTTTTAATTATGATTTTGGTATAAAGTATATTAATAAGTAGTTCATTATTTCATAATGATATCTGTCAGAAAAATGAAGTTGTGATTTCTAACCTTCCTAAGCTGTAATTGTCAAAATACTTTCTATATCTTTGTTGAGTAATCGTCATAGAATATAATGGATTCTTGTATTTAAGAGAAAAGTTAGGGACTGGAGAGATGACGTGGTAATTAAGGGCACTCCCTACTCCAGAGAACCAGAGTGCTCGACATCCACGTTGGCAGCAGACAATCTCTTGTAACTCCAGCTTTGGGGGATACGACACCCTCTTCTGAACAATGGGAGCTACACTCATGTACACAAGCTCCCTCTCACAAACACACATATACCTATAATTTAAAAAGAATGTTTTTAAAAATCTTTTTTAAAACGTAAAGAAATATTAGGGCCGTGCTGTGTCTCATCAGATAAAGACAGGTGCCGCAAAGTGTGAGCATCTGAGCTTGAGCCCCCATGGTGGAAGCAAAGAACCAATTCCTAAGAGTTGTTCTCTGACCTCTGACTTCCACATGTGAACCGTGACATACATGCATACCTACCGTCACAATAAAAGAAATCAGTGGATCTTGAAAAAGAAAGTTTAGCCAGATGGAGTTGTGTATACACTTGCAGTTCCAGCTCTTGGGACTTGGATGCTCAGTTCAAGATGATCCTTGGCTACATGGCCTGCTTGATACCAAGCCTGGGCTATGGAAGACTTGTCTCAAACAGAAAACAAATCAAACCAGACAAAAGGAACCAAAGGTAAAAATGAATTTTTGAGAACTAGCAAAAGAAGAGGCATAAAGTGTAGGATTTGAGAATCCTTTTGTGGTTTGGCATGAAGGTGTCAGTTATGAGGGTGCTGTTCATATATTATTATAAGCAGGAGGCAGAGTGAGCATATGACCTGCCAAGGCCTGACCCCAGTGACCTTTTCCCCCCAGCTAGGCCCCATAGCCCTAAGGTCCCGTAATCTTCCCAATCAGTACCAGTATGTCAGGATCCAATGTCAGTGAGCCTGAAGGGGACATTGCAGTTATACCATGATACATGGCTCGGGTAGTCACAGCGAGAAGTCATGTAGCCCTAGGTGACATTGTGGATTAATCATATATGGCTTTCTAAGTCATTGTCAGGCGTTTGGATTTTAACCTTTAGTCCATTGATAATTCTGTTGAAGATTTTATTTTATTTTAGTTTTTTTTTTTTTTTTTTTTTTTTTTTTTTTGAGACAGTGTTTTTCTCTGTAGCCCTGGCTGGCCTAGAATTTCCTATGTAGTTCGGGCTGACCCCAACCTGATCTTCCTGCTCCTTTATCCCAAGTGTTGGGATTAAAGGTGTGTGCCATTATACCTGGTGTAGATTTTAGAGAGAGAGAGAGAGAGAGAGAGAGAGAGAGAGAGAGAGAGAGAGAGTGTGTGTGTGTGTGTGTGTGTGTGTGTGTGTGTGTGGTGTTCATTTGACATGGTATACATGGAAGCTAGAGGATAATTTCCTGGAATTCTTTACTTCCTTTTTTAGATGGATTCTAGGGATGAAACCGAGTTGTTAGTCTTTTGGAAGGTTTCATCTACTGAGTCAACTCCCTGGCCCCTGAAGATTTTTGTATAATAAAACGATGCCACTTGACTTTTGTGTATGTACAATTCCTGCCATGAGAAAGAGGTGAGTCAGGCCATTTCAGTGCTAGGAGAGCAGGGTTCTGGGTATCTGGTATCCGTAAGAATGGTAGTTGAGGGCTAGGGAGGCAGCTCAGTGTACAGAGGTGCTTGCCACCAGATCTTACGACCTCATGGCTGAAGAAGAGAATCAACTTCCAAAAGTTGTCCTCTGACTTCTACACACATCACGGCATGTCTGTGCATGCACAAAATAAATAAATGTAATATGAAATTTTTTTATAATTACAAGAAAAAAGAGTTTGGAGGGTTCTGGAGGTGGAATCTACAGAACATGATTGTGTATTGGCTGATGAGACAAGAGAGGGACAGCTCAGAATGCATGAAGAGATCGGACCATCATGAAGATTTTTGCTTGTGATTTACACGGACTTGAAGCCGAAATCAAGTGGGCAGTTGTAATGTAGGCCTGGAGCTCAGAACTCCTAGCCTGGAGTTATAACATTGGAGCCAGTTATATCCGGATGGTGCTTACAGGATTGATAGGAGCTGAGTGTCAGTAGGAGTGGGTACCAGACAGCTCTCAGGAGCCCTGCTTTCTTGTGGGGTAGAGGAGTTTGGCAGAGGAGCCGGAGAAACAGCCGCTGTAAGTGGGGGCGGGGGGGATCGGAAGCAGACACAGTCACTAAATGCTGCTGAGATATCGGGCAGTAAGGACTGAAACGGCCTGTGATCTGCAAGCTGGAGACTGCTTTGACTCAGGAGTGTGGAGAATGAGAGATGCGTTTGTAGTGTGCTGAAGACAGCCTACACGTCTGGTGCCTGGAAATGTATGTGTGATGCGCTTATTCAGTGTGGCCATGCATGATGGGAAAGGTTTGGCAGGTTGCAGCCTTTTAGGCCAAAGCCTGCCTACACCATCATTTTTTTATGGTGCAGGACTAAGGAATTTTTAGTGTTTCTGACAGGGCTGAGACCTGTGTGACTGGCTTGCTTTACAAGCTCAAGGGCCTGAGTTCGAGCCCTAGAACTTATGAAAACGCTAGCTGTGGGGCTACAGAGATGGCTCAGCAGTTAGAGCACTGGCTGCTTGCTCTTCCAGAGAATCTGGTTTTGATTCTAGCACCTAAAGTGATGGCTCGCAGCCATCTGTAACTCCAGTTTAGGGGCTCTGACACCATTTCCGGCCTCCAGGGACACCTGACATGCATGTGATGCATAGACATACATACAGGCAAAACATCCATACATATAAAATAAAATGTTAAAAAAATAATAATGAATTTTAAAAATATCCCAGCACTCAGGAGGCAGAGGCAGGCAGATCTCTGTGGCTAGTCTGGTATACAAAGCGAGTTCAGGACAGCCAGGTCTATTACCTAGAGAAAGCCTGTCTCAAAAAACAAACAAATAAATACTAAAAATGCCAGGTGTGGCCGGGCAGTGGCAGTGCACAACTTTAATCCCAGCACTTGGGAGGCAGAGACAAGAGGATCTCTGTGAGTTTGAGGCCAGCCTGATCTACAGATAGAGTTCCAGGACAGCTAGCTCCCCCATGCCCCCCCAAAGCCAGGTTTGATGGTTTTAATCCTAGCACTGGAAATCTGGAGGTAGGAGGACCCCCTGTTACTCACTGGCTGCCAGCCTAGCCAGTGAGAGACCCTATCTCAGAAGAGGTGGACAGCCTCTTCTAAGGATGACATCTGAGCTTGTCCTCTGGCATCCATGTGAACAAGCGCACACACAGGCATAAGAGATATTTGGGGCTGGACATTTAATCCCAGCACTCAAGAGGCAGAAATAGGTCTCTGAATTCAAGGTCAACCTGATCTATACAGTGCATTCCAGGCCAGCCAGTAGTAAAGCGCTATATTGTGATGTCTTAAGGGGGGGAAAAAGCAAAGCAAGTTAATTCATTTGCATATCCCTTCCTGCTTCTGCATGACAGCAACAAAGTTGAATAGTTTTTATTCTTTTGCCTTTTGAAGATAATGGCATTAAAATGTCTCATCTGGACTGTCAATTTAGAGTAATTTTAAGGTAAAATATAGGACAATCAACTAGTTGAGAAAGAAATAGAATTTTTCCCAGTGCTGGTGACTGGGGCTGGCAAGATGGCTGAGTGGGTAAAGGCTCTTGCCACCAAGCCTGAAATGAGTTTGATCCCTGGATCCACCTGGTGGAAGGAGAAAATTGATTCTGAGTTCCACAAGTGCTCCATGTGCACACCCCTCCTGATAAATACAGACATATATAGACAAAGTAGATTTCTACAAAAGAAAATCCAGGAACATTTATCTGGGAAATAGATACTAGCGTCTTTATATGTCAGTTATAACAAATTATTAAAGTACTGGTGATAGGACCCAGGGCCTGGAAAATGCTAGATAAAGTGTTACCAATGAGCTACACCTTCCTGACCTTCAGTAGGAAATAATTAACAACAACTTCAGCATGTACAATAGTTCTGATCTTCAAATGCAGTCATAGTCTTTTTTTTTTTTTTCTTTTTTTTTGTTTTTTTCGAGACAGGGTTTCCCTGTGTAGCCCTAGCTATCCTGGAACTCACTCTGTAGACCAGGCTGGCCTCGAACTCAGAAATCCACCTGCCTCTGCCTCCCGAGTGCTGGGATTAAAGGCGTGCGCCACCACTGCCCGGCTGCAATCAGAGTCTTAAAGCTGAATGGGAATGCTGCGCACCCTTTGGGAACCTTGTCGGCTATGAGCAGGGACTATAGGACTGCAGAGGCTCAGCAGGGCTTTAGTTGTTTGCAGTGAGAATCTAAGGGGCATAGAACAAAGTGAAGACCTTCTGCTCAGTATCAGTGCGTTGAGCATTCCCTGTATGTCTACACATGCTTGAAGCCTTTAAAAGAAATGTATTTTTAAACTGCGTGTGCATGAATATGTACTTGACACTGCTTATGTGTGGAAGCCAGAGGACAACTTCCAGGAGTCTGTTCTCTTCCCATCATGATTTCCAGGATCAAACTCAGTTCTCAGGTGGGTGGCAAACACCATCTCAAAGGCTCATTCACACGTGCATGTTCGTGCATGTGTGCGTGTGTGCGTGTGTTTGTGTGTGTGTGTGTGTGTAATTTGTTTTAATGACAGCAGAAATAAAGGACGAGTGTTTAGAATACAAAAGATCTACCATAGCTCAGTAAGAAGGAGACACTTTCCTCCACAGAGAAAGGAAAAAGAGATGAGAAGCTGCACAGAAGAATTTCTAAACAGCTAATAGCAATGAAAAGAGGCTCGTTTTCCTACGAAATTGGGAAAATGCCCATTAAAATGACAGCATGTAACATTTTGTCATCAGACAGGCCAGACTTAAAAAATTTGGTCCAAAGTTTGGCAAAGATGAAGAAAGGAAGTCACACATACCAATGGCTGCTTGCAGGTTGATGGTGCTTGTCTAGAGGACTCTTTGGCAGTAGTCAGAAGACTGAAGGTGATGGATACATCCCAAATTTCATAGTTGTGCTTTTAGACATTTGCTTTAGGTTAATTCTCCCACTGTTAAGTGTAGCATTGCTGAAACAGCATCCACCACCAGGAGACAAAATCAGCAGAGTGCATTCAGACTAGAGAAGTGATTGACAGCCCTGCACGCCAGCATGAATAAACCATGAACATACTGTGGGGGAGAAGCATTAAGGGGTGTGGATAGCATGCCCTTGTTTAACAAATGCAGCTATACATATGTATACAATGTTATGTCTCACAATTAAAAACAAATATGGCTAAGATCTAAGCATCTGTTAAGACTGAGAGTAGGTAGGTGGGCGCTTGTTGTAGTATTCTCTGTAATTTTCTAAGAATGTTTGAAATGTTTCTTAATTTAAAAATTGAGGGAAAAGGGCTCTGCTCTGTTGCTCAGTGGCAGAGAGCCTGTGTAGCAGTGAACAAGGCCCGGGGACAGCTCCAGGCTCACCAGGAGATCGTTACTGAAAGGCCAAGAGTGACCTGGGGTTGAAGTGAAACCTAACTTAGCGGTGAACTTAACCTAGCAGGTTAAGTATGACATGAGCAGAGAGGAAGATTGCATGTTCTCTTGGGATTTGCCTCTTCTTTGAAGTTGGACCTGAGGTTATCTCCTGACTGAAGACCACAGTGAAGAGCTGTAACAGTCAGAGCTTGCTGATCAAGGGGAAGGATGTCCAGGATGGACTTGATCAGTAGGCCCAGGCAGGTGACTGTTCAGCAAAGCTCAGCCACGGAGGATGGACAGGAAGTAAGGCCACTGTTGTCAGTCAAGCTTGAGGTTTTACTTCTGGTCAGATAGAGTTGGAGTCAGGGTTGTGAATAGATGAGAGTGGACAGAGGGACTGGAGAAGCTGGGACTGATTGGCGAGCTGAGAGATCCTGGGTGTGCTAGCTGCTGGCTGGGATGGCGCTTGGCAGGAACCAAGGTGGGGGAGGAACTGGGGCGTTCAGTTTCCTCAGAGCTGTGACCTCTAATTACGACAGAGCCTACTCGTATCCTTGGAGGTAGATGACTAGAGGTCGAGGTTAGCTCTGGAAGTTGCTTAGTGTGGTGGTGACAGTAGGCCTGGAGATGAGATAGGTTTGTGCTGGTTAATTTTGTCAACTTGATACAAACTGGAGTTATCCGGGAAGAGGGAACCGCAACTGAAAAATACCTCTATCACATTGGCCTCCAGGCAAGGATGCCAGGCATTTTCTGATTGACATTCATGTGAGAGGACCCAGCCTACTGTGGGCAGTGCTAGCCCTGTGCAGGTAGTCCTGGGGTATAGTATAGAGGGAAGCTGGCTGTACTGGCCTGGAGAGCAAGCCAGTAAGCAGCACTCCTCCATGACCTCTGCTTTGTTTCCTGCCTCCAGGTTACGGCTTGAGTTCCTACTCTGGCTAAGTAGACCAGACTAGCCTGGCACTCAGAGATCCATGTCGTCTGCATCCTGAATGCTAGAGTTTAACGCATAGGCTACCACACCCTGCACTGGTTCAAAGTCTAGTATAGGGCAGGGTTTGACTAGATGTAAACCCTGACAAACTGAGTTTTTAACATTATTCCAATTTACATTTTATTTATTATTTGAGTAAGTAATATCAACCTGAGGGAAGTGAGGTTTTAAAAAATAGTTTGTGTTTTATTTGTCATCAACATGTGCATGCGTGTGCCAGTCAGTGTATGTTTGTGTGTGCGTGCAAGTGTGTGTGCGTGCGCGTATGTATGCAAGTGTGTGTATATGGATGTGTGTATGCATGCGTGTGTGCATGTGTGTGTATATGCGTGTGTGTGTGTGTGTGTGTGTGTGTGTGTGTGTGTGTGTGTGAAGGTCAGAAGACAACTTACAAGAGTCTGTTCTCCCTTTCCACCATATGAGTCCTGGGGATTGAACCCCACATACAGACAGAGGAAGTGATAGTATAGCCCTGTGCCGCTGGCATCGTAGCCATTCTGAGAAGTTGGATAGCAGCATGATACTCGTGACTGCTACACAGGAGAGTGCAGGTAGTGTTCGTACAGAAAGCAGTCGTGCTTTATCTGCTTACTGTGAGCTAGTATAGAGAGAAGGGGTCTAAGTGCTAGAATGCAGCTAGGGGCTGTGCAGAGCCTTGAGTACCCAACTCTTCTTTATCTTAGGGAATGTTCAAAAGTTCAGTTGATTCTTAAAACCTTAAAATAGCTAGGTGGTGGTATTGGCAGCACAGACCTTTAATTCCAGCATTTGGAAGTCAGAGTTTGAGACCAGCCTGGTCTAAATAGCAAATTCCATGACAACCAGGGCTACCATAGAGAAACTGTGTCGAAATCCCCTCCCCCCTCAAAACAGAACAACAACACAACCCCTTAAAATAGAATTCATTTTTAAAAGTATGGGTTGTCCATACATGGTTTCTAAGTCACTGTGCAAATATGTAAAGCAATCTTGGAGATGGGTTGTTTTGATAGAAATATTTGGTCTAAATTGAAGTGCAACGGGCTAGATAGATAGATGGCTTTGTGGTTAAGAGCACTGGCTGCTCTTCCAGAAGACCAGGATTCAAGTCCTAGTTAGTGGTAACTCCAATCCTAGGGAATTTGGCGTCCACTTTTGGCTGTGTAGGACGCCACACACATATGGTGCACAGACAAAGTATTCACCTTCTTTCATATATCAACTTTCTCTATGCTGAAGTGCAAACCTCGTGATACTGTGGACCGTTTCTTATCCCTACAGCACACTAGCCACCCCGGATGTCAGCAGGAGGAAGTGGCTGATTCCAGGAGCGGAGTACTCCATCTTTACTGGGCAGCCTCTGGACACCAGGGACAGGAAGATAGATAAGCAGCTGGAGGAAACCAGTGTTCCCGGGTGAGATAACGGCAGAGGTCAGCTGAGGAATGCCTTTGTAGAGATGCAGCTGTCTTGGGTAGAGGAAATAGTCAAACGTAGGCTGTGAAGGGGGGGGGGGGGGGAGGGACAAGAGACAGTTCCTGTCTTGGGATTTCTGCCTTCTCTTTGAAGTTGGATCCAAGGTTGTCCCTGGATTGTGAAAGCCCGGATGGAGGGCTGGTGGAGAGTGGACAGGGTGTGTGTGAATCAGCTGTCTCGCAGAGGTGGGGATTGCTAATTATGGAAGGGGGGTGTCTACTCAAGATAGCGTTGATGAGTAGACGCAGTTGGGTGACTGTCTTCCAGCAAAGCTCAGCTGTGAGAGTGTAGACAGGATGCCTTGATTAAACACTTGGTCCTCTGCTTTTCACCCCCATGTGCTGGGATTCCAGCAGGCGCCACCACATCCACTGTTGATCGTTTTCTGTCTTATCTTTTAAAGCCTAATTTCTGTGGTTTTGTTTTTTGCTTGCATAGTAAGCTTTCTTAGCAGTGTGTCCATGTTCTCGGTCCTGAGAGGCTAGGATGTTTTACCTTCACAGGCTTTGCAGTGCTTCTCTGCCTGGGCTCAGGGGCACAGTGCAGGCTTGGTGTTAGGACAACAGGATAATCCTTTCACTCTTGCGATAGTCTGAGCAAGCTCAGCAATGTACTCTGGGTACCATAGAGGTAGAAATGTTTGTACACAGTAGCTTGTTTAAAGGACCATGAAGCACTGGCTTGCTATGTGCAGGTTCAGTTTTAATTACTTATACTATAATAGCATCCATATGGAGATAAATGGTCAGCTCTCCTGTTATTCCCGACTATCCTAGTAAACTTAGCATGGTTTGCTATAACTATTGAGTGTAGACTTAGATGTATT
Organism: Uromys caudimaculatus; assembly: GCA_028551405.1. Taxonomy (NCBI): domain Eukaryota; kingdom Metazoa; phylum Chordata; class Mammalia; order Rodentia; family Muridae; genus Uromys; species Uromys caudimaculatus. Next base: position 28,966,626 of record CM052721.1, read on the forward strand.
TATGGAGTTCTCCAATTCGGGTGCCAGCATGAAGGTCTTGGAGAGGACCTTCCTCCTGGCTGTGTTTCACATGGCCTGTTTGTGGTGTGCACCAGACAGAGTGCTCTCTATTTTCTTCTCTTTCTCATTTTAAATGTATTATTTTCATTGTGTGTGTGTGTGTGTGTGTGTGTGTGTGTGTGTGTGTGTGTTTATGTACAGGGACCTCCTGAGACCAGAGATTTTTTTTTTTTTTTTTGGTTTTTCGAGACAGGGTTTCTCTGTGTAGCCCTGGCTGTCCTGGAACTCACTCTGTAGACCAGGCTGGCCTCGAACTCAGAAATCCGCCTACCTCTGCCTCCCGAGTGCTGGGATTAAAGGCGTGCGCCACCACTGCCCAGCTAATTTTTGAGGCAAGACTTGCTGTGTGTTCAGCGTTGGCCTGGAACTCTTGGCTGTCCTCCTGCTTCAGCCTCCTGAATACTGGGGTTAAAGCCATGTGCACCATCAATGGGCACCATCAAGCTGTCTTCCTCCCCCTTTTTACAAGGACCTTCAGTCCCATCATGGGGCTCCTCTCTCATGACCTGTCTAATCTCCATTTCTTGTTAAAGGCCCCAACTCCGAATACTTGCAGCTAAGCTACGCTGTTACCTGGGCATTACGGGCTGGGGGGCATGCAAGTGTTAAGCCCACAGCAGTTACCATTGTGGCTACTGTTTTAGATACCATTCTCCTCCAGAAAAGGACTCTTCACTTGGAAGGTCATCAGCGAGCTTATTGATTAAGAAGGACGCTCCAGATACACCACCAATCATCAAGGCTTTAAAGGAACTTGATGAAGAAAGAATATTTAAAAATTGGGGAACACAGACAGAGAAAGAGGATGCCTCAAGTAGTAAGCATTTCTTTTCTAATTTTAAGATTTATTTTATTTTACATCTGTGAGTGCTTTGCCTGCATATATGAATGTGCACCACATGCAAACCTGGTGCCTGTGGAAATGTTGGGTTTCCTGGACCTGGGGTTGTGGATGCTATGAGCCGCTGTATGGCTGCTGAGAACTGAACTCAGGCTCTCTGCAAGGGCAGTAAGTACTCTTACTGACGAGCCACCTTTCCAGACACTCCCTCCCTCCAGCAGTATTTTATTCCTTTTTTGATGTTGAAAGAAAGAAAAGGCATTGCTCTTTAATTTATATTATATTCTTTAATAATAGATTTTCAACCAAGCATGGCAGTACATGCCTTTAATCCCAGTACTTTCGAGGAAGAGGCAGGAGTTTGAGGTTAGCCTAGTTTACATAGTATGTGCCATGTCTGTCAGAGCCACATAGTGAAAACCTGCCTCAAAAAATAAAGTAAGATTCTCAGATAATGAAATGAAGTCCTAATTTATGACATTGCTCCAGCCCCATTTCACAGGTAACTGACTCTTTTCTTTTTCCTTTTTTTTTTTTTTTTTTGTTTTGAGACAGGGTTTCTCTGTGTAGCCCTGGCTGTCCTGGAACTCACTCTGTAGACCAGGCTGGCCTCGAACTCAGAAATCCGCCTCCTCTGCCTCCTGAGTGCTGGGATTAAAGGCGTGCGCCACCACTGCCTGGCTGGTAACTGACTCTTAATGATAATTTATCATTGTCCTAGCATAGCACACACCTTTTATATAGAGCAAGCTGCATATCATGTTCTGATTATAGAAGAGGCCTACACTGAGATGGCTCAGTGGTAAACAGCGCTTGTTCTTACAGAGGACCTGAGTTCAGTTCCCAGCACTGATGTGGTGGCTTACAACCATCTGTTAATTCTAGTTCCAGGGAATCTGATGCCTTTAGCCTCTGTAGGCACCTGCAGCCATATGCTGACATACACATAATAATAATAATAATAATAATAATAATAATAATAATAATATCTTCATGAGCTGGGCCACACAGGCATATAATCCAGGTCTATGTGCTATATACGAGGGTTGAAATCACACCCTGCCTGGATTACTAAGTGTGTCTTCATCTGTTTGTCTTACCTGCACATGCTGGAAAATGGTGGCAGTCATTTTATATTAATAAAATGAGGCATTAAATGGGCAGCGGGGGTACATGCCCATTTCCCCAGCACTTGGAGGCTGAGGCAACAGAATCCATAGAAAAACAAAGTTTTTTTTTCTATTTTCCTTTTTTTTCATGATTACTGAGCACCAATAGAGAGGAAGAGGAATATTTTTCAAGGTGTGCTTTTCCTCACACGTCTAGCTCAGTGGTACTCTATCTTTCTCTTTCCCCCCTCCCTCCCTATCTGTCCACCCACCATCTTTCTCTCTGTTTTCCACTTCTCTTCCTATTTGAGACAAGATCTCTTGGAGCCCAGACTAGCTGGAACTCACTAAGTTGCTGAGGGTAATCTTGATTTCTGGTCTCTTGCCTTCACCTCCCCAGCGCTGGGCTCCCCTCACCATGCCTGGCTCTGCTGCTCTCTACTTCCTTCTGTGCTCACTCCTCAGACCTGTCAGGCTCACCCTTGGCTCTGTGGTGCTGCGTCCCACAGCAGCATCTCGTAAACACATCAGGAGTCTGCTTCCTCAAAATACACTCTCTGTGAGCACTCACCTTGAATGCCAGTTGCAACAGGAAGCCAGGATGCATTCATTATAAACTCCTTCTCGAGCAGTCTGTCATCATAAATAACGAAGTGCATTTGCAAATCATTACTGCAGCCTAGATATAAGTGCTCTGAGCAGAGCTTGCGCTCTGTAGAGGACCTTGTGCATGACAGCTGTGAAAAGCAGATGGTGGAAACCAGGTCCGGCTTATTTTTGTGTGTGTTTGTCTGATGCAGAATTAGTGAATCCTCGGCAAACTGAACCCTCAGTCAATACAGGCCGTTCCCCAGAGAAATGTGCCCAGCAGAGACCAAAGAAACAGAGTTCGGCTTCTCAAAGGTCGTCGTCTCTCCCACCCTCCAATCGGAAAGCCAACACACCAAGTAAGAGATGTGTGTGCCTTGGGCTAGGGAGGGTGAGTTTTCCTGTGCACTTTTACTGTTTCACTGTGCTGTTAGCTTCAGCGTGTATGCTGAGCAGGGACAGGTCCCTGAGCACAGCCAGAGAATGAAATTGTCTGGGTGCACAGATACTACAAACATAACCTAAGAAAGCTCATTGTATGCCAGGCCTGTCGTAGAGGTCTGTCATCCCAGCTACCTGGGAGGCTAAGGGTTAAGGTTCCAGGCCTACCTGAGCTACCAGGTGAGTTCAAGGCTAGCCTTCAATTTAGCAAGCCCTGTCTTAAAATAAAAAGTTAAAAGGGCTTGGGATGTAGCTCCGTGCTGGAGCCCTGGGCCTAGCATGGGTGGGGTCCTTAGTATTGTAAGAAAAAGAACTTGGTTTAGAAAAGCCAAAAGCTTTTGAGAGTTTGGATCACATCATAGCTGTTAAACACTAATTGAGACAGTTTATGGAGGTCAGAGAAGATTCTTTTCACATATCTGCCCTGTACCTGGCATCTGTAGCTTTTCCTCCCACGGTTCCTGGCTTGCTCTAAGCTTAAGCATTGACTTTCTGTGTCCTCAGTGTCTACGTTCCCACCCGCTCAAGGAAGTCTATCTTTCCTGTGTTTCAGGAACAGTCTCTACTGTACTGGCATTTCTGTCTTATTTCCACTCGACTTCTAAAATCTTGAAAAACCAGTTTTGAGCCAGAGTGCTGAGACTATAGTCTGGTATGCTAACACACCAGCAGGGGCTGTCTCTAGACGTTAGAATTACGGGTTGTTTGATTTTCGCTTTGTGTCCTCTGCAATACTGTCAAGTTTTGCTATGGAATTTCACTATTTGTAAAACTAGGAATAAGTTATGCCATCATAACACAGACAAAAAATTCCATTTCTTTTTTGCTTTCTTCTTTAGCAAAAAGAGAGATTATGTTAACACCAGTGACTGTGGCTTATAGTCCTAAGCGTTCCCCTAAAGAAAATTTGTCCCCAGGATTTAGTCATCTCCTTAGCAAAAATGAAAGCAGTCTAGTTCGGTAAGTTCTGTAAAGTTGTAGAATTAAAAATACATTAAAAAAACATTTTATTGATTTAGTGTGTGTGTGTGTGTGTGTGTGTGTGTGTGTGTGTGTGTGTGTGTGTGTGTTTGTGCGCACGCGTGCTATGGTGAATTTGTGCACATCAGAGGACAACCTGTGGAGCTGGTTCTCTCCTTCCACCATGTGGGTTTTGGGTATTGAACTCAGCACGTCAGGTTTGGAGGCAGGTGTTTTACCTACTGAGCTAATCTTTCTGACCCCAGTGATGATTTTGAGCCATCAGTATGGCTCCAGCTGTTGTTGATTGTTCAGTTGTCAGTGGGGCCCTGTAGCTTTAGGTCCTTTATGTGAATATCATATGGAAAATCAAGTATTATAATATATGCAAATAGTTTTTAAGTATGGAAACTTGCTATGCTAGATCTTAAGTGCTGCCTCAGCACCTCAGCAGATTTAGATGTAGAAGAGGCTCTCTGCTCCTGAGGAGGAGTGTGATATTGGGACATTTTGGTCCAGACAGTGGGCGTGAGGGTGGCAGGTCCGTGTCTCTAGATGTGTGTATCCACTCCTGAAGTAGGCCAACTGTGAGTGATGAACTGGGAAGAACTTGACCACTGGGTTCTAGATGCAATGGCCCAAGAACAGTGAACCTCATTTCCACCTTCTGAGCAAGCTGGGTACTGCTGCTTGCCCTGCCTGTCCCAGAAGCTTGTCATGGAGGTCAGAGGATGCAGAGCAGCCAGCGTGTTAAGTTTCTGATGTAGAAATAGAACTTTGTGTCAGGAAAGCCAGATTCAGTTTCGGCTTTGGAAGTCATGACTAGCTTTCTTTTAAGAAAACACGTGACTATGAGTTCATAGGGTACCAGCTCAGCTCTCTAGAGAGATAGGAAAACTCACTTCACGTTTTTCTCACGAGTAACTTGCTTCATTCACTAGATTTGATATCCTTTTGGATGATTTAGATACTGTTCCTGTGTCCACGTTACAACAAACCAACCCAAGGAAGCAGCTCCAGTTTCTTCTAGATGACTCGGAAGGTATTTTTTCTTAAAAATTGCTAGTTACAGCTAGAGGCATTTGTTTCCCAAAGTCTGGTGTCTGTGGAAGGCTCTGGAGATGGACTCTACCTGAGCATTCACTGTATGCTTGCTGTACGGTGTTGATGGGCAGGTTGGGAAGCTGAGGTGTGAGGCGCTGATTGTCACCACCAGGACGGTTCTGTACAGCTCCCCTCTTTACACTGTCACTGAAATAAATTTGTAAGATACATGAAGTCACTTCCTATAACAATGTTAAGTGTTTCAGGGTTTAGGGCATGTCTGTCTCCCAAATGTGATAAACCATTGTTTTTAAACTTTTCTTAAACTGAATTATATTTGCATAAAGTTTGTTTGAAATCATTAAGAGAACTTTTTTTTTTTTTTTTTGAGACAGGGTTTCTCTGTGTAGCCCTGGCTGTCCTGGAGCTCACTCTGTAGACCAGGCTGGCCTCGAACTCAGAAATCCGCCTGCCTCTGCCTCCCAAGTGCTGGGATTAAAGGTGTGCGCCACCACTGCCTGACCATTAAGAGAACTTTAAAAAATTATTAAACCAAGGGTAAACCTTTTAGAATTCCTAAGTGATAAAACACAGAGTATGTATTCTTCAGTTGGGGTTAGTGGTTCACATCTTTTATCCCAGCTCTCGTGGCTGCAGCAGGAGAATTACTGTGATTTCAGGGCCATTTTGGGCTACTTAATGAGTTCCAGGGTAGCCTGGATTAGTGTGAGACCCTGTCTCAAGAAACTGGGGGGGAGGGGGGAGAAAGAAAGAAAAGTTGCTTCTTGATTCATTACGGTTTAGGCCATATAGCAGTTCCTTTCAGGAAGTGAAGTTGAGCTGGATATTTAATGAATATTCAGTCGATTAGAAAAATTAATAAGAAACATAAGAAATTTCTTTCTTTTCTGACAGAAAAAAAGTATTCAGAAAAAAACAGTGATGACCCTGTTAATCCTAGCTCTTGTCCTGAACACTCACCAAATGGACTGAAGAGAGTGTCCGCAAGACAAGCCTGGGAGAAGAGTAAATCAGTTAGCCTTGAGCAGTGTAAGCCAGTATCAGCAACACCACAGGATAATGATTTTGAATATACAGCAAAGATTAGGACCCTAGCTGAAACGGAGCGATTTTTTGATGAACTTACAAAAGAAAAAGACCAGGTAAAACAAACAAATATATTTTAAAATACTTAAAAAAATTGTTTTTCTGAATCTAATGCTTATGTCTAGGGAACAGTCAGAAGGGAATTACTAAGCTGGGCATAGTGGTACGCGCTTGTGTCTCAGTTCTTGAGAGGCTGAGGCAGAAAGATCACAAGTTGCAAGTCAGCTTGGGCTGTGTTGTGAGACCCTGTCTCCAAAAGAAACAGCAAGTCAAACACACAAACATAAACCACTAGCAGAAAAAAAGTAAAAAATAAGAATGCCCTAGTCACTGGTCTATTGTTGTGAAGAGAACCATGACCAAGACAGCTTTTACAAAAGGAAACATTTAATTGGGGCTGGCTTATAGGTTCAGATGTGTAGTCAACCATTATCATCCTGGCACGGAGCATGGTGGCATGCATGTAAAAATGGTGCTGGAATAGTAGCTAATAGTTTTACATCAAGATCTGCAAGCAGCAAGGAGAGCTGCTCTGGCCTTGGTATGGGCTTTTTTTTTTTTTTTAATAAAGATGTATTTATTTTATGTATATATGTCTATCTGCATGTACACCTGTGTGCCAGAAGAGGGCATCAGATTCCATTATAGATGGTTGTGAGCCACCATCTCTAATGGGCTTTTGAAACCTCAAAGCCTACCCTAGTAACACTTCCTCCATCAAGGCCACACCTTCTAATCCCTGATGACTAAGCATTCAGATATGTGAGCCTATGGGGGCCATTCTTATTCAAACCACCACAAAGGTATCATTGAGTCAGACCTATCATGGGGAATTTGCCTTGGGTATATAGTACCATGGGCTATTAGACTGTATTAGAAGTGTCCTTATCACACTATTAAGGCAACTTAAGTCAAAATGGACAAGAAAATGCTAAGCTGAAATCCTTTCTTTCCTTTCTGTCTCAGAAAGCTCACTGCCAGTAATTAGAATTCTTTTGTTTTTATTTGAACAATTTCTCTTGTTAACAGATTGAGGCAGCACTGAGCCGAATGCCTTCTCCTGGAGGAAGAATCACTTTACAAACAAGACTAAATCAGGTGAGACAGCTTAGTGTGAGCTGCATTAGAGGGTGGCTGTGAGGCAGTGTCCCAAGAAGAGTCTTACAGCTTAGCCCACTGTGTTCGTTACTTTTCTTTTTCTTTTTCTTTTTTTTTTGGTTTTTCAAGACAGGGTTTCTCTGTGTAGCCCTGGCTGTCCTGGAACTCTGTAGACCAGGCTGGCCTCGAACTCAGAAATCCACCTGCCTCTGCCTCCCAAGTGTGGGATTAAAGGTGTGCGCCACCACTGCCCGGCTGTTCGTTACTTTTCTAGTGCTGTGATACAACACCACGATCAGTGCAGCTTAATGGTTTATTTTGGCTTACAGCTCCAGAGGGTTAGATTCTTGTGAAAGCAAAGTGAAAGAAACAGCAGCTGAGAGCTCACATCTTGACACCAAACAGGAAGTAGAGAGTACAGTGGTGGATAGCAGGAAGCTTTCACAATTTTGTGCCCCCACCTCCAACAAGGTCACACCTCCTCCAACAAGGCCACACCTCCTAATCCTTTCCAAACAGTTCCACCAACTGGAAACCAAGTATTCAAATGTATGTGCCTGTGGGAGCCATCTCATTCACACCACCACTGCTACTAATGCAGCAATCAAAGCTGCTACCCTCTGTAGTCAGTATTTGATAGTTATAGTTATAATTAATCTTTGCCTTTAGACATAAAAAAATGGTGTTTGTTCATGGTAGCAAATAGCATACCTTTTGTTGTTTGTTCAGTAAGGCACTGGTAATAAAACCTTGGGCATGCTAGGGAGTTCCCTCAGCCCACAGAAACCTATGACAGATTTTTACATTGCTGAGTAAGTGCTGCCTCCTTGTCTGATTGCTTGTCTTCTTCCACAACCATCTGTCAATGACTTCTGACCCACTCCATCTAGTAAAGCCCCTGAAAACAGCTGTGCTTCACAAACAGAATGACTGTCGTGATTGGAAAGACAGCTAGAGAGATGTGATTCCATACTCAGGAGCATATGGTCAGTTTATGTGATGAGTTTGCCTGTGTGTTTATAAGTGCACTGTATACGTGCCTGGTGTCTGTGGAGCTCAGTTCAATTCTCAGCACCCACATGGCATTGCTCTTAACCCCCGAGCCATCTCTCTAGCTAATGGAATTGCTTGTGAGAGTTTGTTTGGAGGTTCTCACAGGGGAAACTCAGCTACTCATATGGCCTCGATAGAAGACTGGTCCTACTCTGGGGCAGGTTGTCCTCTTTGACCAAATGTACAGCTTTGGAAGGACTGCACATAGAGCGGTGGGGGAGGGCGGGACACATGCCTAACCATCTAGATCATCCTCACAACCATGAAATTTAATTTTTAAAATTGATTTTATTTATTGTTAAATGTGTGTGTGTATGATGTTGGGGGGCATTCACATTCCATGACACATAGGTAGATGTCAAGTTTGTGGTGCTGGTTCTCTTTCCACCTTTTCTAGGATCCCAGAGATCAAACTCAGGCTGTGAGGTTTGATGGCAAGTAATCTTACCTGCCGAGCCCTCCCACCATTATTTTATTGAATAATTCATAAAATTCGACATGGGAACTTGTGGTACTTTACTCAGAAAGCAGAGGAAAAATGTGCTAAGACTTCAGTTCTAACTCATCAGGGAATCCTTAGTGTGCTTTCCGCAACGAACATCAGAGTTCTGTTCTCACAAGGCTTCTAAAAAGGTGTTAGATTCTCTTCACGTATGTCATGTCACTAAGAAAGTAAGTGGCTGTGAGAAAGGGACTGAGGATGTGCATAAGGGAAAGGGTCGAGCTGGGCCCAGGGGGAACTGTCTGGCCTCACTCTAAAGCAGTGCTGTGGTAGTTACTCGTGTAGTGTGCACAAAGCCATGCCATTATCTCCAGCACCACTGCTAAAGACGCTCAGCCTGCTCTTAAGAATCACACACTGAAGCAGAGATAGTTGTTTACCATATGTCATTCCTACTCAGCGGCTGAGGCGGTAGGATCCTAATTTGGAAGCTACCCTAGGCTGTAAGACCCTCTCTCAAAAAATAAACCAGGTTGGAGATATAGCAGGTTGGTATTTATCTACTATGTAAATCCCATCCCAAGCAAACACACAGACACACACACACACGCACACAAACACACACACGTAACTGGATATGGTGATGCACACATGTGGTCCAGTGTTTGAGAGGTGGAAGCAGGATTAGAAATTTAAGATCATCATCAACCATATATTGAATTCAAGGTCAGCATGGACTACTTCAGACTTGTCTTTATTATTATTGTTGTTGTTGTTATTATTATATATTTTTAATTAATTAATTTTGTTTTTTCCAGACAGGATTTCTTTTCATGGCCCGGCTGTCCTAGAACTCACTCTGTAGAACAGGCTGGCCTTGAATTCACAGAGATCTGTCTGCCTCTGCCTCCATAGTGTTAGGACTAAAGGTGTGTGCCACTACGCCTGGCTTTATTATTTTTAAAAATTATTTCATGTGTATGGGTGTTTTTCCTGCATATATGTCTGTGCCCTACATGTGTGCCTGGTGCTCAAGGAGGCCAGAAGAGGGCACACACCCATAGAACTGGAGTTACAGCCTGTTGTGAGCCAACATGTGGGTGCTTGGAATCAAACCTGGGTCCTCTGCAAGAGCAGGAAGTCCTCTTGACTGCTGGACCATCTCTCCATCCCTACAGAGACTTCTGTTAGTGAAAAGAGAGAAATATAAAATAACTGGCTAACACAGTTTTTAAAGGTCTTTTCTTTCCTCCTAATTACATTAGTAGGTTTAGTTTTCAGTTTCTTTGAGATACAGTCCTAGGCTGGCTTTGAATTCCTCAGCTTCCTGCCTCCACTTCACTAGCTCTCGGATTATAAGCATGCACACCGCATGTCCAGTTATCAGGTGTTTTATTTTGTTTTTCAAAGCAACTCAAACTGTGGATAATGCAGGTACAAACCGTCACAGACTCTCTGGAGTGCAGAACTCTGCCTGCCTTTGAACCAGAGCGCTTTTTTTTTCTTCCATGTGCCAGTGATTGCAAAGACAGTATTTATAGATACTGCAAAGAGATATGTTTAAGAAATGTACTGTAGCCTTATTTATAGTGTCCAAAATTAGAAGCAACCTAAACTTCTACGGAAAGATTCCTGGTTAAATGTGTTACTTACAAAGGAATATTGTACACTTTATAACATGCCAAGAAAGTTCAGAGGAAACAGTGTTTGAACCTTCCGTACTAGACTTTCCCCTTCTCAGAAGGACGTGCATCTATGCGGGAGGAACAGGGAAAAAGAGGATGGTCCTTCCCGTTGGTCACCTGTCTTAGTGTTTTACAGCAGGCGTCCAATCATTTTATTGAAATTGTTAACTAGAACAAGCTTTACTTCAGGATACCATTTGAGTCCATATGGAATATATTATCTAGAATGGTAAATATATATTCCAGGTATCATTAGCTACATTTCTTCATCAGTAACTAATTGTTAAATCCCTTTTCCTGAAGTCTCCAATAGCGTTTTAAAGGGAGAAGTTGTCGTCAGGTTATCTGGAATGTGTATATGTGGCTACGGCGCATTCAGTGTGCACACGTCTCTGATGACCGGTGGAGAGCACCTTTAGGCTCTGCACATGTGCTCTCAGGTTGTCACCCCTCTCATGGCTGCACTGTTGTGCAGAATTCCCATATGGCAAGAGTGCCATGCATATGTCTCCAATTTCTATCAACAGTAAGGAAATATAAATGGGGACACAGCTTGTTTCTAAAGATATTTAAATTGCCCTGCTTATTTGGAAGGGCTGAGAAGCCAATCCATTGTTCAGTTTGAGAAAAATAACGTTGGCCTGGCAGTGATGGCGCATGACTTTTATCCCACCATTCTGGAGGCAGAGGCAGGTGGATCTCTGTGATTTTGAGGCCTGCCTGGTCTACAGAGCTAGTTCTAGGACAGCCAAGGCCACACAGAGAAACCCTGTCTCAAAAAAAAAGATGATTTATATAAAAGTAAAACCTGCCATTTTTATGTGTATACTTGCTCTCCTGCTGCAACCTAAAGGCTGTGGTGGTGGTCGTTGACTGTAGCCCCAGAGGGTTTGGTGGTGGTGGTCGTTGACTGTAGCCCCAGAGGGTTTGGTGGTGGTGGTCGTTGACTGTAGCCCCAGAGGGTTTGGTGCAGATTCTCACTACTCCTTTCTCACTACTTTTACCTAGGAGGCCTTGGAAGACCGTCTAGAAAAGATCAATCGTGAACTGGGTTCAGTTCGAATGACACTCAAGAAGTTTCATGTTTTGCGCAGCTCTGCCAATCTTTGAAACTGGTAGCCATTAAACTTGAGACATTTTTGTTTGCACTAATGTACAATTATGCACTCAGAAAAGGCAAGCTCTTTTCTACTGTTTATAAGCCTTCAAACAGTAGTTTTACAATCATGCTATTCTTACACCTGCTATTTTATACTCAAAATGGCCACATATTTTCAAGATATTTTTGTTATGCTCAGGAACCTCTTGTATATTTTACTATTTAAAAAGCATTATTTTTAAATAGCATATGTCTCCAATTTCTATCAACAAGAAGGAATTGTAACTGGGGAGGCAGCTTGTTTCTAAAGAAATAGTGTTATCCTTTTACAATGAACTTTGCACACGGGTTTTATAAACTTGTTCTATATTGTAAATATAATTCATTCAAAATAAATGCTTAGCAGCTTTCATAAGGATAGACTAATACGCTAAATATTTAAAATATTATAGTATAGTTTGCATTTAGGTTCTGTAGAAGTTTTTAAAAAATGATAACACAATTCCTACGTGAAACACATGCCTTGAAGTGAATAGTAGACTAACTGGGCCGGCAGGAAGGCTCAGTGGGTAAAAGCGCTTGCCGCCAAGCCTGAAGACCAGTTTGAGGTCCAGGCCCCACGTGTTAGAGAGAGAGATGACTCCACAGGTCGTCCTCTGACCTCTGCATACACACTGTGGCACGCTCACATCCTTCCCCACCCCAGGAAGTAAATGGTAAGAAAGATAGTAGTCCTTGAGTACTGGAGAGTTTAGAAACTTCGTAAACATAACTTATTTCTCTAAATACTTGTGTTTGTGAGGAAAGACAACGATTAGAGATGGGAAGCAGCAGGGGAGAGCTGGAGTGTCCTGCCCGTCACCCATGCTTTACGCTGTGGCACACCTGGACTGTTTCCAGGGTAGCTCAAGTTTCAATTTAAGCATAAAGCTTTAGCTCCCAAAGTCATCGTTGAAACATTTTCACCCTCTTAACCTTACCTGACCCACCACCCCACCCTTGCCAGAGAGAAAAATACTGCCACAGTAGCTGCAGTAAGAAGCATTGGTCTGTGCTCAGAGCACTCTGCTCTGCCTGATAATGGACAGGGGATGTGTCCAGGTAGAGCTGGTGTGTTTCCAGGGCCCTAACTCTCTAAGAGCACTGTGTGGGCAGGAGAAGCTGTTCATCTAGAGCAGCAAGTATCCTGTCTGTGTTGGGACTGTTGGTGATGTCTGGGCTGCTCACCCACTCACTTTCTGGTGACCAGTCCGAACCCAGCACCCACGTGTTTGTGCTCAGAATCTGTAGACAGACGTGTCTTAGCTCTCACAGTTGATTTCCAGGGCCAGGGCTCAGGCTTTTGATTTTGGTTTGCCCCTGAGTTCTTTCTCCACAGTGAATAGTTACAATGAACCAAGACATCCTAGCAGCTCTATGGCAGGAGCTATGTTTCAGCAGGATTTCAGGTGGTCTTTGAGCATTTTCTCACCAAAGCGTCACCTGGCGTTAGGCCTCTGCACTGTTCAACTTGGGACTCTCAGGCAGGAGGGGACTCTTGGAATAATACCTTATCTTTGAGCTCATCTTCGTAACCAGTGAAGACTTTCTTAATCAGGATTCCTTTCTTTCTTTCTTTTTCTTTTTTTCTTTTTTTTTTTTTTTTTTTTTTTGGCTTTTCGAGACAGGGTTTCTCTGTGTAGCCCTGGCTGTCCTGGAACTCACTCTGTAGACCAGGCTGGCCTCAAACTCAGAAATCCGCCTGCCTCTGCCTCCCAAGTGCTGGGACTAAAGGCGTGTGCCACCACTGCCCGGCCAGGATTTCTTATCATTAGAAGCAAGTGCCTTTATTCTTGATTTTTCTTTTAGCCTTTTAAAAATTATGTTACAGTACAAAAGGTTCATTTTAAGCAAGTTCCTGTATAGCTTGTGACTAGAGCTTATAAAAGGATAATCTATTTTTTAATATGTCCTTCCATGTGACATGCAGAGCTAACAAGCTGACAGTACTGTACACGTAGTAGTGCTTGCCTCGTGTGTGAGGGCACGTGCCCTGGCACCAACAAACAAGACTGACTGAACAAGCTAACAGTGCTCTCGCGTGTCCCATTGTTCCCTCCTTTCACTGTATAGTCAACTGCATTCTTAAGAAGAAATTGCTACTTCAGATGAGGTGGTAGCTTTATCTTGCCAAGGAGTTATCTTCTTAGGTACCTATAATTGGCTTATTCCAAAAAAGGCATTAAGCGCCATCAAAACATCTTCTGGGCTTCTCAGAAAGCATATGCTTTGGTTTTTGAAGTGTGTAATAGATTTAAACTATCAATTACTTATCTGAAAAAGAAATTGTATTCTTTTCTTCATAGCTATAAAGAAAAGACACCAAGGAGAATTCTTGCAACTGCCTCTCCCCTGAGTAATGCATATCTTATGAACACTCAACTAAAAAGCAACTCAGCTTAAAAGTGGGCAGGGTAGCAGTCTTAAAGAGCATGTGTTACCCAAGAGGGGCAAGCTGTTTCTGTGCTGGGATGTACTGCAGCTAGTAAAAGAAAATAAATAAATAAATCTCAGTGAGCCCGCAGCTTCTGGGAAGTGCCTTTTAACATGTACATAGAAAGTGAGCTCTCCAGCCCTGGAGATGTGCCCCTCTCTTCTCACAAAGCCCGCCTGCAGGAGCTGTAAGGGACGGCTCCAGGTGAAGCATTAGCTAAGCGCTGCTGATAGAGAATAGAGAAAAGGAGGTCTGGAGCCAGACAGCCCTGGGCCACACCCTGGCTCAGGCCCGCTTTCCTCAGTGCAAAGACCAAAGGATAGGAGATTCCTTTCAGTACAGATAGGCCAGTGTGAAATAAGTGTGCATCAAACAGCATGATCAGAGTAACCAGTTACAGGGATGTTGAGATGGTGATTTTTAGAAATGATGTATTTATTTTTATGTGCATCGGTGTTTTGCCTGCATGAATTATCTGTGTGAGGGTGTCAGGTCCCCTGGAACTGGAGTTATAGGCAGGTGTGAACTGTCATGTGAGTGCTGGGAATTGAACCCAGGCCCTCTGGAAGAGCAGCCAGTGCTCTGAACCATTAAACCATCTTTCTGGTCCCATGATTTTTTTTAAAGGCATATTAGGGACTTGCACATGCTAGACAACTCTACCCTGAGCTATATTCCCAACCCACTGATTTCTTTTTAAAGTGATGATTTTGTACAATCACTACACTGGGTTGTCATTTGTGTTAGGTGGTCTGTATTGTCTTTGCTCTTTGATAAAATCAAGGGTTTTCTTGGATTTTAGATGAATTTCCTTGGTATGTTATTTATTGGCTGACTGAAATTTATAAAAATTAACCCATCAAATGTAAATTCAGAAAGTATTTTGATCTTAATGGATGAATGGGATTTATTGAATATAAATATTAGCTTCTTTCCATTATAGTTTATTGTTGGCTTAACTAAAGTAACTTTTCCTTCAAAAATTCCATGATTAGACCTCTAAAAACCATGGACCACCTGCAAGAGGTGCCTGCCACTGAGTATTAGACGTAAATATGGACTTATAAACATGACTAGTGTTACCCTTTTAACCTAGAAAAGCCAGGTGCTTTGCCAAATGCTGCTTGTCTTTTGAACCCTGCACCCAAATATGTAGTAAACCCAGATATTCTCATCATCTTAAGTTTCACATGTCCCAAGAACAGTTTTCTCTAATTTTAAAGGTGCAACTTTGTGCTGCAAGTCTTTTTTTTTTTTTTTTTTTTTGGTTTTTCGAGACAGAGTTTCTCTGTGTAGCCCTGGCTGTCCTGGAACTCTGTAGACCAGGCTGGCCTCGAACTCAGAAATCTGCCTGCCTCTGCCTCCCAAGTGCTGGGATTAAAGGCGTGCGCCACCACTGCCTGGCTTGTGCTACAAGTCTTTAAGAACCTTACAAAAGTTAAGTGACAGGCAGGGACCTTTGGAAGTCATATTTATCAGTGGATCATGCATACTTTTGTATGTTGCAAGTCTGATTAGACCTGTTAGTGCACAGATTTTGCTAGAAATTCTTTCCTGCCCTGCCAAGAGCAGTATGGAAGTTTCATACCTTATTAAACTAGTCCAGTGCCCTTAGAGCTCACCAAAAGCTTTCCCCCATCTGGTTTGCCCTTTATTTCACTAGAGACCTCAGATGCATGAGGAGTCAAGCCATAATTTTGCATCTGCTGATCATTACCTACCATGCCTTCACTATGACTACAGATTTCAAAGATAATTGTTTTACTTACGTCGTACACTTGAACTGTAACTGTGACTGATAATGTGAAAAACAGTCACTGCTTCACACAGTGCTGCCGATGGTCAGACGAGTGTTTGTTGTGGTGGTTTTAAAAGAATCTGGTCAAATACTGGAGTAATGAAGTTGTAAGCTCCATGAGAGCAGGGACTATACCATCTTCCATCTTGCATTTAGGCACTCAATAAATATTTGTGGATATGAGCTTTCGTGGTATCCGTGAGTTTATTCATACTGTGTGAGAGCTGGATTTAAATGATGGTCTTCAAGTCCCAGGAGCTGCATGGTTTGGTTAACAGTAACGAGAATACTAAAATTAATACAGGAAGTAAATACCAAGCAACCAGTGGCATAGAGCCTCAGGTGTGTGTGTGTCTGTCTGTCTGTCTGTCTGTAACAGTGTTTCTAAATGCACCTTAGGGCACCTTTTGGTGACTTCAGAGTAGGAGTATTTAATGAACATCTTCACTTGTCTGGTGTGGACATCACCTTCTGTAAACTGCCTTTCCTAGCCACCGTGCCCGAGGAGATGAATACCTGCTGCTGTCCTCTGCTCCCTTGCTTTGTCTGGATACTGTCTTGGAGGCAGTGTCCAGTGATGCAGCAGGCTTGTCTCTCTTGTCCATATGGTAATCATCACTAGGTGTTAGGTTTGCCCTTCTTAGTTCCATGACTTCAAGTTTTAACAAACAGGGCTGTCATTGTGCAACTCACAAAAAAAAAAAAAAAAAAAAAAAAAAAACCAAACAAACAACAAAAAAACCCCTTAGCTTTTTCTTTGAGTCTCTCCAAGTACCCTCTTGGTCTTTTAATGTGGCAACTGCTCCGGAGCGTCCTATGGGAGAGGAGCATGGAGATGAAGCTTTTTTCTGAACCTGATCCTGCTCTCTGGACGGTGGGGACCTGAGCTGCATATCCTGTCAGCTACCGGCCACTACTCCCTCTGCTGATGGCTAACAGGCGTTTTTTTTTTTTTTTTTTTTTTCTTACTTTTCCCAGCGCTGGGCCTGCCCCAGTATTCCCAGCGCCTTGTGGCTTTCGCCACTCCTTGTTCCTTAAGTATGTCGTCTGTCTCCCGAGGAGTTTAATCAAAAACAAAACCCCGAAGTCGCCAGCTCCCGGGTCCCTCCCCGAGCGCGGGCGCCCCTCGCCCTCCCGCGCGCGGGCTCCGCGGTGCGGGACCAGAGTCGGAGCGGCTCTTCCGGCGCAGGCGGCGGCCCTGCTTCTCCGCGACGCGCCCCCGCCGCTCCCCCGCGCGGCCTGAGGAGGCGCCGCCCGCCGCCGCCGCGACTGAGGGAATGCGAGCCGGGTCGGCGCGCGCGGCAGGCAGCGGCCGCTGAGGCGCGTGGGGGCACGGCGGCGCCGCGGCTCAGAGCGCTCCAGCCGGCCCGGCCCGCGTCCCCTCAGCCCGCGCTCACAGCGGTCGGCGGTCCGAGTCGCGCGCCAGCACGTGCGCCGCCGCCGACGGCCCGGAGCATGCCCGCCGCCGTCCGGACGCTCGCGCGGGGCCAGCTGGCGGCGGGGGCGCGCGGGTCCACGGGGTGCAGCCGGCCGGGCCGGGACCGTGGGGCCCGCGCTGCCCGGAACGCGGTGTGAGGCGGCGGCCGAGGAGCACGGAGCCTGGCCCGCCGAGGGGGTGAGTGAGCGGGCGGGAGGAAGGATAGGCGGGAGGACGGCGGCCCTTCCGGGGCTGGGGGGAGCCCGCAGTGCCGGGCAACCGTGCGCGCGGCCTGCTGTCCGGCTGTCGGGCCTCGGGACGCCGCGTGGGAGAACCGTGTGAGGCGCGGGATATCTGCTCCGGGTATCGCTTAGTGACCATCCCCTTCCCATTCGGACTAATAATGCTGATTCCTAAATTCCTCGGTTGTGGAGGACCCCCTCTTCCCCTCCCCCAGAGACAAGTGTCACAGCAGGTCAAGGGGCAGGTGTGTTTGCAGTGCAGGGCTTGTCCCAGGAGACCCCCCACTCTCTGGAGCTGGCAGGAAGTGCAGGGCAGAGCCATGGTCTGGGTTTCTCCTGCATCCATACAGCAGGACATCCCTGCAGTCTTGCCAGATTGGGTGGGCATTGGGGCCTAAGGATGGGGTGTGGCCCCTTTCCACCCCAAAGCTCCCTTTCCAGATGTCCTGAGCGATCCTAGATTCTTAATGTCGGGGTGGGGCGGGGACTTCCTCTTCCATCGACCCCACATTCTTTCCCATCGGTGGAAAGACTGATGGGGAGCTAGCCAGAGGGAAACTTAAATGTCCCCTTCCCCCAATATATACAACCATAATCTTCCCCCATCCTAAATGCTCATCCCAAGTAAAAATTCTGTACAAACGCCATTTGAAGGCAAGGCCTCTAGCTTTATGTCCCTTTAAAGTAGCCTCGCGTCTGCATTGAAATCCCGGGATTCCTCCCTTGAACCCCTCTGTGTCTCTGAAACTCTTAGGCCTACCTGCCTCCCCAAAGAGGCATACCTCTCAAGAGACCATACCTAAGCATTATCCTATGCCCGCTGCCAGTTTCTCACCTCTACCCCATCTGAGAGTAGCCCCTACTGATAGAGCAGCCCCTCCCTTAAGAAGTAAATGTATAGCAGCCACCACCCAGCCCTGGGCTCCTGTCTCTGCTTCGAGCCCCCTACAGCACTTTTATCAGTGTGGCTCTTATCACCGTCTGCCTTAAGGATACTTTTGTGCCTGGCTTATCTCCCCGCTGGCTTGTATGCTCCCAGGTGGATTTGATTCACCTAAGGCCCCCCACTGTGGTCAGCACCACCGTGTGCAGCCAGCATCCACAGGAGCAGAATTTCTTCTGACACTTGCCTCCCTGCCCTTTCCTTGTTTGGTTCCTGGACTGCTATGGCCAAATTCTTTTCTCTTGTGAAGAAACTGTGTTCTGGGGTTGTAATAGATGCTCAGACCACTCCCACTGCAGAAAAACACAGTGACTTGGAAGGGCTGCTCTCAGAGGGAGTGACTTTGCCAAATGACTGGGACAGCACATTCCCTGCTGTGGAGATGACCAAGGCCTGGCGGTAGGTCGGTTCTCCAGGTGGTGAATGTTGCATGGGCAGTTAGCTTCCCCTTCTCTTCTGTGCCTGTGAATACTTGAGAGGCTCAGGGGAGGGAATGGGAGTTGAGGAGTCCAGAGGTCTAGATTCCACGCTTGCCTTTCCCTAAACTTGCTTTATGAGTTAAAGAGTTGAGTGGCTTTTCTTGGTCTTGGTTGTTTCTTTATGGAATCTAAAATTCTCTATTTATGTATTATTCCTGTTTATTTCAGCCGTCTCCCTTCTGATGTGTCATTTGTCACACTCTAAGTTCCAGGCCTCTAGGTTCCCTTGAGCTTTTCTGAGTCTCCTTGTGCCCTTTCACCTCTTCCCTGCAGGAGACTGAGCTAGTCTGTCTTCCCTGGCCTTGGCTGGAGGAGGTTGATCCCTTCCCTCCATCTTTGAGCCTAATCTGGAGTTACTAGGTGAAAGAAGGCTTCTGTTTCCACATGCCTCCCTGCTAGACTGCAACTTCACAGATGGTCAGGGCTAAATCCTATTCCTCTATCCCCATGCTTCACACCCAATAGGCACTTAAGGAAAATTGACTAGACAGTGTAAGAGACAACCAAGAACCCTCCTTTGTTATAGTTCTTGGTCCCTTCTCTCTCACGCTGCCTTCCTCCCTATCCAGAGGCCTCCCTGGTGTTTTACCACCAGGCAGATTTCCTAAACAGCCCATCCAGTTGAGGCTTCTCAGCTTAATCTTTAAGAAGAGCCAGTAATGAAGTATGTGCAGTTATTTGTAGAGATTAGCAGAGAGAGCATCTGTTGCTTCAAGATTGCTGTCTTGTTGCTTTGGGAAGAGCCCAGGAACTGTGTGCTCTTGCACGGGGGTGGGGTGGGGGGTGGGGTGGGGGATGGGGTGGGGGGTGGGAGCAAGGATAGGCTCCTGGGCAGCGCTGGTTGCCACTGGCAGGAAAGGCTGATATTGATGACCAGGAAGACCACCCCAAGGGAGCCATCAGGTACCTGTAGATCAGATCTCAGCTCTGCGAAGGAGAGTTCAAGCAATCCTCTGCACAAAGTCACCACTAAACTACTTAATAGTAACTTTGCCCCTCTGCCTCTAGGCCCCAACAGCTAGGTGGTCTTTGCACAGCTTCTCTTGAGGTCATATGATTGATGGTTATTAAGCCTTTCCTGGATATCCAGGAATATTTTCAAATAGAGCCAGGGCAGATTCTGATCTGATTTGTTCTAAAACCTCATCTTAGGTCAACCCATCTGTTGACAGCTTCTTACAATGTTCCATATGGAAAATAATGTTTGTGGTTCCTTTTTCAAGGTTTATTTAAACTACTTTGTGTGTATGGCTGTTTTGCCTGCAGGCATATCTGTACATCATATGCATGCCTAGTGCCCACAGAGGCCAGCAGAGTGTTGGGTCCCCTGGACCTGGAGTTACAGAGGGTTGTGAGCTGCCTTGTGGGTGCTGGGAATTGAAGCTGGGTCCTCTGGAAAAGAAGCCAGTGCCTTAACTGCTGAACCATCTCTCCAGTCCTGGTGGGTTTTTTGTTTGTTTTTTTCTTTAGAATTTAAGGACAGGCACACTTTGTCTTCCCTGGGAAACCAGGCTGCTTTTTCTGTGATAACAAGAAGGAAAGGGTAATTGTTTATGTTCTCTGAGCTACAGGGCGTACATGGGTCACACACACACACATGGCACACACACACACACACACACACACACACACATACACACACACACACACACACACACACACACACACACACACACACACACACACGGCACACAGTACCTGCTATTGCCCTGAACCTCCCATTTTTCCAGAGAAAGAAATAGAGAAATAGAGAGATGAGCTGATTTGGTCAGACTCTGTCGGGATCTATACCGCCTTGTTCTGCCCTAAGACCACACTGGTTTTGGTTTTGATTTTCCTACTGATTATCGTTTTCCTCAGAAGACTCATTGGCATTCTGCATGCTCATCACACAATAGCAGACTCATCCCATGTGGCAATTATACCTTAGAGTCTGCATATTTACTTCTACTTTACTGTCTGTCTGTCTCTGTGTGTTAATCTGTTTGTTTATAGTCAGGTTTTGAGTATGTGTTCATGTGGGCATATGTATGTGTGTGTGTGTGTGGAAATCAGAGGATCTCAGTTGTCTCTTCTCAAGTGCTTTCCACCTTGTATTTTGAGACAAGGCATCTTATTGGCTAGAGACTTGCAGAGTAGGTTGGACTAGCTGGCCTAGTGAGCCCTGGAGATTCTCACTGTCTCTGCCTCCCCAGTGCTGGCAGTACAAGCATACATCACCACGCTTGGCTTTTTATATGGGCTCTGGGAATAAAACTCAGGTCCTCTTGCCCCAGCCTACCAAATGCTGGGGTTAAAGGTATGAGCCATTGTATCGTCATGATCTATATATTCTATGTGGAGCCATCACAGTAAGTTTCTCTACAACAGTGGACAGATGTGAATTGAATATTGTGAATAGCATTTCACTTGATGCTTATGCCGACTCAGAGCGTGGTTTGAAGAAAGTCCTGAAGGGATGACTTCCCAAGAGTGTTGTATTTGGAGAATTGGGTTTTTTTTTTTTTTTTTTTTTTTTGAGAGATGAAAGATTTATTTTGGCTTATAGTTTAAAGGATTCACTCCATTCTAGTAGGAAGTGTATGTGGTAGGCTAGGAAATGGAGGGAATGGTGGTTGGGTAGAGTTTTGACCAGCCATAGCAATGATAAAGACATACTTAGGGCTTTGTTTAACCACTATGGAAGTTACCCCATCAGAGCAGGGTTTCCGGGCCAGGGAGTGGGAAATTGCTCTAACCTGATGGGAGAGGCTGGTGGAAATCTCATCTGACAATGCTGGAGGTGGGTTGGGGACTTCTGTTTGGAATGAGAGGCAGGGATGTCCCAAGGCCACACTACCAGCCTGGAGCCAAGGTCCCTGTTTGCCAGTGAGTCTTCATGCCTTTGAGTCAGCTGGTGGCAGCACTTGGTCTGCTAATGAGTATGAGGTGCTGCCTTCCTTAGGCCCAGCCCAGCAAACACTGGGACAGACCTCTGCTAAACCTTTATGGTGTGGACACAGAGAGCTGTGAGGAGGGGCAAGGCTGGTGTTGGCTGAAATTACTCATAGCCACAGTTGCCCTTGCCAGAGGACAAAATGGAAGTTAACCAGCAGCAGCAGGGATCCGGTAACAATCAAAACCCCAAGCTACAACGTTGGGGAAATGACAACATTGATGAATTAGTGCCAGAGCACCTGCTCCACACAGCATTCCTCCAGAGTGACTTCCCTCTGCTACCCCATCTCTGTATTATGGAGAGAGAACAAGGAATCATGGGTACAGGACAGCAGGGGAGACCCAGAGGCTGATTCTGAATTCCAGGTCGAAGCTCTCGCTCCCTGTTGGATGTTCTGACCACCTGCAGGCATGGAAGCAGCTGGCCCTGCAGAGTGAACAGTGCTGTCAGAGTAAAATCCACCGTGCATCATGGTTACTGTGGTTACCTGGACAGTTGAGTTGTCCTAAAGTAATTTTGTTGTCCAGAGTCACACTGGACCCTAAACTGGGGGACATTGAGCCTTTGCTTAGGAGAATAAAGGGTTAGGTTCCTGGGAGCATCTGTTTGTGACCTTTTCATCAATTAATGGACATATTAACTCATTTAATGTGTATTTCTATTAGAAATCATCTGGCTTACAATGTATTACTGGTTCACTGACATTCACCTCACTGCAGCTCAGGCCTGAAGGGAGCTCATCTGACACGCATTTTCTTTGCACGTCATAACCTGTGCTCAGGGACCCCAGAGAGCGCGTTAGCACTGTACTGGGGGCATTTGAACAACAAAATCAACAAAATTCACAGACATACAAAACAGTGTGGCACTGAACCAACCAGAAGGGCACTTGCTTATAGTAGGAGAGCAGGAACAGACGGTGAACCGTCACCTTGCTCCTCCTCAGTGGGAGACCCTCACATCAGGCAAGCCACATTTGCCATCTGCAAAAGTTTGTAAATGACCCTGAAGACATTCGGAGCCTTGATTAGGAGTTATAAGTAGATCTTTCTCTTTAAAAATAAAAAACAAAAAACAAGAAAACAAAAAACACAACTATTTTTACTTATGTTTATGTGTGTTTGTCTGTGTGAACATA
This sequence comes from Uromys caudimaculatus, assembly GCA_028551405.1. Lineage (NCBI taxonomy): Eukaryota > Metazoa > Chordata > Mammalia > Rodentia > Muridae > Uromys > Uromys caudimaculatus. Next base: position 28,989,581 of record CM052721.1, read on the forward strand.
TGCCACATGTGTTCTGTGCCTGAGGAGTCCAAAGGAGAGCATTGGGAGCAGACTTACAGGTAGTTTTGAGCCAACAGGACACTGTAACTTTAATTTTTTAAAATCTTACTTTTAATGACATTGTTTAAAAGCTTTAACCTTTCTTGTAACCCATGAAACCCACCACCCACCAGAGGTAGTGGAAAAGAAAGGATACGGGAGAAGTGGACCTGTTTAGAAAGGTTCTTTGGAGCAACTCCCACCTGTGTTGTCTGGAAATCTGAAGTTCAGTTCACAGGTCAGCAGGCAGCGGCAGCTCGATCCACTCGTAAACAGCTCAGGGATACACCAGCAGTCCAGCTCAGTGAGTTGGGCTAGCAACAGTGGTGACACGGCCTAGCAGGACAGCCAGACCTCAGCCTCGACTCCAGTCAGCAGGAGGGACCAACAGGAACACCAGAAGTTCTCAGCTGTGCCTCTCTCAGGGAAGCAAAGATCAGCGAAGATGTGAAACCCACAAGCCTTGCACAGCTAGCTGTACCAGCAAGCCAAGTTCTCTCTCTGTCACTCGTGGAGTCTTATTTATACCCTTTAAACATCACATGTCCTCTACGTGTCTTATTTCACTATGGCTCTTGCCTCAGCACAGATCCTTGGAAGTGGCAACAATCTGCAGTACACCATTAGAAGTTTTTGGTGCACTTCTCTCTATGGCGTCCCGACAAATGCAGCTCAAGTTCTCAATGTAAGGCGGACCAATACGTGCCTGTCATTAGCAAAGAATCTTTCATCATGTCTCCTTTCCTGTGTTTTAGCAGAACATCCTCTCTCCTGTGTCTGCTTCAGCGAAAGGTTCCTTCACAAGTCCGCCTTAGCTTTTCATACCTGTGTCCACTTTAATGGAATGTTCCTTTACACCTTTGCCCCAGCAGCACACCATCCAGCCGACTTCCCAAAGAACCCTCAAGTTTCCACTTCAGGATTCTCTGAATCCTGAATCTAACCCAGGTCTTCTGAGACATCTCTCCAGCCTGAGAAGTAGGTCTTAGTGACTAGATGTATTTACAAGTATGCAGTCCCCCAATAATGGTAGCCCTAACATCCTGGATATCTGTCCACCTTAGGGAATCTTGCTGCTACATAGCCTGTGCTTGGTGAATGAAGGTTAGGAGTTCAGGACCTGCTGGTGGCAGATTCTCATGTGTGCTTGTTATCATAGATGCTGAAGAAAGGAGACCTATCTGCCCTTCCTCTTCCTGTAGCTTCTTCCAGAAAGTCCCACTTTCTGTTGGACAGGGCCTATTTTCCTTCTCCAAAAGCAGAGAGTGACCAAGTGCTCACACATGGTTCAGCAGCCCAGCACCTGCCTGTGACAGAATTGACCCTTGTTACAAGCTGCTGAGGGCAGGCTCTCATTCTCCTAAAGGAGTGGTTTTCCTAAGGAGGTGTTCAGGCCAGGCTAGAGCTTCCAAACTCAGGCTCACAACAGAGTCTTCCCAAAGTGCTGTGGACTCCTAGTAAAAGTTCATAGGTCTCCAGATCACTCCTGCTTCTAACCCCCGGGGCTCCAGGTCACTCCAGCTCCCCACTCCCCAGGGCTTACTTTAAGAGTGACTCTAGGCAAGGACCTTTCCAGCCTAGGTCTGCCCAGGACGTTCTTCTTTACTAGCGTTTTCCCCTGAGGATTGGGTGTCAGGTCCTATAACTCCTGGTCCCCTAAGAAGGACTCAAGGGAGCATGAGTGTGGTGTTGAGTATAACTGGGTGGACATTCCTGTGCCTTCAAGAGGAACAACTGCCCTGGGCCCAGGGGTAGGGCTGCCCCATGGTCAGGCCTATGCTTACCTCTCCTGAGGATGAGCACACACTTCTTTTCCTCTGTCCAAGGTCATAATTGCTTTTCTTGCCACTCTGTAAGAACTGACTTTTTACTTGCGTTTTTTTTTTTTTTTTTCCCAATGAGGAAGAAAAAGCAAACATTTTTTGCAATTAGACTTTTCTCACTTGGGTAATCACACTGAAAAAAAGCATTTAAGTCTTTTGAAAACCGCACATCAGCGAGGCTGGCAGTGTGGAAGGTGGGGAGGCACATTCCCTCGGCGGGGCTGGCCAGACACGCAGGCAATTCGGTGGGCTACAGCACAAGGAAACAGTGATTTCACATTTATTTGGGGTTTGCTCTTTGCAGCATATTTCAATTAGTTCGTCAGTGTTGTGCATCTGACAGGCCAAACGTTTATTGTGGTTGGACCATCTGGGAGGTGGGAGGCCCACAGTCTTCCCCTGTGGCAGTCAGTAACTACCAGTCTAAGGAAATTTGTTTGATGTGTTTAAGAACCTAACACTAAAACACCATTAATAACAAAAGCCTCTACAGTTCCTAAAGCATTCTCCCTTGCTCAGCCATCAATTGGACATGCGTCACCTAAGACTGCATGTTCCCCCATGCTTGACATTTTCCAATACAATGAAGCAAAGTCCTGAAGTAGCTCATTTAATTGGCCCAGAGCATGATTTGTATTAAGGTAGTGAGGAACTTGCTAATTTACACTCAGGAGGCACAGAGCCTGAGCACTGGCTGTTAGGGTGGCAGGGATGTGTGTCACGGATTCCTGCCATTAGCGAGCAGAGCAGCCAAGCTTCTAGCCCATACAGTGACTGAGAGCTTCAGATTGATGTCGGTTCCCAGCGGCGGGTGACTCACAGAAGCATCGTGAGTCCATGGTGATGACTGCTGACCAGCGCTGCTTGGCCTGCATTCCTTGGGTAGCAGAGTCCCGTTTCTTGACCTCGCTAGCCTTTTTCATTTCACCTTGGTTATTCCCACCCGATCAGTCCTCTCATGAAGAATTTCTGTCTGACTTTCCAGTGGGAGGCCATGGGAGGGGAGGAATTTAGAGTCGAATAAATAGGAGAGCTAGAAGGAGTACTGGGAAAATAAAAGAGTTTGACCTTTCCACAAGGAGCCATAATATTCCCTGTCCTAGAAGCCCTAGGATTAGGAGGCTGGGCACAGGACAGTGAAGTGAGATTAGCACTCAAGGGCTGAACTACAGGTCAGCTCATAAAATCGGAGATAGCCCATTCGCTAGAGGCTGTGCTGGTGGCCTGGCATGGTGTGACTGCTACTTGAGTCCATGCTTGTAGCATCCGGACCATTGCCTGCAGGTTACTCTGGGCTCTAGATTTCCTGCTATGGAGATTTCTCTAGGAGGCTGTTGCTCTTTTTCCTGGGAGCCCAATCACAAGGAATCCAGATCTGCCCCTTTCCCTGCCGCACACACTGTGAGGGGCTATAGCTTGTTTGTCTTGGGGTCCCCAGTGCCTGGTAGAGTGGCTTGGTGCTGATTTGGTGTCTTGTGCCTATCTGGGAAGCAGCGATAAGGAACCACTTGCCCTTATCCACCTTTATGTGATACCTCAGCCCCTGGAATTGTACTTGATTCGAAACTGCCACAAGGCCTGTGGACAGCATGAAGGGATTAAGGTCACCATTGGGTAGTTAGTTATTCATGCTTTGCCCATGCTGTTTCCCAGATGGGAACCCTGTGACTCGAAGAGGCCATGATTTCAATCCCAGCACTCAGTGTGTTAGCCACTGGCTCAGATTCCAGGCATAAGGAGGTCCCCATTTCTCATGTACCTGTTCGTATTGAGTCACACTGCTGTAAGTGACCGAACTGTAGGTTATGCTGCTATTGCTTTTAATCCGTCAGTGTTTTCCTATCGGGCTGTGTCATCTAAACAATACAAAGAACTTCAAAGTTTGAGTTTGTGTGTGTTACTTTTTTTCTGTTCTGTTTTGTTTTGTTTTTCTCCAAGAGGGAGATAGAATTCCTCTTCTGTTTGTTCTGAAACTTTTGCTTTCCAAAAAGAAGCCAAAGGGCTTTGGAGCCTGATAGCAGAGTCCCTGAGATAGAGTCACATGCACTAGGATCCTCTCTGTTTATGGAGTTTTGAGGCAGTCCTGATCCTGTTGTTTAGTCCTCTAGGCTTGCATCACTGGAGGTCAGAGGTCAGGCACAGAGGTGTGGGTCTAGAGGTCCTGGGAGATGAGTTAATTGGGAGCAAGTGGGATTTTTTTCTACCCTAAAGAGAAAAACAGTAGGCCAAGGGATTCTAGTACGTGGCCTCCTTTCTGCAGGGGGTAGGGTGGGACTTTGTAAAGGTTCTGAATGATGTGGGGCTTGCTCAGGTGGGGAGGGCATACTTCTGGAGCCAGGGTCCTCAATCCCGTCATTCTCCTATATGCTTGTCTAGTCTTCTTGGTTTCTTCCTCCTTAGAGAAAGCACAGAACCCAAGGTGTTGTAAAGATGGTAGTGGGGAGCCAGCCAGGAGAGGAGGCTAGACCTGGCTTCTTAGAGGCTACTCAGCTGAGGGACTCAAGGGTCTGTGGCTGCTGAAACAAAAGGTGATGAGGAACTGTGGACTTGGGCCCTGTCTTGTTTAGCTTTTTGCCAATTTGATACAAACTAGAGTCATTTGAGAAGAGAGAATCTAAACTGAAGAATTACCTCCATCAGACTGGCTGATAGTCAAATCTTAGAGAAGGCAGTTTCTTGATTTGTTTGAAAGGGTCAGCTCACTATTAGTGCCATTCCTGGGCAGGTGGTCCTAAGGTATAAAGCTAGCAGAGAAAGTCAGAAGGAGCAAGCCTATAAGTAGCATTCTTCCACCACCTTTGCTTCAGTTCCTGCCTCCGAGTTCCTGCTTGAATTTCTGGCCTGAATTTCCTTCATGATGGAAGCTATAAGTGGAAATAAACCCTTTCCTCCCTGACTTGGTCAGGGTTCTATTGCTGTTGAGAGCAGTAGACCAAGGCAACTGTTATGAGAGAGAGAGCATTTAGTTGGGGACTTGGTTACAGTTTCAGAGGTTTAGTCCACTGCCATCATAGCAAGGAGCATGGAGGCATGTAGGGAGGAGCTGGAGCAGAGGCTGAGAGCTACATCCTGACCCGTAGAAGCCCACTCCCAGAGACATACTTCTTCCAACAAGGCCATGCCTCCCAATCCTTCTAATCCTTTCAAACAGTGCTGTTTCCTGGTAGCTAAACATTCAAATATGAGCAAGCCCATGGTGGGAGGGGGGTGTCATACTTATTCAAACCACCACACTCCCTAAGTTGCTTTTGGTTGTGGTATTTATCACAGCAATAGAAAGCAAAATGGGACAGGCCCCTTAGGCAGGAGTTGGGTGTTTCTCTGGATGCGCAGGCAGTGTTTGGAGCAGCAGAACCTGCTTAGAATGCAGATACTCTATTGAGACTTTGATGATCATTTGAAGTCATACTTGCGTTGCTGGCCTCATGGTTTAGCTCCTGGAGCTTCAATATCCAGTCAGATAGGACAGGCTGATATATTATTCAGAGTACCTGGGCTGATTCAGAACTTGAAGTAGAGTCAGCACTAGGCCCACTTGTTCTCCCAGATTGTAGATTGCCAGCTTCCTTTTTTCCCCTGGACCTTGACAGAGCACTCGAAAATCCAGGATCCCAGCCTTTGGACACAGAGAAGGTGGAGTGGGATCAACATAAGGTAGAGTCATGTAGAGCTCAAGAACGGGGCTGGGAAGAAAACAGAAGAGAGGCAGTAGGGGAAACTTCCACACAAAGGAAAGTGTGGCAGTGTGGGGTGTCCTCTTTTTCACTCAGGTGTGCTGTTTAGCTACAATCTCATATTGGACTTAATCACTGCTCTGGTCCTGACACAAGATCTTTTTGAGACTGTACCTATTCCCATTCCCTTATTCAGTGAGTGGGCAGACCCATGGGTGTACTTCTGCGCTACTGCTGTTCACCGCCTTCAGGGATCCTTATAGGTCCCTCCCCATCGGAAGGTTAACTTGGAAGGTAGTGCTCTTTGGTGGGGTTGCTGCTGTTCACTGCACAGTGAGACTGTCTACGGTGGTGCATGCAGCAGGTGCAACTCATCAATGGTATTGCTGCCCAGTGGACTTCTCACTGGTGAAGCTGCCATTGAATCATCCATGATCTTGTAAATAACCCCAGTGATTCCATTAGTCCACCGAGCTGGGTTGTGTGGAATCCTTCCACTGGCGCCCTCTCTGTGTGGGGAGAACAGGTGCCTCGTCTCTTTACATTTCTCCAGGGAAGGTCATGTGATGAAGCATGGCAGCATGGAGATTGTGAGAAACTAGACACTTTGGAAGTATACAACTGGTGACATTTACTACATCCATCCTCTTTCTTATTCCAGAACTCTACCCCTTAAAAGGGGAACCCCCATCCCCATTGGCAGCCCCCATTCTCCTCTGGCCCCCTGACAACAGTGAATGGGCTTTTGTTTCCATAGTCACCTACTCTGGACATCTTCTGTAAACAGAAGCACATAGTGTGTGACCTTTTGTGTCTGTCACTCAGCATCATATGTTCAGTGCCGCCGGGTTGTACATATGTCAGTGCCTCAGTCCCTTTTCCTGTGACAGAATACGCACAATATAAAATCCATCACTCTGATCATTGTAAGTGTACAGTTTAGCAGCCGGAAGACTCAGGTGGCTGTGCAGCCATCCCTGCCATCCAGCCACAGAAGTCTTTCATCTTCCATGCTAAGACTCTGTCCCCATTGAATAGTTCCTCACCCTCCTCCCAACCCGTGGCAACTATTCCCCTACTTCTTGCCTTTGTGTGTTTGATACTATAGGGATGTCATGTTGGTAGAATCATGCCTCATTTTGGGACTAGCTTCTTTTACTTGGTGTCATGGCCTCGGGTCACTTATATACCACAATTGTCTGCCTTTTAAGAGGTGAACAACATTGTATAGACAGGCCACATTTTGTTTGGATGTTTCTGGGTCAGTGAGATTTTGGCTTTGGTTTACTTCTAGTTGAAAAATGAACCTGGTAGTGGCGCACCCCTTTAATCCCAGCACGCAAGAGCACTCAAGCAGATTTCTGAGTTCAACACCAGCCTGGTTTGCAGAGTAAGTTCAGGACAGCCAGGGCTACATGGAGAAACTCTGTCTTGAAAAACAAACAAACAAAACCCCAAAACAACAACCAAAAGGAAAAAAGTCATACTTGGCCAGGAGGCCAAGAGTTAGAGGTGGGTAGCCTTTGGTAATCACACCTCCCTGTGCCTTGGCTTCTGTATCCACCTCTAAGGACGCTGGACAAGAGATAGTCTATGAGGGTGGCTTTGTATGTGCTCTGTCATCTTGATCAGCTGTATACAGGTTTTTATATCACAGGCATGAAGGTTGGTAGGTCTCAGTCCTTCCATCAGAGCGTTCTGGAGGGCCTCTACCTACGACGCGGACCTGTGAAGGCACCTTCCCAGGCTAAGGACCTGGAGCAAGGTGCAGAAGGAGGCGGGTGTCTTAGCTCTCGGTGGCCTGAGTTTTTACTGATTCCCAGCAGGTAATGATAAGGAACACAGGGACACATGTTCCTTGGGTCATTGTCCTTTGATGCTCAGGAAAGGTAGCCAAGAGAATTACTTGATGTCACTAGCCTGGGGGGCTGGGTGGGAGCAGGAAGTCAGTCTGGAATTCACAGTCACACTTGCTTTCATTGCCCTAATTAACTCTCCGTGTGCCTGAGGTACAAGTGACTTGGGAAGTCCATTACCAGTGGCCAGTGAGGCCAGTTGTGTTTCCCACTCATGATTAAGGATTTTAATGATTAACTCAGACCATGAAGAATGGCTAGTTGTACTCGCCATGCTCTACTGGAGAATTTTAAGGCTGTTTATAGATTTAATGTAGCGTAGTCATGCTAGGAATCCATGTTAGAGATTACACAGAAGAGGGGGGGAGGGCAGCTCTGTCCAAGGTCACACAGATGGAGCGTCAGGTTGAGACGGAGGGGGGCGGCATCCAAGAGGGGAGCAAGTGGCCTCTTTCTTTGGTCCTAGGTTAAATTTTTATTTATTTCCTAGTTTTAAAAACTTTCAGGGCTGGAGAGAGCTTGGTGGTTAAGAACAGTCCCTGCTCTCGTAGACGACCTCAGTTCAGTTCTCAGCACCCACATTCGGCCCTATTGCCTAGAATTCCTGATCCAGGAGGATCAGCTACCCACATACAGACATACAGTTAAATCATTAAAAGAATTTCAAAGTAATATACGTTCATGGTAAATTTACAAAGACAATTTAAAAGTCAGATAGTTTTACAGTCTGTCAGATAAAACGTGTAGCCCCAGGATGGATATATGATTCAGGTCCGTGCAGATTAAACTTGAGGTCATTATGCTAACTGAAGCAAGTGAGTCACAGAAAGTACTGCACGATTCCATGGAGGCAAATGTACCGAGAGAGCCAGGCTCAGAGAACCAGAGCGAACGGTGGTTGCGGGTGGGGGTGGGGTGGAGGTTATAGGGAGGTGTTCGTAACAGGCAGAAAGCTTTGATGGCACGGAACCTGAAGTCTGTAACATCATACATGTGAAAATCTCGGGACATGTGAAGTAGTCTCACTTTGAGAATGTTTCTCAATCACCTTTAAAAGGCTTTAAATAGGGTTTGGGGAGATAACTCAGCAATTAAGAGCACTGGTTGCTCTTCCTGAGGACTCAGGTTCGATTCCCAGCACCCACAAGGTGACTCATAACCATCTGCAACTCTAGTCCCAGGGGATTTGATGCCCCCTTCTAGCTCTGAGGGCACCAGGCACATACATGGGGCACAGGCATACATTTAGGCAAAACACTCATATATATATGTGCATATGTATATATGTGTATATATATATATATATATACACACATACATATATATACATATGTGTATACATATATATATACACACATACATATATATACATATGTGTATACATATATATATATACACATATACATATATATATACACACACACACATACACTAACTAAATAAATAAAATGGCTTTAAATAATCAAGTAGAACCTTAAAAATATCAAAAAACCAAAACCAAAAAGCCCACCCGTCCCCTCAGGGAGGAGGATTGAGAAGGGCACTAGTCATGCTAGGCAAGTGTGGCGCTGAGCTTTATACCCACCCGTTTGGTTTTTAGTGACATGGGAAGCTGTTGTTTGCCGTTGTGGTCCTGCGCTGGCAAAGGTTCTGTCCAAGGCATCTCTTGTTCACCTTTGGGCTCTCCTGGACCAGGCTAAGCTTGTGTGTGATGTTCTGGCTGATCTGGCAGCGTCCAGTTAACAGCTTCCACACATGGAAATGTCCATTCACGGGGTCTCTCTCACCCTGCCAAGCGTGGCACTGTGTGCTTTTTGTGCCATCTGCTCCATGCCATGTCCTTACTTTACCACACAGTCGCCTTTAAAGTCAGCCTATTGTGGAGAAGAGAATGCTGAGGCCAAGGGGAAGCAGTGTCCTCAAGGTCCCTGCCTCCTGGTCCCAAATGCTGGCTGCCCTGCACTGAGCTCTGCACTGACCTACTGTTTTGCTCACCTTACCACCTTGAGTACCCATTTTGGGGTTGAACAAGTTTGGAGTTACCTACTAAGTAGCCTGCTGGGCTTCCTTCAGGATGGGAGCATTGTGTGAACTGTCACAGAGCACAGCTGGGGAGAGAGAGTGCTTCTCACTGTCAAGGCTGAGAGGAGCTCCTGCGCTGGGCTGGCCTGCTGGGAAGAGGAGTTTGCGCACAAGAACAAGAATGCTGGTGACTGCAGGCCTTCCGGGGCCACCCACACAGAGCCCATTAGCTCAGGACCTTGGCTGAGCTTCGTCCCTGGAGGAGCTGAGTGTGCTGTTGCCCTTCTAATGGCCTAAGGGCCTCTCTTGTTGAGATCTTGGTCCCCAAGCTTTTCAGAGTCCCACGCAGCCGGAACTGGACAGGCAGGGCTTTCATCAGGTAGAGGTGCTATTTTTAGCCTACTGCCTGTGTCACTCTGTCACTATGGAGATATTAGCTAGTGGCCCATAAGGATACATGCCTCCACTAGCAGAGAGGACAGGGGGCTGCTTTCATTCTGGGACTTCTCAGTCAGGACCTTGGTCAGCATTAAGAATCTCTCTCTCTCTCTCTCTCTCTCTCTCTCTCTCTCTCTCTCTCTTTGTCTCTCACTCTGAGGGAGTGAGAGAGAGAGGGAGAGAAGGCACTGGCACACCACAGAGCTAGGCACAGTGACAGAGTAGTGGCTGCAGGGTTGCCTCTGGGTGTGGCCCTAAGTGTGGACAGCGCCCACAGCCATCTCTTGTATTGGCTAGGCTGATAGAGAAGAGTGGGGACCCCATTTGAGAGGTGCCCTGTGATCTTGAGGGAGACTGCTTTACCTCTTTAGACCTTCATGTCTTCACAGAATTCATGCCCTACTTTCTTGGATCTGATGACATGATTGGGGAAACTGAGTTTATGATAAGGGATGAGGGCCATATAGCTAGCTAGCCTGCTCTCTCTCTCTCTCTCTCTCTCTCTCTCTCTCTCTCTCTCTCTCTCTCTCTCTCTGTGTACATATGTATGTGTGTGGACCTGTGTATATGTGGACATGTGTGTGTTGCTAAGGTCGTCCTCAGGAGAACATCTAGACTCCTCCCACTCCTTGCTTTTCTTTGTCTTTTCTTTTGTCCTCTCTATTTGAAGGCAGAGGAAGGAGATGGAAGAGAAAACATTCTCGCCCTTTTCGTGTTAATTGTAAAAGATGAGGCAAGGAATGAGGAAACAGCCCACCCTACGTCTTATGTGCCATCTTACAGACCTTATGATAAGATGCCAGGGTCAGTCACAGTCTTGCTCCGGCAGATGTGGCACTTCCACATGAGTTCCTTTCCCATAGCGGGGGTAGCTGAAGCTCAGAGAAGTTAAAGTATTTGTCCAGAGTCACACAGCTAGTGAGCCTTGAAATGAATCCTCCCGACTACACCAACGTTGTCCTGTGCTAAGTGGTTACCAGTCTAATGTGGATACCTGGCCACCGTGGGCCATGGAGCCACATCCTGTCGGTTGTGTCTGCTCAGGGTCTTGGGCTTGTCTATGATCGTAAACCTCTAAAAATAAAGTAAGGCGGGTGTTAGAGAGGATGTGGAGGCGTTGGTGGGATGTACGAGGCTGCAGCAGCTGTGGGTCCACTGCACAGGCCACCCTGTGAGACGCAAAAGCAGAGGCCCCAGCAACTTCTCTCCAGTGTCCACATAGGACCGGAGATCATAACCAAGAGGTGCAGCCTGGGCTTCCCAGCACCAGATAAACAGAACATGGTCCATGCATATGGTGGAAATCCAGCCATAAAAAGGGAATGGAGTTTTAACACACTACACAGGGATGAAGCTTTGAAAGGATCTGCTAAGTGAAAGAAGACAGCCACATAGGGTCAATACCATGTGACCCACCCCACTCACTGTCAGTCCCAGACTAGAGGTGGAAAATAGACTGGTAGTTAGCAGGGGTCAGTGTGGAGGGAAGCTGGGAACTGTTTTAGTGGACGATGAAATGTTCTAGAATAGCAGCAGTGGCCGCACAGCCTTATGTTTGCACCGAAGGCTGCTGGACTTAAACTTAAAATGATAAAATGGTAAAAGAAAGCAAACATAGAAATCTCAAGCTCAGGAGCTTGGCCCCGATATTCTTAGAATCTCCAGTGCTTGTGGGCTAGATGATGCCTGAGACCTCCTGCACAGCAGGGCCCAGGTTCTTCTGCAAGGGCAGTCCTGGCAGTTAGCAGCCTCATGCCCGTGGGAACATCTGTCTCTGGGGAGCACTTCTGCACCTGACATTGGGCATGCCCTTTTATGGCACTCATTTGCCCTCAGCAAGTGGAAAGATAAATACCTTTTCAAAGAGCAGATGCCAGCTGCCCACGGCCCCTGCCAGGGTCCCCAGCTGCAGAGTGGGTGGAAGATAGCACTGCTGGGGGGGCACAGGATGCTGGCTGGGACATTGGATGTGGGTGATGTAGACAGCTTGGGGAGCCTTGCTGCAGACCTGGTAGACCCTTAGTGGTTCTCATGCTCCCTCAGAACCTTTGTGTTCTCTCCCACTTTTAGCTTGGCCTGAGGCTTAAAGGAGCAAGGGAGAGAGTACCCAGCTGGGCCCGGCCAGGCCACCAATCTTTCTGGGAGTGGTCACAGCCAAGTGAGTCTTCTTTTCTCATTAGGACCTCAGGTACAGAGAAGACAAGACTGGCAGCAGAGAGAGGACCCTTGATCATGGTAGGGGAAGGGTCACCACATGGAACCAGACTCTCCCTGTCTCTTAGAGCCCCTGAAGGGCAAACTGCAGTGGCTAGTCTTTCTTGTGTCTTTTTGTTAGCATCTCAGGGCACCATAACTAAGTACCAAAAGTTGGGTGGCCTCCAACACCCAGAATTCATTCCACACAGAAGTCCAAATGCTGGATGAGCTGCACCTTCCTGAGACTGCAGGGAGAAGGCCCCACCTAGGCCTCCTCCTAGTCGCCACTGATGGCTGGGACTTGCGGACTCACAGCTACACTGTCTTGTCACCACATGGGCCACTCCCTTTGTGTCATTCTGTTTTGGTTGTTTTAAACTTTGTTTGTTTGTTTGTTGTGTATGTGTGCGTGCACATGCGTGTACATTCTATGGCATGCATGTGGGGGTCAGAGGACAACTTATGGGAGTTGATTCTTGTCCTGGGGATCAAATTCAGGTCATCAATTTTGGTGCAAGTCCCTTTACCTGCTGAGCAATATTGGCGATTGAACCTAGGACCTGGTTCATGAAGGGGACTACTAGAATACTAGACATGTATTCTACCACTAGTTTAAGACCAAGCCCTTTTCTTATAAGGACTAAATCTAGTCACACTTGATTAAGACCTACCTTATTGACTGTGACCTCACCTTAGCTAATTATATCTTCCAAGACCCTATGCCCACAGCTGTGTTTCTGAGAACATGAACTTGAGGCAACACTACTCAGCTTGGGTTGTTAGATAAATGGCTGAATGCACACGAGCAGTTATCCTTGCATGGCTGTTGATGTGTGCTTGAGTAGGTGCATTTCTCCTGACCAGGTATAAGGCGGGTGGTTCTAGTATCTCTCCATTTTTCCCTTCTCCACTGTGCTGAGCCGAGCATAGTGACCACCCTCAGACTCAGCCCTTTTTCTAGCTAGGGTCCCCAGCACTTGTCACGGGGTGTCCCCAGCACTTGTCACGGGAATCATGACTTGCAGGGTGTTCTTTCCTGTTCCTGGCTTCAGAGTCTCACTGGTTTCTTTTCCCTTCCCCTTAGAGGCAAGGAGATCAGAATGGCTCTGTGACTTTTGGACAGATCAGCTCCCTCTTGGAACCTCAGCCTCAGCATACAAATGGAGTCTGAACTGGCTACTGCCCACAGTCCCTTACAGTTTGTAATTATCTCCACTGTTTCCCAGCTGAGAAAATTGTAGACAAGAAGTATGCCTTGGGGCCTGTGAGACTGAACTCCAATCCAGAGGCCGTCATTCTTGCCTCTTTGCCCTGTTATCTGTGCCACCTCCTGCAGGAAACCTTCTGTGACTAGCTTGATTTATGTCTAGGGTCCTCACTGTGCCTGGTGGATGGTGCATCAGCTCACAAGAGCTAGCTGGCTGTCCCCATGGTGTGCAGGCGTGTGCATGTTTGCGCACCTGCTTTGGTTTCCCTGTGCTCCTTTCCTCTCTTCTGCAGCAGGGCTTCTTCCTTTCTTTGCATCTCCCTATATTTCCTGGTAGAATGTTCAGGGCAGGACTTGTTACAGCCTCATAAATGTAAAAGGTGATTAAACATTAGGCAACCTACTAAATGAAAGAAAATAAAAATAAAAAAGGAACCAAAACCCGAAGATGATTTGGGTAAGTGAGAGCAAAGCATTTGATGAAGTTAAGTTTTTTACTCTGAAAGACAGAAACCGAGGGGCAGGTGAAGCCTTCTGCATGCTAACATTACCTGTCAGTGCTCACTCCCCTTCATGAACCAGCTGAATACTCTAGTGCAGATTCCAAAGCGGGCCTGAGGAGCAGCCGCTCCTGCATTGCAGCAAGACAGGCAGGGTCCCTGGGGTGCAGCTAGAGACACGAAATGACCGCAGATGTCTGTTTTAAGGCAAACACCCTTCCCTTTATTAGTCACTAGCCTCGATTCAAGCATAAAATAGTCTGGAACAGAGAAGCACACAAAACCCTTACAAAAGAGGTTTTAAAAATTAATTAAAAATTAATGTTTTGTGTGGATACACTTGTCTTGGGTTTGTAAAGTAGATAAACTGGAAGACAACCAGCCGTGCAGTAGCCAGACAATATGGCAGCCAGTTAGAAGATAAGTAAACAACTGCCATTGTCTTCCAGTGTGTCAGCAGAAACTGGTTGGTGAACTTGGTGGGGAAGAGACCTCTGACACCTGTTCGCTTGGGTGTCAGGAGATGGGGGCTCCATTTTCCAGTTAATAAGAGTGACATTCAGGCAGTTTGGCCAGCTGCCTCCTGGGACTCCAGATCTCAGCAGACCTAGGGGCAGCCATATGCAGGCTATAGTGCAGAGTGCTCCAGATCTCCCAGTGGAGTTCTGATGAGTCTCTCAGAATGTTCTAGAACATATTTGTGCTCTTAATAGTCATCATCACAGAAGCCAGATATCTATTATCTCAGTTCTGGATGATGGATGCTGTTCTGGGAAAGATAAACCAGGCTCCATCCCAGAGTAGGTCTCAGAATATCCCTTTGGCTTTGAGGGCTTTGGCAATTCAATGCTACTGTGCAGTCTGGAAAGGTGTACAGTGTATTCAGGAGAGCCAGGTGAGAAGCAGGGCGGATTACTACCTACTGCTGAAAAGCAGAGTTAGCGGCTGCTGCCACAGTACCATCTATGCAAGAGCACCTTGCCAGCCAGCCCATCACATCTCTTAACTGTTTTCCTGATCTTTCTCAAAAGCATTTCTTACCTGTCCTTTAATTAGTAGGGACCACTGGAGATAGTTCAGTTGATGGCTGAATCATGTGACTGAAGGGCGGTATGGGATGGTAGGTAATGTCCCCTCATCACAAGCTAGGCTGTTCTCTGAGACCACAGATGAGTGAGCAGTGTGTGCCCTCCAGGGCTCATTAGGACCCAGTACTTCCTTTCTCCCCCCCCCCTCTGTTGTTTTGTGATTTCTCACTTCTACCATTTTTTTTTCAATCAGGATGTTTCTCTGACACTCCAGGAGGCTACTATGATAGGAGTAGGTCCTGTGCCATAGCTTCTCTTCAAAGCCATATTATGACTGGCTAGTCAGCCTAGTAAGGGCTGCTGCCGTCCTGCTCGGCTAGCCTGTGAATAGGACGGGAGTTGGAGGCGAATATACAGGAGTCCCCCAACTCTTAGTCATCCTGGGAGGGTCCCTAGAACTGAGTCCACTCACAGGAGTTATTTAGTGGTTTGTTGTTGTTTTTTGATCAGTGAACGAGGTTCACAGAATTAGTTAATAATATTGTTCCAAAAAAATGTACTTTGAAGATATTTGTACCACTTACTGTTTTCTTTGCATTTTGTGCCCCCTCCCATTCTCTCACCTTCCTTCAGTTCCTTCCTACTCCTTTCCTCCTTCTGTGATGAGGGTCAGAGTGTTGAGAGAAGGTTTCATGTAGCTCAGGTTAGCCACAAACTTGTAATGTAGCCGGTCTTCGGCTTTTGATCCTCCTGCCTCCACCTCCCAACTGCTGGGATTGCAGGTGTGTGCTACCATATCTAGCCTTGCTCTGCTATTTCAAAAACAAGTATTAAATGTCCGCATTCTCAGATAACTATTTAAAAAATCAATGTAAATGTCTATTAATTGCACCATTAGTGGTGTGTATCACCTTTAATATTCTGAATCTTATTCATGCCTCAGAATCCACCTTGCCTTCTTTAGCAACGTAAGATTTCAAGTTTTCTGGTATCTAAGGAACATGATTTTTCCAATGTTTTTCTTTGCTATTCAGTATTTGCTCACTCATTCATTTTTTTAAAAACATATGGCAGAACATTGAGAAAGTTATGCATGACACGTGACGCCAAAGATAAATTTGATTATGTCTGAGATTTATGGAACTAAAACATATACACTTTAGAAACAATAAAATAGGAAGGTCTAATGTTTTCTCTGAAATTGCTTAGATAAACAATACATTTTATGGTCCGAGGGCAAATGCCAGACATCTTACCACCCATGTCTTGAGTGTCTTAATTTTCCTCTCCAGGGACAATGATGGGTAACAGCTCTGTGTATGTGTTTATGTGTGTTTATGTATATGTGTGCTTATTGTATGCATGTATGCATATTTACATGTATAACTGTTTACATGTTGTATGTCTATATGTTATGTGTATGTGTGAATATGCGTATGCGTGTTCTTTCCAAGACAGTCTCTGCATATATCGATATGTGTTGTTTTAAAGGACAGAAACAGCTGTCTACTCTTACACACTGCATTTTGAACTTACCCAAGTGTTGCTGCATTTAGCATTGCCAGATTTCTCAGATGATCAGCTTTGCGTTCCACAGATAGGCCCTTCTGGGATGCGTGTTCGTGGAGTTCAGGGTGGCACTAAGCAAGGGTACCTGAGCTACATGGTTCTCATGCAGATACCCTGTTGGCTGGGGAACACAGTTCCAGAGGCTGCATGCCCAAGTCAGTGTGGGTATTTTTCTTCTACCTGGACCCTTGTGGCTGAATTGTTCCCACAAAAGTAGTGTCAGCCTGCACTGCGACATATGGCGTGTGAGTAGGAGGGGTTGGTTTTTAACCTCAAAACCCCAGATGAGGAAAGAGGTTTTAAGTAAAATGAAAATCTAAGACAAGTCCTGGATGAGGGGCTTGTCCACTCAGAAGGCAGGCTGCAGTCAGCAGGCAAAAGCTGCCCTGCACATTAGACCCATGTGTACACAAGAGAGGGGGCCTTTATGTTCAGGACTCTTGTCTTCAGACTAGCCTGTAAGCTTCCTTCTTCATAAGAGTCAGGGAAGGGACCCTGCCTCTCCTCTGTCAGTTTGTCCATCACAAGACATCTAAGAAACAGCGGCGCTTTCCGGGTCCCCAGTGTTCTAGCCTGATAAAATGTTCTTCTAGGAATACATGTGTGAGGGCCATATGTACCCAGGAGGACCCCCCATAGCCATATGCACCCAGGAGGACCCCCCATAGCCATATGCACCCAGGAGGACCCCCCATAGCCATATGTACCCAGGAGGACCCCCCCATAGCCATATGCACCTAGGAGGACCCTCCATATGCTTGAGTTGCAAAGACCTGTAAAATTAAAGCTAATTTTCCAAATAAGGACATTGTAAAGTGCTACAAAAGTTCACGAAAATCACCAGGAGTTGGGGCTGGAGTGGATGGTTAGCTTGTGTTTAATGAGGACAGTTCAGTCTGGAGGATGAAGACTCTAAAGACAGAGTGGTGGCCACAGTGGTTGCACAACATGATAAATGACCTTAGTGCCACTGAACTGTACACTTGGACGTGGCCAGTGCAGTACATGTTCCATCTCTGTAGCCTCATAGGAAAGCCACAGCTCACTAGTGCCTTCCTCTTCTGCCCAAAGGGATAGGAAGCAATATAAAAGACCTGGTTGAAAAGATGGCGCAGAGCTCTCAGCTTGGCCAGCTTGGTGGTTCTCGGCCCACCTTAATTGGTTAGAACTTGACCAACCCTGGAGCTCATTCACTCCCTAGGATCAGGTTTGGAGATGTAGAGAAGCCAGTGATACCAGAGTCAAAGAAGGCACCCCAAAAAGTAAATGGCTGGGCCAGCTGAGCCTCCATGGCCTGGGGTCCTGTGCCCTAACAGGAAGGCCTGGCTTGCCCAGTTCTACTGTTTGCAAGTGTGGCTCCAGCCTGCTGCTGAGCCTTCTGGAGCCTGACACAAGCGAAGCTCCTAGTGACCTGGGCACAGTCCTCTTCCTGGTTTTCATGTTTTCTGCACGGCTCAGATAAGATGTATAAAAAGAGCATTTGCCTGGCTCTTCTAGATGCAGATGGGCAGAGCAGGTGTCTATTTAGAACCCCAATGTGGCTTAGAGCAGCTGCTCATGGGTACTCCCCTCTGCTGGGCTCAGGGTTCCAAGCTGCAAGGAGAAGCTTCTTGGAGATATATTGGCTCCTCACAGCTGCCCACCGTGCTGAAGGTGTTCTGTCAGTGAAAGCTCTTACCCACACTACTTGTTGCCTCACTGCCACTAAGCCTCAGTGTTGTGCCATGGCCAGCTGTGTACTCATTTAGAATGGAAGGAATTGTCTCAGATGTGGATGGGGCTCAGCTACCTCCGGCCAAGGGCTCTGACTTTGGACATGGTACCCTGCCTTTAGGGGAGGTTTGTGGACCTCACCCATTGCAAAGAGAAAAGCAAAGGGGAAGTCCACTGACTTTCCATGGGGTGTTTCAATACAGAGACTCCTGACCTGAGTTGGCTCATCCCAGTACCCAAGAAATAGTTAGAACAATATGGCCACTTTATAGCCAAAACAGATTCTGGGAATCTGGTACCATCCAAACCCATACAACCCAGGGAGTCAGAGCGGTCAGACTACAGCACATTTATTTTCTGGTCTCACAAGAGTGCTTTGCTTGTTTGTTTGCCCCTTCCTTCCTTCCTTCCTTCCTTCCTTCCTTCCTTCCTTCCTTCCTTCCTTCCTTCCTTCCTTCCTTCCTTCCTTCCTTTCTTCCTTTGTTTCTAACCTGAGACAGAGTTTTTTCTGTGTAACCCAGGCTGTCCTGGAACTCACTATGTAAACCAGGCTGGCCTCAAACTCAGTGATCTGCCTGCCTCTGCCTGGGGTCAAAGGTGTGCACCACCACCACCTGGCCTGTTTCTTTATTTTTTGAGACAGAGTGTTGCTCTATTCCAGGTTGGCCTGGAACTTTCTATCTCAGACTGGCCTGAGATCTTCTTGCCTCCACCTCTGGAGTGCTGGGAACACAGGCATGAGCCGCCATGCCTGGGGCTTATTTTATGCTAATCTATTAAGACCATTATTACTTCTGCCTGTTCTGAAATAACTGTTTCCCAGAGTGAATCAAAGACTCTGCCCACTGTTTACTAACTACCCCTACAGGGCAAAATCAGCCTTGGAGAAGTTTATCCTTTCTCTCCTTCAAGTAGTGACTTACTTTTGTTTTTTGTTTTTTTTTAAATTTTGTTCTATTTGGACACTGTCTCACTAAGTAGCTTAGGCTGGCTGGGAACTTGCTGTGCAGCCCTGGCTGGCCTTGACCTCTATTGCCTCAGCCTCCCAAGGGCTGGGACTGCAGGCAGACTACCTCCATAGCTAGCTTCATGGAGGACCACTTGATATCGTAGGTGGGACAAGTGTTGCTTTGGGCTCATAGGTGAAGGAGCATGGCCAGGCCTCCCCTGCTAGTGCACCCCATGCCAGTACCTGAGGTCAGCCCCGGCTGGCCATGCGGCACACACAGACAGCAGCTCCCCTTGACTCACCGCTGTCAGGGAGGTGACATGTCTTGCCACATTCCCGGGGCACTGTGATCAGCACTGACACAGCCTCCTCATGTGGGTGGCAAGCATGTGCTTCTCATTAAGAAAATTGCTACTTTAGAACAGGCACTGAAAAGAACTTTTTTGCCTTTACTAAAATTAAGAAAATAATAATAAAACAACCCACCCAACACCCTAAAGTTAAAAAGAAGAAGGAGAAAAAATTGACGTCAACCCAGAAAAGAAAAAAAAAAATTCTACGGGTCCAGGATGGAGGTAGAACTTGGCAGGGACATGAACAGACAAAGAAATTCCCACTGGGCAAGGCTAACGCTCCCGTCCTCCACTGGCTGCAGCTGTGACGCTGAGCCATGTTGGAAAGTGACAGAAACTGTTGTCAGGATGGACAACTGAACTGATTTGCTCTGAGAATTCCCAGCCATCCCCTGCAGTTATTCTGCTGGCTGGCCACATGGAACCTCATTTGGAGCACTTGACGACTGTAGAGGCCCTCAGCTGGAACTTGGCTGTCATGAACACTAAGCTCACTTCCATCAGGGGTGGAGGCCACCTTCCTGGGGCCCAGCTCCCAAGCTGCAGGTGACTGAGGCTGCCCATGGGCATAAGCCACAGAGACATAAATAGGACATAAATAGGAGATGGCCTCTCTTGTTCTCCATGGTAGAGAAAGTGATGGGCTGCCATTTCAGTCTTTATGGTCCGGTCTCCAGCACAGTGTTTGTGGAAGGGCCATGTGTTTGACAAATACTTAGCACATCCAGTAGCCAGATGGTCCAAACAACCCATCAGTGGTGTGGTATGTAAATATTTCCCAACACACCACAGTGCTGCTGTGTTGACACTAGCAAGGAAGAAGAATAACTATGAGGAGCTCCTGACAGTCAGGTCACAGGCTGGACTGCAAAGACACCCCTGTCACCTGGAAGGCTTCAGGGAAGCATGGTCTCTGGCTAGTCCTTCCCAGATACTGAGGAGCCACCTATGTCTAAAAGGTACCAGATTCCCCTCAGCTCTTCACCAACACAAGGCTTGCTTCTCATGAGCCACTGCTTTCCAGGGTGCCAGAGCTCCGCGGGCCACCTTGTTTCCCTCTGCCTTGCTTACCAAGAGGCACACAACTAAGTGTGCAGATTCCTCAACTTGGGGTCCTGGTGCGGGTGTTCCTTTCCCTGTGTGCTGTCATCTCGTGGAGTGGACATAGGCTGTAAGTGGTTTGGAACCAGGGAGTAGTGAAGATCGCAAAGGTCCTAGCATGTGCTTTTAGTATGATTACCAAGTATCCAGTTTGGTGTCAACAATCAACTTCCTAGTGTTGTGAAGAGGGAGGGAGAGGGAGAGGGAGAAGGAGAGAGCTCGAGAGCTCACTATGTAGCTTCGGCTGGCTCTTACCTCAGCCTCTCACATTCAAGGAGCATTCTAGGCATTTGTCCCCATGCCTAGCTTCATTGTCACTCCTTTTCACCATCGAGATGGATCTGGTTTCCACAATGTGAATCGGGGACCTGTGGTTCTTTCACATGAAAGGTCTCCCTGGAGTTGGCTTGGGGTTTGGATCACGAATCCACACTCCCTTCTGTTAGGATTGTAGCACTGTGGGAGGTGGGAGCTGAGTGGGGTCACAGTCACACTCAGAAGATGAGGGAACGGAGGCACAGACAGCTGCCTGACACAGAGTTTCTAGCTGGGACCCTCGTCCCAGCCCCACACTAAAGATCACCTACTGTGCACAGGAAGTTCCACCAGTGTCACACTTCAACCGTGTTCAAATCCCCACTCTGGACAGTGCAACACATGAGGACGAAGAGCTGGAGCTAGTGAGCAGATGGCCTGGCTGCTCCACTGGGTCACTAGAGAACTGAGCTTCAGTGCAGCTGTGAGACCTCAGCACCCGGCCTCAGTCCAGCACCCAGTCCTCTGGAAAGTCAGTCTCTTCCCAAGCCTCACTAAGGCACAGGCTCCTCTTAGTGACTCATGTGTTCTGAAGAGGACAAAAGGTCCGCCCTAGTCTCCTGTTAGGAACAGAATTTCCTGCAAACCCCTCAGCTACACCACATCAGTTGTCTGTTGCTACCTAACCGTGGCCCTAGCCTCTTGTGTTTGCTTCTGAGGTGCAGGACTTGGCAACTGCAGCAGCTCTGTACTCTAGTGTCAGCTGCAACAGCTTGACTCGAGCTGGAAGCCCCACTTCCAAGTGGCACAGTTCCTGTGACGGAGTGACCATGCTGTGCTTAGCAGCACCCGCAGGGGCTCCCCGCATGCATCTGCTGCCCATGTCTGAGGCAGGCTTCTCCCAGCTCGGTGACCTTCAGGGACCTGCTTTCCCAAGTGACAGTTGCTACCACCAGAGCCCAGAGTCAGCCGCATCCAGGCCATAGCTGCCTCTTCTGCTCTCTCCTTCTTATTTTTCCCATTGTGATAATGCATATAAAACATGCAACTGAGCCCCTATTTTAAAATGTGCAACACGGTGGTATTAAAGTGTATTCTTTTTTTTTGGTTTTTCGAGACAGGGTTTCTCTGTGTAGCCCTGGCTGTCCTGGAACTCACTCTGTAGACCAGGCTGGCCTCAAACTCAGAAATCCACCTGCCTCTGCCTCTCAAGTGCTGGGATTAAAGGCGTGTGCCACCACTGCCCGGCTTAAAGTGTATTCTTATTGTTGGGCACTCATTCTCCCATGGACCAGTCTCATGGGAAACTAAAACTCATGCACCACTCTGTCTCTCTGCTCCCTACCCCCTCCCTTTCAGCCTCGACCCCTGGATTCTCCCTACCAGTCTGACTGCCCTGGCTATCTCATGGAATGGATGATATTTATCCTCTCATGACCAGCTTAATTCACTTGGCAGAATATTTTCAGATATTGTAGGCTGTAGCTGAATTCCTTTTTTAAAGGAATCCTTTTTACAATGGATGTGCTCTGAATTGATGACCACATTTTACTTATCTGGACCAGCTTCTAGTTGTTGGACAGAGTGCTGTCGTGAATTAAGTGGACACACACCTGTTTGCATACCTGCCTTCAGTTTTTAGTTAGGCTTCTCAAGATGGGGGTTCAAACCTGGCCCAGTGTTACTTCCAGCCCACCCTGTTGGTTACAAAGGGCCATTCAAAAGAAGGGGACACCACAAGATGGCTTCTTAAAGGCTATCCAAGTAGCAGTCTTCTGTGAGCACTCTGGAAAAGGGCTTTGCACACCTGTTCAGGAGTTGGCACTGCTGGCTGATGGATGCCTCTGAAGCACAGAGTCCCTGAGTCTGCTCTCTGAGAGAGGGTCCTGGTGGATCGTGCTTCCCCTGAAGACGGCCATAGTCTCCCACTGGCACTGTTCTGTGCTGCTGCAGGCTGTGCCTCTCATTACATAATCTGTTATTCCGTGCTCCACCAGGCCCTGGTTACTTGTCAGAAGTTTCTAAAAGCCAGCTGAATCAGCTCCAGGCAGCTGGGGGTGCTGCCTCTCCCTCATAGTATTAGTCACTCTGTACTTAGCTAAATTTAACTTTTTATCATCCAAATGATATTTTTGTGAGCTTGGGATTTTACATAATGCTACCAACTGCTGCAGGCTTAAGAATTTCTCTTTTTTTGCTATGTGTTCCTGTGTGTGTGTGTGTGTGTGTGTGTGCGCGCGCGCGCACATGCGCGCGCTGGGTTTTTCTCCCGTGAACTCTTGCACTCTCAAGGAAACATTGCTGGGTCCTTTTCCCTGGCTGTGCTCTCCTAGCTCCCAGGATCATGCTTTAGCTCTGCATTCACTACTCACCAGCTGAGAGGAGAAGAGTTCCTCATGGCTTCCCAATGGCCCCACTCATGTTTCTGCCCGCATTTGAGGGCTCTCCACTCTGAAGGTCTTGAGAGTCCCTACTGTCTGTAGCACACTGGGCCTGAGAAAGAACAGCTCAGCTCTGAAACAGTATGGTGGGTGAGTGGGTACAGAAGACTCACTTGGCTGTGAGAGCCAAGCAGTGAGATGCTCAGCCAACCTGCCCAGACATGGGGTACCAGAGGCAGGGGGTTCCTGGTCTCAGGTAGGGGTAGAGGTGACATGGTGTAAGGCCAGGAACTAGACTCATGGAGAACACAGAGACTCAGATCTCAAAAGAGCTGTGGCATGGTGCTGCTTGCCTTTCATCCCAGCACTCAGGAGGTCGAAGCAGGATGGTCTCTGTGAGTTAATGGCTAGCTTCATCTACATAATGAGTTCCAAGCTAGCCAGGGTTACATGCTGAGGCCCTATCCCAAAGGCGTTAGAGGTG
Source organism: Uromys caudimaculatus (assembly GCA_028551405.1). NCBI lineage: Eukaryota > Metazoa > Chordata > Mammalia > Rodentia > Muridae > Uromys > Uromys caudimaculatus. The sequence continues at coordinate 29,013,169 of CM052721.1, forward strand.
GGCGTAGAACTGGGATGGTATGTCTGGAACCAGGCATGCAGTTAGGGAACTGGGGGTAATGCTCAGCCCCCTGCTCAGAAGTGGCTGTGTGCTGGGCCCTTACATCAAGGTCTGGTGTGTGTCCATGTGTATACGAGGGAATGAAGGTAGCAATAGTATGTGCCCAGCAAGGTGCTAAGTTGTACTCACAGACTCATCCTTGAAGATGCCTGAAGTCTGTACTAGTGGCCATTCTCTCAGATAAGAACACCGAGTCCCAGAGAGTCTCAGCACCTCACTTGAGGCCTCAGAACCTGGATGTGGTAGAGCCTGACTTCAGAGCCCATCTGTCTACAGCCTCTCTGAGGGGGGGGGGGGGAGGGGGAGAACAGCTTCTAAGCTAAGTGCATCTCTGAGTAGAGTACCCACGTGGGACTCATACCCTGTGAGGTGTACTTACTATCCGTGGCCTGATTTGCTTGCCTAGTTCTTCCCAGACACTGTCATCACAATGAAGCAAGGTGGTATAGAGGCAGCCTCTAGGTGGAGGAAGGAGGTTCTTCAGGGGCAAGAGAAGAACTCACCTCACCCAGTGCCCAATTTATCTGTTGAGTTTTGATAGCTTTCAAAATGGAGATGTATTTATTCCCTGGTGTAAATGAAGCGGCCGCCATTGGCCTGGGGATGAGCCTGTGGTGAGCATCTGACTATCATGCATGAGGTCCTAGGTTTAATACCCAGTGCAACAACAAATGAGCAAACTAAATTTTATATTTTATTTAAAGATTAAGAAAGATTAGAAACATATCCATACAAAAACTTGTCCATGAGTGCTCACAGCAGCGGTTCCTTAATTGCCAGTGGTGTCCAGATGTCAAACGGCAGATGCACAGAGAAGCAAAGAGTGTTCTCTCTGTTCAGCAGAGTGTTGTTCAGTTATAAGAAGGAGTGAAGTAAGCTAGGAATATGGCTCAGAGGCAGAGGGCTTGCCTGGCATTGGTGAGACTTTGGGTTCGGTCATAGGCACTGCAAAAAATTACGTTAAAAATTAAGACATTAAGAAAAAGAATAGCATACTGTCCATGCCATGGTCTCTGAAAACACAACCCTAGAAGAAGAAGCCAGACGCAAAAGGGCCACATACTGTCTGACTCCACTGATGCAAAAGGTCTAGAACAGGCAAATCGACACAGACAGAAGGCAAATTAGTGGTCCCCGGGGCTGGGAGGAGGAGCAAATGAGTGGTGACTCTCATGAGTACTGGGTTTCTTTAAAGAGGGACACAAGTGTTGCAGATTAAGATAGTGTGATGGCTGTGCCACCCTGTGAGCAGACTAATAAGCACTGATGATAATGGCCGGATACTTTCAAAGGATGAGCTTTGCGCCATTGTAAGATATATGTAAATTATTAAAAATTAGGTGACCCTGCTTTCCTGTGGCATTCCAAGGCCCTGGAGGGTTTGCTTTAGAGCCACCTGCCCCAGTCTCCATGTCAGCGGGGGTGGAGACAGCAGCACTGGCTTCGGTCTCACTACCCACTCGTAGTTGCTTCTAGCTCGGGCCAGCTTGAGGCACGCGGACGTCTGGGCAAGGGAGCTACTTGGCACCCCATCAAACCGGTATTCTTTAAGTGTTTGTTTGACATTTATTTAGTGGGGATGAGGAGAGACTGATATTCTATTAATGGAAACTGTATAGAGAAACAGATTCACTTCCACTGACTGAAACAGCACTAGGGTTCAGAAAACTTGAGGAAAGCAATTCTGACTCCTGCCATCCTTGTCTCTCAGGCAGGTTTGGTTTTGGTTTGCTGTTTTCTCTGCCCTGCAGTTCTCCACATCTTCGAAGGACATTCTAGAGATTTAAGTTTAAAACTTAAGGTAGCAAAATGTTTTCTTCTTGTTCCTAGGAATAGCAGCACACACTGTGTTTGAGTGTTGACTGGGGCTCCTGGGGTCGTGGCTACACACATGTGGAGCAGACATGCAACAGATCCCAGCAAGGGGGTGCTTCACTTCACCCTGTGTCTGTTCCAGGTCTTGGGAAGGAACTTGGGTTGACCAGTGACATAGTTTTGCTTCATTCTAACAGAGCTCTGGACACCCTGAGTTCTGATCCACAAGTGATTGTCTGTGAGGTCTGCATGCATCTCAGATCTCCAGTGGGTTCTGTCACACAGCACTTCTCTTTGCTTTTTTGTCCCAGAGTGCTTCTTTCCCCTAGTCTCTGCTGGGTGAGTCACCATTGTCCTTTTCACCCATGGGGAGTCATGCAGAATAGAGGGACTTGCCTGAAAAAAATTGGCTCACCACTGATGAGGTGTTAGCATGACAAATGCTCAACACTCTCCATGGTTTCCCTTACCTGGAAGGTGGGGACCTTACATGATGACCTCATAGCTATTGAGAAGGGTGGTGGTGAAAGCTAAGAATCAGGATGGTATGGTTGCATGGAGCTTGGGGAGCTGTGGCACCAGGTGCGTGTAGAGCCAACTGGGCAGCCTAAGTATCTGCCCGTGTTGGACCCTGGGGAACCTGGAGGATTCTGCTGGCTCAGGGGTCAGGAAAGTGTGAGGATGTGTGAATTAACACGGGGTCAGAGGCAGGACTACCGAGGAGGCTGTGTCTCTGAGGGCCAGCCCCCCAAAGTTGCTTGCTCCCTCACCACGGTGTTCCCTAGAGTGTAGGAGGGGCCGTGTGGGCGGGGTGTGAAGAGCCGCCGGCCCCTCCACCACACCTCCCACTGTGGTGCATCACTAGCTCTCTGTGTCCCCATTCCCTCTTTCTCTCCTCTGACTCTTGCTGGCTGTGCTGCTCACTGGCAGTTGATCACGTTGTCATCGGATCCTCCATTAAACATCCCTTGGGTTTTACACTTACCTCTGTCAAGACTGCTTGACCTTGCACCCACAACCGGTGTCTTACTAGTCCTAGTACCTGGCCTCAGCCTTTGAAGTGAGACCATCCTGAACTTGGTCATTGGTTCCTGGAATATTTCAGTGTCTGTAACCTGCAGGGGAGCTACAGGACAGGGCACTGGAGGGGTTCCTAGACAGCTGCCTGTTTCCAGTGCACAGGTACAGGGGCAGGGGAGTGGGCTCCTAAATGTTTGGCTATGATGCTAAGCTGTGATGTGGACCTGGGCATGTCTGAGTTCTTGTGGCAGCCCTGAGTTGAGCAGTGGCTTCTTTGGTACTTGTGGGTGACTGGGACTCCATGAAAACCTATTTCTCTAACTTTCTTTCTTCCTTATCTATCTATCTATCTATCTATCTATCTATCTATCTATCTATCTATCTATCTATCTATCTACCTACCTATCTATCTATCTATCTATCTATCTATCTATCTATCTATCTATCTATCTATCTATCTATCTATCTTTTTATCTATTTGTTTGTTTGGTTTTTCAAGACAAGGTATAACCTTGGCTGTCCTGGAACTTGCTCTATAGACCAGGCTGGCCTCAAACTCACAGAGATCAGCCTGTCTCTACCTTCAGAGTGTTGAGCTTAAAGGCATGCACCACCATCCCCTGGCCCAATTCTCTATCATTCTTATCTTGTTTTGTGAGCTCAGCTCTGGCCTGTGGGTACTTGGCAGAGGTGGACATCTGTTCCTACTGTGTCTAGATGAAGAGAGTTAGAGACTCAGTGGCAAGACTGGAGGCCGCCTGCATCTTCCAACCAAGTATCCAGCCAAGCGTATCCCAACTTCTTCCTGTTTTGCCTAGATTTCCAGTTGTCTCTACCCCGCCCCCACACTATGGCCTGATGTCCTCTGATCCTAACAGGGTCCTGAGTAAAACCATTAGACTGGAAGCTAGGAGTCCTGGTCATGTAGAAGCCGGCAGCTGTGTGGGGTTTTCAGTCTCTGTGTGTAGTTTTTCTAGCTGGGCAGTTAGGAGGCGTATCCATCCCCGGTTCTGAGGTAGGCACTCCCTCCCTGAACGCATCCATCAGTTTCCCTATGGACTGGCATAGAAGGATGAGGAACTCAGGTGGCTCATCTCCTCTACCTCTGGGTTTCCCTTGCAGGATGCTGGCACGTGTGTCTCCCTTCTGTGGACGTTCTGATCATTCCTCCTCCTGTGGTGGAGACATCGGCAGAGCTGCTCAGATCTACAGGTAAAGACCAACTGTTGTACAGTGCCCGCCTTCCTGCCCAGTCTTTAAAGTCTGTGGACTGTGAGCCTTTGCCATTCCTTTCTTCCCTTGAAAACCTTTCTGATTGCTGTGGTAGACAGCCACTCATTGATTAAGTGAAAAGATCTTCATTGATTGGGAAGGTATTCTGTCTCTGGTAACAGCTGTTGTCCCCCCATCCCCATACCAAGTACACCAAGGGGTTCTTTTGCTATTTGTTCTCAAGGTTTTATCTGGGTTCTCTGCTCCAGGTGACAGACATGGGACAAAGTAGGTTAAAAGTTTTGATTGAAGATACCTTCTCTCTGGGATCTGGGATCCAGTGACCTTCTGACCTGTGGAGAACCAAAGCTGGGCTGCTTGCTCACCCTGTTGCCCACAAGCTGCAGCAGTCTGTGGATTTTCTCAGGCTCTGTCCCTCTGAACCCACCCTGCATCTTGTCCATTTCGTTTCTTAGATGATGTCTCCTCTGACCTCCTGCTTGACCTGAGAGCCTCGAGTGGAAAGTCCAGCTGGTGACTGGCTTTGCCTTCCGCCCTAACTTCCCAGGGACTCTGAGCTCATGAGAGGGCTTGAGCTTTGGGATTGCAGATGCTGCACATTCCTTCTAGGGAAGAAAGCCGTGAGGGAAGGACGGCTCACTGGCCCCAGCTTCCTTGTGACCACTGGACTTCCATCTTACTCGAAGGAGCTGAAGCCTCAGGTGTTAGACTCAGTCACATAGCTGGCCAGCAGCAGGCTTGAGATCTGTCCCAACTTCTGACCTGGAGCACATAGTCCAGCTTTCCAAATGTGATGCCTGGGCCTTTGGTCTAGCCTTGACTTGCTCGTGGTTCCTTCCCAAATGTGATGTCTGGGCCTTTGGTCTAGCCTTGACTTGCTCGTGGTTCCTTCCCAAATGTGATGCCTGGGCCTTTGGTCTAGCCTTGACTTGCTCTTGGTTCCTTCCTCACTGGGAAACTCTCAGGGCTGCCTCTGGCTTCTGCTTGCAGGCTGGCACCCAGGGCTGTTCTTTTCTCTAATTGCTCATTTTCTTCACTTGCCAAGAAAAGGCCTCCAAGTGCTAAGGAGAGTGTGGTATGTTTTGGTTTTTGTTTTGTTTTTACTTCACTTTCTAAGGTCTCTGTACTGGAGGAGCTATGGGAACGGTGACATCAGAGCACACAGCCCCCACTCATGGCTTCTGTGGTCAAGTCTGAGCTCATGGTTGCTATGTGCTAGTAGAGTTAGCACGAGGCAGAGTCCCCCAGAGAACCTGCCCCACAGGACCTGATGTTGATGTCATCTCTTGGTGCTCAGAGAGACCCTGCCCCTGCTTTGGCTTGGGGCCTCTACTTCCTGTTTTCTTTCTCACAGGAAGGGGCTCTTTCCTGCTGAGCAGCTGCCGTGAATGAGTTTACAGAGGTGCCATGGCCTCACAGCCCGTCTCACCCAGGGTCCTCATGGTTTCCCCACGTCACTCCCATATCCTACAAACATTTATCAAGTACTTGGTGTATGTTAGGTGTATCGTGCACGTTGTGCCAGCCTGTAAACACAGAAGGGGGTTACTATTCCAGGTGCCAGGGACGCAGCTGTGAACAGAGCAGACAGAAGCCCCCGTGTGAGCAGATTGCCTCCTGGTGCATTCTGTGCTGTACCCGTGTCCTGAAGTCGCCTCTACACAGTTTGCCAACTTTCTGTCTTCCTTTCTGAGCCCATTTTAAGAACTTCCTTGTAAGACCCCAACCCGTACTAACTAACCCTTTCTTCCTTTTCATATTGTCCCAGCATACTGCTGTACCTCTGATAATATGAGTGTCACAGTAAGCTCTGAAGCATTTGTGTGTCTGTGTGCTGTTAGGCTAAGGGCCCTTTAATGGGTGAGACTTTGTACCTGCTCCTGCTCCTTCAGCCTGTCCTGCAAACCCAGATCTGGAGAACAACAGGCTTGAATGGGACAATTACGTTTGCTCACAGTGGGCCTCTGAGCTGTCCTGGGAGTTTGTAGTCACATGATGGGCACAGAACTCTGAGCAGAGAGCAAGTCTCTGGGTGGAGAGCAGCTCTGTCAGAGGTGCTGTGACAGGAATGCTCCCCCTGTCCTCTACCAGGGCAAGAAAAGAAAAGGCCCAACAAATAGAGTTTATTTTTAGAGAAGCTACTTGCTCCAGAGGAACTCCAAGCTCTTTCCCTCCAGAAGGGTGGTGGGCTGGAGGGCCAGGCAGGACAACTGGCTTGTTTCTCTGCAGCCTGGTGTCTTCTGCATTTTCCTAGACCAGAAACACAGCATTACAGAGAGTCTGCCCCAAAGAGGGTCCCAGCTGGGGAGCCCATTTGACCACAGCAAGGTGAATAAGCTTTATTCTGAGTGACTGAATAGAGAGCACTTAGCCTTGGCGTCACCTAGGTGTCCTTGAGGCTGGAATGCAGCAAGAAGGGTCTCCCGGAACAGGCCTTCTTGGCTTCTTTCCGACATCCTGGTGTAGGCTCAGGCTGGGAGGGGTACTTCCTGCCATTGTCTCTGTGACAGGCCTCAGCAAGGTCACTGTCTCCTCCAGAGGAAGAGGGCCTCAGAGCACAGCAGTAATGGACATAGACTCCAGAGCTTGCTCTGGACCCAAGCTGAAGCTAGGACCTAGGCTGTCGTTACCTGGGCCTCTGGAGCCACAGCTTCTCACCTCTCTCTGTGAGAAGTCTTGTCCCCACTTGAAAAAGTTGGCCAGTTTATTCCCTTGGGTCTAGGCCACATGACATCCCAGAACAGGCGAGGACAAAGTGGAAAGGCTAACTGGCATGGATTAAAGGCACCGCCCTCAGGCTCCTGAGGGTCCAGAGCTTGTCCTTAGCTCTTTGCTCTCCTCAAATACTGGTGGAAGAACTGGGTGAGATTTGATGTCCAAGCCATGCTGGGGCCAGCTCTGCATTTGCTCCTGCTGGCTTGTTCTATCTGTATTCTTGTGGTCTGATGGCCGCTTTGACTCACACCCAGATGTATACTAGACACGGGACTTTGGCCACAAACCTCCAAGGACTCGATTTCTCTGACCACAGGCCTCCCCTCCCCTGGCATGCACTCCCCCAAGGATAGTCCTTTTCATTCTCTTGGGGTCCTATCTGCTTAGGCAAAGCACTGCTTCCTGCAGATGCGCTCTGGGTCCAACAAGGTGGCACAGTCTGACTGGTGTTTCTTCCTTTCTGATGCTCAAGATCACCCGTAGAAGCGTGCTTTGTGTTAGTCAGTGTTCTGTTACTGTGACAAATACCTGAAATAATCAACTTATGACGAGAAACGGTTTGGGTTGGCTGATGGTTTTAGAAGCCCCAGTCCTTGATTGGTTGTTCCTGATGCTTGTAGGTGTATGCTAGGTCCCACCTCATGATGCTTCATGTGGCAAACCAGGACTCTTCCCTCAAAGCCAGGAATGAAAGACAGGAGAAGAGAAAGGGAGTGAAGTCCTTTTCCCCTCTGAAGGCAAGTCCCCAGTGTTCTAGGCCCCATCTCTTAAAAATGTCTACCACCTCCCAATAATAACCCAACAGCACAGTTGTTCAGGAAGTTCCACAAGCTGTAGAGTGAGGCCTGGGGCTCCAGCTTAGCAGAAGAGTATGCCTAGCATGTGTGAGGCTCTAATTGTCAGAGGTGGGCTTGGGGAGGGGCCGAGAGACTGAGGCTGTCTGGGACTGCCTATGGATAGAGTGAGTGAGCAAAGGGAAGGATAGCTGGGAAGGAAGAGGTCAGAATAAGAAGGGCATGGGGTTGATGTTAAGGCCTTGACCTTCACTTTGAATGGTATGAAGCCGTGAAAGCATTTGGAACGTTGAGGGCCAGGACCAGCCTTTGGCTTCGGTGTTGTGAGCAGGTTGAAGCAGTGGTGGGAAGAAGCAGGAGGAACGTGGGGACAGCTGCAGTAATGGGAGGGGCTGGGTGCTTGGACCTAGGAAGAGACCTTACAGACTCTAGGTCTGAAGGGACTCTGAGACTTTAATCCACTTTTAAATGAAGGTTCCTGTAGGAGACCTTCTGGTCTGACTTTTAATGTAACCTGTAGGGAAACTAAAGCTCAATAAAGAAAAAGTTTCATGTTCAAAGTCAAGCTGGTTAGTAGCAGAGCCAAGCGTTGGATTCCAAGTCCAGTAGTTTGCAGCTGAGCCGAGTGGTCCCTTGAAGGAGGGCTGTGCAGGCTCGTGAGCCACAGGCAGAAGGGAGCAGTGAGATCTGACAGTGCCAATTGCCTCAAGGGTGGCAGCCTCTGCTTGGCATGCCAGGCCTTCAGCAGCTCTCTCTGGGCTACTGCCCAAGGTTTTGACTCTAGTTGGACTGCAGTGTTGGTGATATCCCAGGCCTTGGGCATATCGAAGCCAGAGTTCACAGTGTTCTTCATTCAGCTTTTACTGAGCTTCTGCTGAGGTATGGGCAGAGGCCAGGAAGAGACCTTCCTGTCCTCCAGGAGCTGACAAGTCTTGAGACTGACAGGACAGCCAAAGGTGTGTGTGGTGGAGGTGGGGCAAAATGTCCATGTTTGGGGCATGTTCAAGACTAGCTAAGGTCAGAGGATCATTGATCTAAGGTATGAAAAAGCCTCCATAGCCCCCAAACTCTTACGTGTACACAGCCAGAGCTTGCTTATGCCTACCATGGTGGTCCAATTCAATCTTGATAACGTCGGTTGTTATAAAGGCACACAGAAGGCCAGCTGTGTCATTGAGAACAGATACCACTTACAACAGGAAGACCTGCTGTGCTCTTGACGTCATCACTTGTCAGGAGGTTTCTGTGTCTCCTTGGCATTTCTTTGGGAGGAGCTATGGTTGGTCACAATGTTTGGGCACTCGAGACTACTATAATGACAGGCTTTGCAGTGCGTTCTAGCCGGTGGATAGGCCTGTCCCAGCTTCAAAGAGTTGGACCTGGTGTCTTCTTCAGGCCTCTGCAGGAGGGCCACCTGGAGAAGGTAGAACAAGATCTTGTTTCCTTTCTCTTGAGGAATATGAGTCTGTGGGCCAAAGTGGAAGGAAACATGCAGTTTGATTTTCCTTTGTGCTGTATAACCTGGCCTGTTCCATTCCCAGTGCACAGACTGCTGAGGACTGGCAACATGGAAATTGCTGCCACTGGCTGCCAAAGACTGTCCCTGGCACCTGTCCTTTGCTCTGGTGAACAACCTGACAGTCACAGGGCATGACTAAGAACATGGTTCCACAGGCAGAACAACAGGGCCAGGTACCAGGTAGTGCTGAAGCCTGGCCAGTCTCCAGGCACCTGTGTGTAACAAGCTTCTGGAAAGTCAGTTGTTGGCAGCTTCCTGGGGACACAGGGTGAAGGCCACAAAGCAACCAGAGACAAGCTTTCTGCCCTGAAAATATAGCTAAGAGGCTGAGCATAGTGGCACAGGGCTATAATTGCACTCAGGAGGCTGAACTAAGAGAATTTCAAGTTTGATGCCAACCTGGACCACTCTGTCTCCAAACAAAGCAAAATAAAACTCCAGCAAACAAACCCAAAGACAAGTGCCCTGTCCAGTGGACTGTGGGGCTGTGAAGACACACCCTCTAATTGCCTCCCCATCCTCCTCAGTGCTACAGCCCCTGCACAGTCTCTGTCCATGCTGGCCTGCAGTAGCTGACCTGCTTTGCCCCAGGGGTGCTTTGCCATTTCTGCTGGGACTCTCAGGTAAAGACTGGTGCTCTAGGACCCCCCGGGGCTGTCTGGGACCCCCAAGCCTGATTACTGTTTCCCACATTGTGATAGCTTCAGGAGTTACTCTTCTCGTGGCTTCTGTTTCCCTGAGAAAAGAGGGCTGCTGACTTATTCCTGGACTGAGGCGTCGTCTCAGTAGGCCAATCATCAGACCAGCATGAATTAAATGTGTTCTGTGCTGGAGCCCCTCGGCAGGTAGAAAGAAGCAGGGCTGTGTTGTGAGGGGCTCAAAAAGGAGAGTCTCCTCAGTCTAGATCTCTCCTTCTTGCTCTGTGGCACTTGTCACTCAGAGGGCTGATGACCTTGGAAGATGGGTCTCAGTCACTCCCTGATACATCACTGTGGAGGAGTTCATTAAAGTACAAGTCAGGGAGTGTTCTGGTGGCATCTCAGTAGGGACCATCTGCATCACCAGTCAAACAGGGCTGGCCCATCAGATGTCACAGGTGTCCTTTTAAAAGCTTTTGTTTTTTAATTAGTGTTTCATTTTGGCTGATTTGCCCCTCTCCCCAGCTTCTCTTCAACTCCCCCCCTTCTTTCTCATCTGCACCTTTTGCCTGCCCTGTCTCGCGCCCCCTTCCCCCCCTTTCTGCTAGAAATAATAGGATTGAAGTCGGGAGAGAGGGGAAGACAGGTTCAGTCTTTGAACTGCTTGGAAGGCTCTCCCAAGGATAGTTTAGCTGTGAAAAAGATGGCGGCAAAGGAAAACAAGAACACTATCCTGTAGGCCAGCAGTGTTAGGAAGCCTTTAGCAAGTGCACTGCCAAGAACCTTCCTTTGTACAGTGTGCTCGCTGATTTTGGCTCTGTGGCAAACTGCCTGAGACACCTTGGGCAGGTTCCCTCAGCTCTCTGTGCCTCACTTTCCCCATCTGTGAGATGGGGCAGTATCAGGGCTTACTGTAAGTCCTTGTGGAGATTAAACAGGTAAAACATCTGTTGAGTCCTCTGACCAAACAGAACACATCAGCTGCTGTGATCAGTCCAGGCTCTGCCTGCCAGTGCTGTGTACAGACCTGGCCTTTTGGCCTTTTCCAGGTCTCATTTTGTAGACCTGGCTGGCCTGGAATTCTCTATATAGATCAGGCTGGCCTTGAACTCATTGAGATCTTCCTGTCTCTTCCTCCTACATTCTGGGTTACAGACACTGCCATGCTATTTTTTAAAGGAAAAAGGGGGGTGGAGGAAGAAAGAAAGCAAAAAGCCTGGGAAGCTCCAGCACTGTAGGAATGGCTGCCAGCCTACAAGCACAGAGGTGGGTCTCCTCCCTCGCTGCTGGCTCTGTTGACAAATCGCAGCAGGGCAACAGCTTCCCAGCCCAGCAGCACTGGCAAAGCAGATTGAGAGATCACCCAGATATGCCTTTGTCCTGGGCGTCACCCTGGCATGCTGCTGCTGTTGTATAAGGCAGCTCTGGGTAAGCATGAGGCGCAGGATCCGTCCACGCTCTCATCTGGCCAGGCAGCAGGAGCACAGTGAGGTAGAAGGAGATGCCCTCTGAGATGGAGGAGACAGATCAGAGCTTATGATTCATGGCTGGAGAGGCCAGTAGTACAGCTGCAGCAGGAAGAAGACAGCTATTAACTGCCTAATGGGGGAAGGCTCTTAGGCAGGGAACAATTCAGCTGGGTTTTGAAGAGTGCAGATGAGTCTTACTGGGAGAAGGGGAAAAGCAGACAGAACTGCACAAGCCAGTGTATTTAGTACTCCCGTATTCTTGTGTTTGGAGCTTCAGGAAGAGCCAGGTTGCTGAAGTGTCTGGTTAGAGGATGGCAGGACAGGGGCTGGGTGTGCAGCACAGCTGTCAGGAGTAGAGACTTTGACACTGGGATTCAAGGAACTCACCGTCCTTGTGACTGTTTCTCTGGCTCTTATGGCTCCACAGGAAGGAGCCTCACTTCTCCATCCATGTTTCTGACCTTACTCTGGCTCTCTGCTGTGATGGTGTCTGCTGATGTCCTGCCCTGCCTACATCTTTAACTCCTGGTTATGGTTCTGACTACCCCCTGGTGTTCCTCTTGGCCTACAGGCCTCTCCAGCACCCCGAGCCCAGTTTCTCAGAGTGTTGTAGACCACACCTCTCCCCCCCATGGAAGAGCAGCATTCCTATGGGACCTCAGAGTACCAGGTACTTGCCTGGAAGAGCCCCAAATACAGTGCTTTTAGGTTCTGACCCATGTCTGCCTTTCCATTTTTGGATAAAGCTGTTAGGCCTCCAAAATGCTGAGCCTCAGCCACCATATTATTGGCCATAGTGTAGGAGCTTGTCCCAAATCTGAAAGTTAAGTCCTCTGACACCTTATTTCCAACTAGGAGGGGCGTGGCTGGACACTGAGGTTCAAGAAGAGGATCAGAGGTCCTTAGTGCTCTGGCTGACAGCTGTCCACGTATCTTCTTTCCACTCAAGGTTGGAAGGTACTGGGTATGCAGGAAGCAGGACCCAGTTTCTTCCTGCAGGCTCATACTAAGTTCAGTTTGAGGGTCAAACAGGAGGGCTGCTCCCCAGGGTAGCAGTGACCTGCTTTCAGTGAGCCCAGCCTGTCACCGTAGTCCTCTCCTTTCTGAGCTGGATGGTCTGCTCTGATTAGCACACTGACGTAAAAAAAGCGTGTCACCTTCGGTCTCCCCTCAGCCTGGCAGCTGTGATACATCAGTTCGGACGTGTCCCCTGCCTCACTACAGAGGGCCAAGGCCAGCAGGGGAAGAGGGATTATGTTGTTCCCATCTGTCTGCCCAGCCCTATCCAGCTGTTTCCCATTCCCTACTGCCAAGTGGCAGATGTTGGGGTGAGGTCAGCCTGGGAGCTGGGGACCTGCCCATCAGCTTCACGTGAATGTCTTCAAGGCTATTTCTGGTCTTGCCATTATCCCAACGGCTTCAAGTGATAAATATAGACACAGATTGAAAAGCCCCAGTGGCAGGCAGGCAGGCAGCATTGGGGGAGCATGTGGATGGGGGCTCAGCTATAAATAAGTCTGCTGGAACACCTCCCCAGCCATGCCACTGCTGCTGCTGCCAGGCCAGTGTGTTTGTGTGTGTGCACTCAAAGAGATCCACTCCTTCCCAACTCCCCGCCTGAGCACACATGTTCCTGCAGGGTCATGGGTAGAGGAGGGGTGGCAGGAGGTTCTGCTTAGGGGAGGGAAGGAAAAGTGAGCCGTATGTTGGGGCTGTAATAGCAGGTAGACTACTAAAGTCTTCTTCCGCTCTGAGTGACCCAATAAGAGGATCCTAGGGACAGCTACATGATATGGAGAGGAGACTGTGCTAAGAACGGTGGCCCTGGTTCCTTTAGCCTTCAGTCTTTTCAGTGTCCTTGGTGTAACAGCTGGGAAGGAAGAAGCTGGCCTAGAAGATTGTAGGGCCCTGGGCAGTGCCCCTGCTGGAGGCTATCTGGACCTCATTTGGGGTCTTTTTTTTTTTTTTTCTGTCTTTGCCCTGCCCAGACCTCTTTGTGAGAGCAGTTTTATTTCCTCCATTCCTCCGCCTCACTGCCAGACTCCAGGCCAGCACCCCAGGTGGTCCTAGTTTGGGCTGAGCTTCCACAGGCCGGGATTCCAGATGTCCCAGACCTGTAGCTCTGCCCTTCACCCCACCCCCTTCCTCATGCCTTTCCTGTGGTTCCTCTCCTTGTGCCTTCCCTTCCCTTGGCTGTTTCCTCCTCTGCCTCCTCTCAGCTAGTAGCAATTATCTGGGGCTGCTGGACGGGAAGTGCTCTGTGCTCGAGAGATGCTTCACGGCAAGGATCTTGGGAGCTCATCATCAAGAAAGTACTATGGCCGTGTAGTCACCAATCATGGGAAGTGGCGCCCTGTGAAGCCCCTCTGTGGCTTCATTTAACAAGGGCATTGGAGCATGCAAGCTGGGCCTGGCAAGAATTAATATTGTATAAATAAACGATGCCCTGGGTGTTCTTACAGAGTGCAGGTGAAGAATAGGCTGTCTTGTATGAGAGTAGCTTTGAGGGAGACAACCATGTTTCCCTCCACCATGTATTCTCTGTGCTGCAGGGCTTCCAAGGACAAAGGAAAGCACAGCACCATAGCACGAGCCAGGACCTGCTACTCAGTCCTAAGTGTGCACTCTGAGCTCTCACTACTACTGCCAGGATGAAACAGGTCTGGCTCTTGTTTTCAGGTCTGGCTCTTGTTTTCAAGGTAATCTTGAGCCACAAGAGGGGACAAAGTTATGTGCTTTTGTGATACCAGGACAACCACACTCCGTGGAATCTGGGACTTCTGCTCTTGTGGTACTGACATCTGAATTGGGCCTAGAGAAGGCTGTGTTTGCTGAACACAGATGTGGGTTGGATACGTAGGGGAAGGCCTCCTAGGTGGAGGGAATGGCTTGTGCAGAGCCAGCGAGGCTGAGGGAGGCACTGCGGGCCCATGTCTGGATGGACAGCCTGGATTCGGTTGTGGCTCCCAGTCAGGACAGTCAGGGGAGGCTGGGCTGAGGGAAGGGCCAAGTGGAGCCTTGTGCATGGTGAAGTCAACTTAGGATCTAGGAGAACGTTAAGGGGCTTTAGCCTGAGGAGTGCCGGGTGCCCATCATGTGTTTAAGAAGTTTCATTTGACTTTGTGTGTGTGACAGGTTGGAGGCAAGGGGTGGGGCAGACTGGTGACATTACAATGTCTTTGTTGAGTACCTGGAAGATTTCTCTTCTCTTTTCTTTCTTTTCTTTTCTCTTCTCTTCTCTCCTCTCCTCTCCTCTCCTCTCCTCTCCTCTCCTCTCCTCTCCTCTCCTCTCCTCTCCTCTCCTCTTCTTTTCTTTTCTTTTCTTTTCTTTTCTTTTCTGAGGGGCCTGTAAAACTGGGATGTGTGCACATGGCTGCATGCCCAAGAGACAGTTGTTTCTAAAGATGGCAGTGCTGAGCAGCCATGAGCTAAGGCTCGCTGGGGCTTGTGACAAGCACAGAGCCATCAGTTCCAATTTGCTTAGCTGTCCTCTTCAGGGGTGACTTTGTCCAGCAAGCTTGGCCCAGGCCAGTAGCCAGGCCTACAGCAGAGATAACTAGTCCCCCAGGGACTGGCTTGGGGCTCCCTTGACAAGCTCCAAGTTGCACAGACTGCTTCTAGCTCAGCCTTTGAATCCCTGCCTGCCAACAGTATCCATTCACCCCTGTGGTGATGCAGAGCCCAGACCATCAGCCTCCAAAGAAAAGTGAAGGAAGAAAGCATGCTATGTGAGGAACAGATAAACACCTCTTTTCAGGGACCACAGAGTCCTGAGTGAAGACCAGACCACAGCCTCCTGATGTAAATATTATCGTAGTGTGGTTTTGCCAGGGTGGACTGATAAATAGGGTGATGAAAAGAAACTGGGATTGGTCATCCTCGGATGGGGACAGAGGCCGTGTTTGTGACGAGCTGGTAGATGAGAAGTCAGCAGTGCCCTGTTCCTATGCAGAGCCTCTAGCCAGCCCTCAGCTCCAGGCCTCTTTCTAGGGCGGTGAAGCATACTCCAGGAGGAGAGGGGCAGGGCACACACCAGGTGCCCACAGAGAACCTAGGTCCTCTTGGTACTTGTGTCTATTTTCTCCCCTGAGCTGGGAGGTGGGAGGCTTTCTAGAACCCTCTCTGTCTTGATCCATCCCCCTCCTAACCAATCCATGCTATAGTTTGCTATATTGTCTGGCTTCCTCGTCAGGCTGCCTCTTTCCATTTGTACCTCTGCCAGGCGGGACTGTTGTCTGCATCTGCCTTGTATGTCTAGGAAAACAGATCAATGTTTGGTGGAGGTTCTGGCTCTGTCCCTCTTAAGCTTCCGCTTGTGCTGTAAATTGGGAATCCTAAAATGTCACCCACCTGGTGCGTATGCAGTTTAGATGAAATAGGCCAAGGCAGGTCAGGCAGTACAGCTGAACTCACTGGCCATTCGCCTGCCCCTTTAAGAAGAGACGGTCAGGGGCTGGGGAGATGGCTCAGCGGTTAAGAGCACTGACTGCTCTTCCAGAGGTCCTGAGTTCAATTCCCAGCAACCACGTGGTGACTCACAACCATCTGTAATGGGATCTGATGCACTCTTCTGTTGTCTGTCTGAAGACATTACAGTGTATTCGAATAAATAAAAAATAAAATAAATAATATAAAAAAATTAAAAAAAGAAAGAAGAGACAGTAACACAGAGGAAGAAACTGAGGCTCAGGAGGCAGTGACCGGTGAGAACAGAGTCGTTGGTGCCTGCCTAGCTAGATCTCCCTCTCTTTCCCTGGGTTGTAGGAGAGCAGCTAAGAAGAATGGGACGAAGTATCTGGTTGGAAATCAGGGTCCAGCCAGATGACTTTGAGCAAACTACTCCAGGGTGTTTCTTGGTCTGCATAGGTGGCTGAGCACACAGTCCCAGCCAGCTTCTGGCTTCACTCCCTCCCTGAGCACTAAGAGTCCGTATGATCCTGGTCCTAGAAGGTTGCGAAGACTGCGGAGCCTTCTGCCTCCTCTCCCTTTCCTTCCTTTGGCTGGACCAGGTTTAAGGATGGAGCTGAGAGGAACTTGTTCTAGGCTGGGGACAGGTCTGCATGAAGTGTGGACACACATCTCCTGTAGGCTGCTCTTCTCCTCCTCAGCCATCTGGAAGCTGGCTGGCCTGAGGACCCCAAGGCCCTGGACTGGGCTTTGACAGAGCTCTATCTGGCCAATGCACATGGAGGGCAGTGATTTATGGTGCTGTGAGAGAGAGCTCTTCCAATTATCAGCTTCCCCAATCTCTTGCTTTATGGCCAGAGTTGGAGGCAGATGTTTGGATAATGTCCCCCGAGTACTCAGCTGACGTTCCTGGGCCAGAGAAGATGATAGAGACCTCAGTGTCATTGTGCGTGAGCCAGATGTACCAGATTTCAAGTGCTGGGGGAAAACACAGGCCTTGGCAGGCTGCCCTTCAGACATACCTAAGGATGCAGGGCCTCAAATTGGAGCCAGTCATGGTTGCCTCCCCTGGGAAGCCTTCTCTGAGCTTTGTGAGCATCTGGATGGATTCTCAGGGATCCAGATCCCCTGGACCACGGTAGTTCTGTCTCTTCCAGACTAAGCTGCTACTCTGAGCTCAGGTCACCTCCTGTAAATCTGTGGTTAGCCTGGGATGATTAGCTTTAAATGAGACAAGTGCTTCTGAAAAGCATTGCTGAGTTCCACTGGCCAGGCTGGCAGCTCCACAACAGAAAGCTGAGGAACCCAGGATGTGGCAGAAATGGCTCTATAGCCCCCATGTTTTCTGTACTAGGCCAGCCCACAGTAGTCTCTCTCTAAAATAGCTGGAGAAGAGGGCCTTGTCTCCAATTTGGGCGCTGGTCCTAGGAAAGCAGGTAGGAATGCCTCTGGCCAGAATATTTGGACAGCATCAGCCCAGCGTAGGCCTGCTGGCTCTGTGTCATCTCATTCTCTGTCCTGATCCCCACTGGCCCTGTGTCCCCAGCCTCTGAGACTCTTGGGGCAGGACATAGCTGAGCCTGATGGGTATTGGCTGCTCAGATGGCTGTTTATCATTGCTGTTACCTCATGGGATAAGAGGCACCCTCGTTCAGTCAGCCCTGTTATTGGCAATCCAGCTGTATGCAAGATAGGAGCAATTAAATACACATGGGGGGAGGGACGGGGGGTTATACTTCTATGGACAACATTCTCTCCAGTGGATTTCACCCAGATCATTTCACAGAGCCAACACCTCTATGTTCTCCAACCTTGTGCCAGTCCCAGGTGGGTGCTTCTGGTGTGTGTGTGTGTGTGTGTGTGTGTGTGTGTGTCTCTGTGTGTGTGTGTGTCTGTGTGTGTGTCTGTGTGTGTCTGTGTGTGTGTGTGTCTGTGTGTGTGTGTGTCTCTGTGTGTGTGTCTGTCTGTCTGTCTGTCTGTGGCTTCCCTGAGGGCCAGAGGAGAGAAGGGATGTGGGAGTGGAAGACCTCTCTACCCAGAGTCACCTCTGCAGCTGTCCTGAACTTGTAGGAGTAGTTTGTTATTCCTTGCACTTAAAAATAAGCATTCTAAGTCAAATATTTATTTAAAATAAATATTTAAAAGCACCGAGATACAGTCACATACCACACAATCTACCCATTTAAAGTACCGGTTCAGGCATTGGTTAAAATGCTCTGAGTAGTCTAGCTGGCACCACAGTCAACCTAAAAACACTTACAGCACTTCCCAACACCCTATTTCTCTCCAGACTCTCTTCCCCAGGCAATCACAATCCACTTCTGTCTTTATTGGCTCGCCCAGCCCAGATGTGCATTGAGATAGACTTCTGTAGTACCTCTTACTCTGGCATCTGTCACTGGACATGCTGTTTTCAAGTTTATCCATGTAGCATGGATCAGTACATCATTTTTTTTTTTCTTTAATGGCTGAGTTGTATTCCAACGTATGAACAGACCCCATTTGGTGACCAGTACGTTTTTTAAGGGATGACTATATCTTAATACAGTTCTGAGTTGGTGGGGGGGAGGGGGGAGGGGGGAGAAAGGGCACTGTCGGGGAATGTAAACAGAAGCAGCTTCCCAGAGGCCCTCAGGATCAAGTTCGAGGCTGAGCCTAGGCACTGTATGATGCCCTTTCTTAAGTAGCTGGCTGGATGCTGATGAGGCTTGCAACGATGGGCTCTCTTGGGTTTCCTAGAGGTTCTCTTTCCAGACCCAGGGAGATTACACAGATAGTGAGAACAGGGCCCATCCAAGGCAGGCCAGGCTCTGCCAGGAGGAGGCCGCAGCAGGAGGTGGGAGCCTTGGGGCCTCTCCAGTTTCTTCTTTAAGGAGGCTCTGCTTTGAGGAGCAGATCTGAGGCCTGGAGGAGCCTTGCAGGCAGATCTGGAAGTTGGACAAGATTAGAACCTGTGTGATTGATAACAGCCTAGGGATTAGAGGAGAGGCAGCTAAACATTCCTCTAATCTAGCCCCATTGTCTGTCTTTTCAAACAGTGACTACAACCTTGTTTACTCCTTGTAGCACTGTTTTCTGGAGAATGGACTCCTTTTATTCAAAGGAAGAGTCAGCCCCCTTCTGCTAATTCTTAGGTCCAAAGGTCCTATAGGGGTCTCAGATATAAGCCCTGTGCTTCAAGGAGTGACCTATCCGTATCACCCTCCACACAAGCTGAGTGCCGGTAAGGAGGCTACCTCACCCTAGGGATCCTTCAGCCTCCAAAATGAAGCAGAATAACAAGGAAATCAGAGAATCAGAGAATAGCTCTGGCTGGCAGGTGCCTCGCAGGAGCCATTACTCCCAGCAGTGAGTTCCCCTTGCCATCCATCCACAGGCAAGATGAGTGAGAGAGGAGGACACATGTGTGCGGCCTCACGGGTTGTAGGTGGGCAGGGGGAGCTTAGCCCTCTAAGGTCATGGAGCAGCCCAAAGAGTGGCCTGTCTTCTGTGAGAAACTTGGGGCTCCTGTGGGCTGGGGACAGTAGGGCTGTGCTTTCCCTGTAATGTGTCTTCACAACTCTCATCAAGGCTGTCCCTAGTGATTGCTTTGCATGTGTGTGGCACGTCAGGATCTCTGTCTCAGGAGCTAGAGCTGGTTCCTTGGGTCAGTGCTGTGCCAGCTTCTGTCTTGTTGACCTCAGCTGCTTTTCACCATGCAGCGGAAGAGTTCTTGCATCCTGAACCATGGAGCTATGGATGGAGAAGTTAGATTCATAGATCTGGTTGCTTCTTTCTTCTCATGAGTGGTGTAAGAACAAAGAAGGGGAAATGGATAAGCCTTGGCTGCATTCTTCTCTGAGACCAGGCAGCTCTGGCAGCTGGCAAGGTCAATGCATTTGTCGCCTGGGTACTGTACCTCTGAGCGGCTGTAAATTGCACACCCCATGAGGTGGCACCTGCTGCCGCAGGTCACTCAGGCACCTCAAGCAGGTGGCCTCCTAATGAAGTGACTGCAGGATAGGGACCCTGCTGTGAAGCCAGGCACCTCGGCAGGGGATGAGGTGGTCAGAGAGAGAGAGGAGATGCTCCCTACTGTTTCTGTGAAGGCCACCTGCAGCTGGGCAGCCAGGCCATGGCAGCAAGGGAATGACTGTGAGTGACCCAAGCCCTTGACGCTTCTCTCAGCCACCTGTCTGCTGTATGCTTATGGCCTTGTCACCGCCTAGGTCACTACTAGCCTGTCTGTCCAAGGAAGCTGGACAGGGGCCAGCAGGAGTCTTGACAATCATGGAGGGTGGAGGCAAATCAAGACACTTAGAGCTGTTGCTGGTTTGGTACGTGTTTGTGCATGTGTATGGGGGCAGTGTGCAGTCCATGGCACATGTGTGGAGTGCGTTCTCTCCTGTTATGTGAGCCGTTGAGTCACACTTGGGTCTTCAGGCTTAGTGACAAGCACCTTTACCACTGAGCCATTATGTTGGTTCTGTACTAGTGGTTCTCGAGGAACAGTCCTATAACATGACTGTCTGGCTGTCATGGCCACTCTGGCTCCCTTTGGAGGCTAAGTTGCCCAGAGGATTGTCATTGGGAACTAGCTGGACAAGACCAGACATGGACTGGCCTTTAATAGTCAGAGGAACCCAAGGCGGTTACCTTCTCTTAGCTTCGTGTCTGTGTCTGCAAAATAGAGATAAAATACCTGCCTTCCAGGACAGCCTGCAAGATGAAAGGTTAGATCAAAGGTTAGAGCACAGTGTGGCCATGCTGGTGGCCTCCAGGGCCCTGCCTCCTGCCTCCTGGACACACCCATATATTGTCCTCTCCTACACCGAAGGGCTGACCTGCATATCTAGTAGGGTGTTGCAAGTGACACCGTGTCACTTTTAAGACAAAACTATAAAAGACAGTGTGGCTTCCACCATTCTTTCTCTTGGATCAATTGTTCCAAGAAGCTGCTGCCTTATGAGGAGTTTTAGGAAGCTCTCTGGAAAATTCTGGAATTGTGATGAGATACAGAGGTAGACTTTTGGCCATCAGCCTTCACCTGATGTCAGTCACGTGAGTGAGTTCTTCAAGAGTGGCTCTTCTAGCCCTAGCCATGCTTTCAGATGACCACAGCCCCTCCCTGCCTTGGCTAACTTACTGATTGTAACTGGCTGAGTGACCCAGAGCAGAGCCACCAGCCAGGCCACTCTAGGTTTCTTAATCAGCCGAAGCAGTGTGAGGTAGTGAATGGTTATTGTCTGAACCATTATTTGGAGGTGTGTACTGTTTTACAGTACCTTGTCCAGGGCTCCAAACCCACCAGCTCCCTTTCTCCTGAGCCGAGGGATCTTTGTTTTATCTCCTGACTGCCAAGGTGCTTCTCAGCAGCTCTGATATGTACCTGCAGGTCTGGATGGCCATAGCAGGGTTCCCCTTAGGATCTATGCTTTGCTGTATTCATGGCCTGGAAGGTCTCAGCTATGCCTCTGCCTCATGGCCCTGGCAGCTGTTGATCTGAATCTGAGGGCTGATGAGGATGTGAAGGGCTTCTCAGCCTTGTTGATAAATGGTTGTAGTTGGGGGTGAAGCAGGCATGTCTGGGCCCTTGTGAGTGTGGATGAGAGAGTCTGTTCTTCCCCCTCTCCCTCAGCTCGGCCTCTGGGCTGCTTGAGATGCCAGCCTTGCTTCCTTGTTCCTCACTTTGTTGTCCAGACCCCAGTACCTCACACTGAGCTTCAAAAGAGTAAGTAGACAGATGTGCCCTTTCAGGTCCCCTCCGCCTCACTGGAGAGGAGGTGTGACTTCTGTTGCTCACCTTCTTCTTGCTCAAAGAAAGAGCCAAGAAAGACAAACTCCATTGCTCTCAGCTTTCCCGAGGCCTGCCACCTGAGCCCACTGCACGTGGTTAAGGATGGCTTAGAACAGCACCACAGCTCTTGAAGGCTTCTCTCAAGTGTCAGCTGCCCTGAGCCTTTCACAGTTGCTATACATCTTCTTAACCATGTCTGAAGACCTGCTCTGTTTTCAGCCATCGAGGATATCAGGATGAAGGAAATGTAATTCCTGTCTTGCTTTTTAATTAGGCAGAAATGGACATATAGACAGTGTGTCCAACAGTGACTGACATTTGGGGGATACTCACTTTGTGATTTAGTAACCAGGATAATGGAGAATGTTGGGGGAGGGAGACAAAGGGAGAGGACACAGAGGTCAGATGGAGAAAGAGATTTCTGGATTGTCACAGAAGTGACACTGCGTATGTTCCCTGAGGGACCCCTGGCAGCCGTTGATCTGAATCTGAGGGCTGATGAGGATGTGAAGGGCTTCTCGGCCTTGTTGATAAATGGCTGTGGTTGGGGGTGAAGCAGGCACGTCTGGGCCCTTGTGAGTGTGGATGTGCTTCATGCTTATCCTACTTTGAGGTTTGCCTGAAGAGCATCTTGTTCACCAAGTGTGCTGTCCTTATCCTCTTTCTAATAGAGCGACCTTTCCCCTGGAGGTTTTCAGAGGTTTGCTAGAATCACCTGTAAGCCTTCATGGGCTTGGTGCTTTTCTAGGGTGGCAGCAGGGAAAATGTTTGTTTACCATTTAAGTTATTTCACATTTGCTTATTTAAGCTCTGTATTTCTTCTTTCACCCAGAAGCACTTGGCACTCCCACCTTTACCCTATTTCCAGTTGCCACCTCCTACAGCCACCAGCCAAGTTTTTAGATGCCACGAGTGTGTCCGGTGTATTTTGAGCACTGGCGATTGATGAGGAAGCCACATGAAATCCCTGAGTAAAATACACTCTTTGATCCTTGCGGTGGTTTGAATGAGAAAGGCTCCAGTAGGCTCATATATTTGAATATTTGGTCCCTAGTTGGTAGAAATATTTTGGGAAAGATTACGAGTTGTGATCATGTTGGACGAGGTGTGCACTGGGGGTGGCCTTTGAGTTTTTAAAAGCCCAAGCCAGCCCCCACACTTCTACCTTCAACTTGTGGCTAAGCTCTCAGCTACGGCTCCGCTGCCAAGTCTGCCTGCCTACTTCCATTGTCCCCGCCATGATGACAATGGACTCATCCTGTGAGAGTATAAGCAAGTTCTCAACTAAATGCTTTCTTCTATTAGCTGCCTTGGCCATGATGTCTGGTCATGAGAGTTTTAGCTAAGGTGGTTGGAAGGGGAATCTCTAGAAATCTATATAGATCTGTAAAGAAACTTGTGTGCCAACCAGGAAACCAGCAGCATCAGGGGCAATGGTCCTGGGATGGAAGTATGCTTAGCAAGTTTGAGAAACTGTGACTGGAGCAGGACAAGAGAGGACAAGCCATAGGAAGTAAAGAGAGAGTCAGAGTGACATCCTGGGGGACTTAGGTCACAGTGAGGACTTTGGACTTGATTGTAAGTGTGAAGGGAGTCCTGGGAGCCTTTTGGTGGAGTGACATTATTTCCTGTGCATCTATAGCTTAACTTGCTCACCATGGGCCCCTCCTGGGAGCAAGAGTTAGTAGGACCCACTTAGAAGTTCTGTTTGGAGTGGCCTGTGAGTCACCAGCTGGGAGTGTCCAGGTATTTCTAGAGACTTGCTTGGAGGGCAGACTAGCACCATCCCACCAAGTTAGGTTCTGCTCCCGCTGTGCACATAGAATCTTCCACTTGTGTGAAAAACCCCCCATGTCCCTGGGTCTCAGATCTTAGAAGATCTAAGCCAGGAGTATGGAGACCTTTCTTCAGCACCCTGTCCTGACGCTGAGGGAATGAACTGTATTCTACACTAACCTAAGCAGCTAGCCTAGGGGAATGTAGTACAGAGTTCTTAGTCCTGTCGCTGGCTAGAACTAAGATGCCCCAGGCCTGTCCCACATCCTGTGGAGTTCCTGGGACCTGTCCTGAGAGTTCTTCTCAAGTTTTCTTCCAGAGGTTCATGCAGTGCCCATGTCAGAGCTGTGGAAGCACTTGGGGTCACCCTCTGTCAGCTCCAGGCTTCTCCGTGCCTCCTTCCTTGCTTGCTTCTCTTGATACATGGAACAGCACTAACCAGCTTGGGCCTGGAGGAGTGGAGCAGTGTTTGAAGACAACTTTAATGAATGCAGTTAGAATCATTGGCTCCTAGCTATGTGACCTGGGGGCAAATTACTAACCTTTTGGATTTGGTTTCCCCATATGCAAAATGTGGAGCAAAGGATAAAGTCAGTTCATCTGCATGGTGTGAGCCTTAGTAGTGTGTCCCAGGGTGGCCCTGTCTCTGGCCAGCCTTGGGTGATTAGTGTTACATGGTAGCTTTCTTGAGCTTTCTGGGATGGTTGCCCTGATCCTCTTAAGAAGAGCATTCCTGCCTGATGGGGAGATTATGGTCATAATCCATTTGTCCTTACCATTTATGACCTGACCAGGGCCCTGCCATATGCTAAACACTATTTGTGCGTCATTTGTATAGCACTCGAAAAAGCCCGAGAGCTATGTACTATAAACTCTCCCACAGTGTAGAAGAAAACCTGAGGCTCAGAGGGATGAGTGAATTTGCCAAGACCCTCTAGCTGGTTAGCGATAGTGCCAGCCCTTGGCAGTCCCCTGTGAATGGCCTCCCTCCAACCAGAAACAGCCACAGAACTGGGTGCTTGGCATGGGCAATCTAGGCTCTGGGTCTCCTTCCTGTCCTTGCCGTGATATCCCCTCCCTGGCCCCAGTGACCTCTCTCTGACTGTAGATGGTCAGAGAGGGGTTCTCTGTAAAAATACAAACAAAAGAAGCAAATTATGTAACATCTGGGGCAATGATTTTTAGAGAGGACATGGCCAGTGCAAAGGCCCCCTAGTTCCTCAGAGAAGGTATTCCCTGGGTCTTGCAGCCCCTGCCTGCCCTCTGGCATCTGGCAGGCTACAAGCTATCAGAGAAAGAGGGAATCTTGTTTCAGACATACTGGCCAACACAAGGAGCCAGTACCTGGTAAGAAAGGGTGCTGCACCAGTCACCGTGGAGTGCCTGGCCACTCTTGTGTTCCCAAATAGCATTTGAGAAGCAGCTTTCTGTTGTCTTGTATTTTTACACAGAATGTAAAATTTCTATGCTGGCCATTTGTCAGCACGTGTCAGTTGTGTGGACTGCATCACCATGCTGTGTGGCATTACTCTGCCTGCTTTCTCTTCCCAACGGCCACTCTACCCATTAGTGAGCGCTGTGCCTTCCCATACTGTGCTGTCTGTAGATGTCCCTTTGCTGGACGGGCCACATAAGTGGCTCAGCGGACCTGTGGTCTTCTGAAGCTGGCTTCTACACTAGGCCGCATTTTTTCTAGGCCCACCCATGTTGTTGGGGTAGACATTTCTAAACAAGCAGTGTCTGTGCTGTGTCATGGAGTGCTGCAGGAGGGAGATAGGAAGGTGAGCTCCTGCCACCTGTGCCACAGTAGGTGGCAATAACTCACACGACCCTGCTTGGGCTCCTTAGCCTGGGCTCCTAGACAGGAACACCTGGACATCAACAGACTCTGCCCCACACTCCTCAGACCACAGCTTGCTCCACGAGTCACCGGGTCCTAGGGTGTGTGCTTAAGTGCATCTCATCTCTGCCTTGCTTCCCATCTGTGAGATAGGAAGAATCTTCTGTGGCCTGATTGAGCCGAGAGCCAGCCCTGTGTGCCAGTGTGAAAGGGGGGTGGAGTGGGAAGGGCTGATGGTGAGTCTTACACTGTGATTGTCTTATTTATTAAAAATTAATTGAGGGGCTTTGATGCATCCGGACTTGAGAGGATCTGACAGGTCATGTGGTCTCTGAAAGCACAGGGCTGGTAATCCATTTTAAAAAACATTTTCTTCTTCTTTTTAATTTAATGGAGGAAATCATTAGCCGGGAGAACGGTAGCACTGGTGTATTTCTGTTTTGGGGAGGGGGCAGGAGAGAAACTTGCCTCTCATTGCTGCTTGTTCTAGAAATACACCAGCCAGACATCCCATCGCCTGGGACTGCTGGGTTTTGTGGGGGATTGCATCACGCTTTCTTTTCTTCAGACCCCGGGGGTGGCAAGGGGCTCTCATGGTGCAGGTGGGTGGCCCTGATGTCAGCAGCAGCTCTTCACAACTGTAGCAAAGCTGCATTTGTGCACAGGTCTCTCAAGTGAGCCTGAGAGGAGTTCACTGTGGAATGCTGGGGGGTGGTTCCCCTAGAAAGCCCATGTCCAAGACTTCATTCCCAGGGAAACAGGAGCAGGACCCCCCATCTGGGAAAAAGGACTACGTGCCTTCTCTGGGGCTTCATCCGGTTCCAAGGGGAGGCAACTGAGTTTACCCTAAAAATAACCAAAGATGCAAACAGCCAGAAAGTGCAAATGTTTTTCATATCTGTAGGCCCGAGCATTTAAAGGTACAGTTGTCCTTCCACTGCCACAATATCTTTCCTAGAGCAGAGAGTAACTTTGGGGTGACTTGGGCTTCCCCATCTTCTATCACCACAAGTTGAGGTCAGCTTGGGCTGCTGTGTGAGTGCCTCCACCCTGGAGGCACCACACACCTGGCAGAGAATGTCACAGGCCCTGAGGTCCATCACAAGGCAAGGAGTGCAGGCAGACCCAGCCAACTATAGCCATACCACGAGTCTCCTGGATACAAAGATGGGGTTCTCCTGACTTCAATTTACCAAGTCCATCGAGCCAGAAAAAAATGGGTAAAGTAGTACTCAGAGAGAGGATGGCTATAAATAGCTAGGCAGGATGTGGAAAAGGTGAGGCGAATTGCTGCCAAGGTTGTAGGCCCAGCTGCAGAGCAGGGCTGAAGGTCTAGCCTCAGCCTACCAGGGCTGTTGCCCTGTCTTCCAAAGGCTCTGCTCCTCAGATGAAATGTGTGTTTCAGGCACTTCCTGGCCTCCCACTCTCTTCTCTAACATACCCTGAGACTGCCTGAGGCTCCTAGGCCCCTTTGCAGCTGGGTCCCTGGCATGGTGGTACAAGACATTAATCCCAGCACTCAGAAGGCAGAGGCAGGAGTTCTAGGCCAGCTAGGGCTATAGAGTGAGACCCTGTTGAAGAAACAAAGAATTAAACTATGATTAGGAACTTTTGGTTTTCTAGTCAATTCTCCCTGGATATGCCACATCTGAGGGGACATCCTAAAGGGACTAACCATATAAGAGAATCCAGGGGAGAATTTAGGGGAGAGTCCCGCCACACTGAATATGGCCACATCTTAGGGGTGGCAGGCTTGGGCTCCAGGGCAAGTGGCTTTGTGACTGGGTAGGACCAGGAGCTAAGGTCTGCAAATAAATCAGGGCCTGACACAGACATGTGAATTGAGGTACTTGCTCTGCAGCTTCTCCATCTATCTACCTGTCATTCATTTAGCCATCTAGTCATCCATCTTTTCCTATTCACCTGTCTGTCCGTTCATCCCCCATCTGTCTGTGTACTCACTCATTATTCATTCATTTAAAACATTTGCTTAGTGCCCGTTGTATTCCAGGTATTCTCACAGGCATGCACTGGGATACAGCAGTGAATGCAACCACCCTAGAAGTCTCCATCTAGTATGTGAGATAGACAGTTGGTTTTTTTATTTGGTGGCTTTGGTTTTTGAGACAGGGTTTCTCTGTGTGGCCATGGCTGTCCTGGAACTTCCTCTGTAGACCAGGCTGACCTCAAACTCATAGAGATCCATCTACTAGATTAAATCCCAAGCACTGAAAACAAAAGCATATGCTGCCCTGCCCAGCATGACAGTTTTAGAAAGGAACATGCTACAGCACACATGAACTGCTAAGTGAAAGAAGCCAAGCATAGCAGGACCATGGTGTAATTCCATGCACAGTAATGATGCCATAAAGTTGGGTCACTGGAGTCAGATCCATAGAGACAGAAGTAAAATGGAGGGTACCAGGAGTGGGGTGGGGTGGGGAGGTAGTGTTTAATGAGTGCAGATCTGGTTTGGGAAATGGAAGGTTGTAGAGATAGTGGGGAGGGCTGCACAGCCATGTTAATATCCTTAAGGCCACTGAACCAAGCACTTAACAAGCTATCAGGCAGCCAATGTTAACTTTTACCACCATTTGGGAAGAAAAGCCATCCAAGAACTGTAGATCGTATATTAGGTACGGTTGATGCCGTGAAAACAATGAGAGGGCCAAGGGAAAGCCCGGGCAGGACTCAGAGTTAACCGAGTGGTCAAGAAGGCCTTAGTAACAGGTGCTTATGCGGAGACTAGCAGGAGCAGGTTGTGCAGGTGCAAACGCCCCACGGAAAGAGATGGACCGCAGTCTGGACAGCATGAATAAGGGGCAGGGAGGCCACTGGGGATTTGAGCTGAGGGAGGCAAGATGTCCCTACAGGTTTGTGGTGGGTCTCCCTAGGCCTTCTGCTGCAGGGGCATGGGAGCTGGGAGGCAAGGAAAGGCTTTGCAGGAAGAGAACAGGCCTGTCCTCAGCAGCACTGCCAGTTCAGTGTAGAGCAGCAGGGGGCATGTGGGGCAGTTGCCCCTCAGGGTCTGAGGCATTGTTTCCACCAGAGTGCACCAGCCCCTTCTGTAGGAGGCAGAGTGCTGTATGTACCCTGTGAATGTCCCCCTGGACACCTCAGCTCATCCCTCTAGATTATCCATGGTGCTGAACACTCTAGAGCTGTGTGAGGAAGTTTTACACTGTACCATTCCCACAAAGAACTGTCCCACTGTACCATTCAGGGAATTAACAGCAAGAAAAAAGGTCTGCACATGCTCAGTACAGATGCGATTCTTTTTCGTCAATATTTTCCCTTTTAGTCTGTGGTTAGTTAGACTCTCTGGATGTGGAAACCACAGAGATTGAGGCCAACTGTGCCTTGTGGCTGTGTTTAAATTTGCCCTATTTGTTAGAGTCTTCATGGCCACCTTACTGTTATCCCACATAAACTAGGCAAGTTCACGTGACTGGGGACTGGAGAGCAATGGTGTATTCTGTTTCTCATCTCTGCTGTCTTGACTTTGAGGCAAATAGCTCTTTGCCTGGCCAGCATTGGAGATCCCAGAAGAATGAGTTGGTTCCCAGGAGAACCAACCCTCCATGCCAGGACGGCCATGGGCCTGGAACCAGCCTTGCTGGATGAGCCCGGGAAAACCACTTTACCCTCCAAGTGTGTCCTTATGCATCTCCCAAGGGGAAGGGTGGTTTCAGAGCGTGGTCTGGGTTACTATGAGACCATCCATGCCTGGGAGACTGGCAGCTGGGGGTGGGGGCGCAGTCTCCCTGAGCACCTGATGCTCAGCCTGGCCTGGAGCCAAGGTTGCATAACCACACAGGGTTCTGCCGACGCACAGAGATAGTAGGGAAGTCCCAATCCCACAGCCCCTGCCCAGGCATTCTGAGATGACATCAGGAGTTGCTGGGGGAGACGGGGGAAGGGAGTGATTCTAGAACAGGGCAGATAGGAGGGTCCAGGTCTGAGGTTCAGAGACTCTTGTCATTATGGAGTCTGAGGAGATTACTCCTCAGCTGCTATCTGTTTGGCTCCCTGAGAGCCCCACCACATACACTCCATCCTTTTAGATAGGCCTTGGCCCAGACTGCAGTCAGAAGCCTCCCCACACCCCAGACAGCTCAGGTAAGTGGAGAGAGGAAAGGGAAAAATAGAGGCTGAGGAGCTAGGCCATTTGTTTCCTTTATCTTTAGAGCTGTCCTGTCCCTGGTGATTACTACAGCTCCATGTAAGTCTTTAATTTCAGTTGTAAATAAAACCAAAGCAAAATTTTCTATCAGCACTAGCCACACGGTTTGAGTGTCAGTAGCTACCTAGGCCTATGGGGTCACAACAGCTGTGCCTGGCTGGTAGAGGTGTAGAGGGTGGCCATCCTCACGGAGAGTTCAGTTGGGCAGTGTTGGCCTTGTCTCTGAAGCAACCCCACGAGATAGGGACCAGACAGGCTGTGGCTAAAGAGGGTTATCCTCACCAGTTGTACAGCCAGGAATGCCAGTGGCACTGGAACTTCAGCTTCGTCTGTCAAGGTATGGAGTGGGGGTACCGGCAAATCCTCCTGCTCAGCTGGCAGCTTCCCTGGGACAGAGGAGACTCAGGCCGCTTGGAGCCTTTTGCCTCTGTGCCCCTGTGAGGCACAGGTGAGCCTTGCTTATTGGAAAGACAAGTGGATAAACATTTAGTATGTGGTCTCTGGGACTTGCAGCTTGGGGACTAAACGCCCAGAACCCTTCCTTAGGTCTGGGGGAGGAATGAGAGGAGAAACCAAATGAAGAAATAACTCAGTGTCCATCCTGTGGCGAGTACTCACCTAATCAATAGGATATTATTCTGCCATGAAGGAAGGAAGCAACCTACATAGGTTACATGCTTGTGTGAACTTTGAGAAAGAACATGATAAGTCGAAGAAGCCTGTTACAAAGGTTGCATACACTCTAATTCCATTCATATGAAACACCCCAAGCAAGCATGTCTGTGGGCAGTAGGCTAGAGAGAAGCAGTAACAAAATGGCCCTCCCATGTGTCTCCTTTCGGGGTAATGCAAATGTTTGCTACCAGATAAAGGTGGTGGTTGTACCAGACTGTGGGTAGACTTCACGCTACTAAGTGTACGCTCTCAATTGATGGAAATGGTCAATTCTTTCTCCTATCTTTTTTAACAATAGAGAAGTGAGAGGAAACAGAAATCTGGGTAGTAAATCTATGTATTTCCTTATAACATTTTTCTGATTCATTTATATACTGGGATATTTTCATAATGAATTGTTGGAGTGGGACTAGGAAGAGAAAATGTTTTCCTGACTGCAGGCGTCAGAGGCAAGGTGGGGCATGGTACCCTCAGATGTTCCCTCAAGAGCAACAGGCCTGGGGGCACTGTGTTGGCTCCTTGTTTTGTCCTAAGGTTTGCCAGCCAAGTGCACAAGGGTAGGCAGGGCATTGGATGCTGCCCCAATGCTTCCAACTGGATCTGGAAGGACACAGCGTCCACAGCGTCAGCCTTCCCTAAGTCTGCCAGCATCATGATGCCCCAGAGTGCAGCTCGGTAGAGAAATTGGTCCTGTCTCAGTTTGTACCAAGGAAATGAAAGCACGGAGATGTGACCAGACTGGCAATGGCCCTGTGATCTCCGAAGGGAGAAAAAGACTAGCCCAGGCTCCTGTCCTCCCCCAGCCACCTCTGCAGCCAGAGGCTGTGTGAGGCTGGAGGCAGAGCCAGCCCTGTACTGGGCTTTGCACAGCAGTTGCAGCAAGGTTGGTAGTGTGCGGACCCAATGTGGGTCTGATCCAGGGTGCCCATGGTATGGCCTCTTCTTTAACCAGCAGGTGCTCAGCAGCCTCCCATCTTGGCTTCCTGCCTGGGTGGCTCTGGGCCACAGAAGCCTTCCTGTGGGTGGGCATCCCCTCCTTCCTGAGGGTGGGAGAGTGTGACTCAGGCTTTGGTGCCTGAGTTTTAGAAACAGGAGGCAAGGATAGAAAGGCAATGCTTCTAAAAAGCCTGGGGAGGGGACTGACTGACTGTCTGTCTGTCCCTGGGACTTTAACCTTGGGTTGTGAGTAAGCAGCGTGAGGTTAGAGGCGTGAAGAGGCAGGTCCAGGGTCCCAGCTGTAGGGTGGATGAGCAGCCTGAGTCAGAGAAGCTTCCTGCGCTTTGCCTTTTGTCAAGGTGGCTGTAGTAGTGGAGGGCTGTTTTCACCTACCGTCCAGCCATGCCCCACCCTGCCTTGGTGCGCAGGCCAAGGCCTGTTTGGGGAGGTTGCCACAGCAGAACTGTGGGATTGGCTCTGCTGACGCCTTCCCCTGGCATATGGCTCCTCCGCCCGCCTCAAGCTCTGCCAGCGGCTCCCCTTTCTCCATGGCAACTTAGCTCAGTGGTCCCAGTGGAGGAGAGAATCAATTCTCTCTCCTTCCCGCCCTCCCGCTCCACTCCCCACCCCTTCCTCTCCCACTTGCCTTCTTCCTTGCCTCTGTTGTCCCTGCGTGGTGGCTCCTCACACAGCCAGGGGACTGTGTGCTGGCACTTCTAGGCATGAGCTGCCTGTGGTGCTGCGGGCTGGGGGCGGCTCTCTGAGACCTGCACATGGGAAGCCAGCAGAGTCTGCAGGATGGGGCTGCTGAGCAGGGCCCCAGCCAGCACCTGCTGCGGGAGGCTCCAGCTCTGGTACTTTGGTGCCCCCGCTTCCCTTACCTCATGTTGGCTTCCTGAAAGGTAATTTTCTGCTTCTTCTTGAACAGGTTTATTAGCAAGGAAGGCTCCATCTGGTCAAGGGTCTGTTTGCTTTCTCTCTGAAAAGCTGGGATGGAGGGGGGGCTGGAAGGAGAGGCCTGGCCTGGCCTGGCCTGTTCGGTCATTGCCTGTCTGGGCAGAATTGGAGTGCACAGCTTCTCTCCTGAGTAGCTCCCAGGGCGAAGGACGTTGTGCTGCTGTACTTCCAATTTTGCCTGTGATTGCTAGAGCACACACAGTCTGCTTTCCTAGAGTGTGGTGGCTCCAAGGAAAGGAGGAAATTTAGAGACGCTTACGTGCCCCCCCAGCAGGCAGAGCTCTGGCTACAGGCTGCCCGGCTTTCTGGCTGACTAGTCGTCAATCCTCTGGAAACGGGCACTCAGTGTGGGAATGTTTTGTCCCTCCACCAAGATTTCAAGAGAGTGCTATCAGGAGACTCATCTCCAAGCTTATTTCAGTGGGCTGGTCCTGCTGGCATGTCCTGTGTCCATCTTCAGACACCCCTATTGGCGTGGAATTCTAAGACTGCTGTCTGCTGGGTGAGCATTCTCCGTCTCTTTTCACCCTGGCAATGGCATTTGGAGAGGGAGTTGGTGATGTTGACCCCTCCACAGCCCAGCCCAGGAGGCAGGCACCCCCCCCCATCACCCCTCCTTCCTGTGCAGCT
This sequence comes from Uromys caudimaculatus, assembly GCA_028551405.1. Lineage (NCBI taxonomy): Eukaryota > Metazoa > Chordata > Mammalia > Rodentia > Muridae > Uromys > Uromys caudimaculatus. The sequence continues at coordinate 29,045,612 of CM052721.1, forward strand.
GGCAGTGGAAAAAAAGAATCCTCGGTTGTCAACAAGAACATCTCCTGTGTTGATGGAAAGTGAGGCCGAGGATACCGTATTTAGCACCCATTTCTTAGAAGCTACAGGATTGAATGGTGTCTGTGTGTAAGCCCTGTCTGATCTTTAAATAGAAAAACGCACACCAAGTAGCCCTGTCTGACTCACGGGAGCATCAAAGTTTGATGTGGTCTTAGGGAATCCATATCTAACTCTGAAAGAGGTACACAGCTCAGAGGGCTGCCTGCAGCGGAGTTGGGCCATGCAGGTGTGGACCCGAGTTGCCAGTGCTGAGGCCGAGGCTGAGACATACAGTAACTCTCCCAAGTGCCTAGAATATAGCAGGACTCAGGATCTTGTTGCAAAGTCAGGTCATGCCACCCGATTGTGCTCTATTTTTGTTTCCTCATTCTCCTTGATAGATTGCTCTAATAATGGCATCAGAACCTCGACAGCAGATTAAGGCCTGTGTAGCTCTGTGGTTGGCTGTATCTCCTTCATGACCCCTTTCTTTAAAACTGCGTGAGAGCCGCCACAGACTCTGCGTTTCTAGTGCTTCCCTCCTGGTCAGTAAAACGGCCCCAATGGGCAGAGCAAGGAGGCGGTGTCTCCAGCAGCAGAGCTTCCAGGCTCTGCACTTACTAAGACCCTCCTGGCATCTGGCACTGTGCAGGCTTCTCAGTGGCATTACCCACGTCTGGGTTTGTTGGCTGGCTGTGAATTCTGATGGGTTTACAAGCTGATGATGCTGGGGAGGCAGTGTGCTGGTTTTGTTTTGTTTGTCTGAAAATGGAAAATATGATGTGACACGTAAAGGCAAGCCCTCAAGTACATCTCTGTTCTCATCTCTGCTCTCAGCTTTGGTGGGGGGCTGGTCTAGTGTAGCAAGAGTCCCTTTGCCCTGGAGTCTTTCATGCTTCCCCAGGACCAGCCAAGCGCCCATTCTGATCATTCAATTGGCAGACCCAGAATGGACAGCCAGAGCTGAGCTCAGGAGAGGTAGGCTCCACCCCCCACTGCTTGTATCCCAGATAGATAGACCCTGAGTGCCGCCCTCCAGCCCTGCCTCCTCCTACCAAGTCCTTGCTTAGTGGATGCTCCCAAGTGTAATTGTGATTGCAAGATTGCACATAGTGCTGACTTACTTGAAAGCATCTTGGGGAGCTGCAGAGGGTGTGAGAGCAGCTTGGAGAGGTGGGAACCCTGGCTGCCGATGGCTTCAGCCAGCAAAAGTGTAGAAGGCTCATTCCAGGAAAAGTGGAATAATCACCATATTGGCTGGCTTTCAGGCGGTGAGTGGTTCTTTCTTCTTTAATTTGACAGGAGCGCCAGGATTCAGGGAAGGGATGGCGGGAAGCAGGGTGCCTGTGGTTCACACAGACCTCATGAGGCCCTGGTGCTGTAAGGGAAAAGTTTGATGCTTTTCTCCCATGCTAGGTTGAGCACCCAGGCTATGACCAGGCACGACAGGCAGCTCTAACCCTATTCAGGGATTCTGGGACTCAGGATAGTATCTATCTGAGAGGTTGACCCTTTGTCCCCACCTAGGGCACCTGTGCACAGCTCTTAAAAAGGCTCTTGGTATATTAACTGATTGTCCTTAACTGTACAGGAAGAAGGAATTCATGAGTTAAAAATTCCCATGCTCTTGTGATTTCCTGGGACACATATATACATACATACATACATACATACATACATACATACATATGCATACACACTTGTTCATCCTCTTCCTGGGTGCACACACATATCCATGCATGTACATATACACATGTAAATAAGCTTGAGCCACACACAAACACATGTGCTCCTTCTGATAGCAGGAGCTCATATATCTGTTGATGTTCTGCTCATGCGCTCATGATCTTAATAACTGTTCCCAGCACTACCAGGATCACACAGTTGTGCCTTTACTCATTTCTTTTCAGCTCACTGTCTAAGCTGAGTAAGGCAGACTGACCTTGCCCACTTCTAGAAAGAGAATCCACCCTCTCTCTTCCCCTGCCCCCTCTCCTCATCCTGTATGACAGTGGAGCGTGTTCGTCTGCCAGAGGAGCAATGCCGGTGCTCATTCATTGAAGGGCTCCAGCCCTAAGGGAAGGGGGTTGTCAGGGAGACATTGGTGAGCGTAAGATGTAGTGGGATGCAAACCTCTGTGTGTGGTGTGTAGGTACCACTGTCTGGTATGTGTGCATATGTAACGTGTGTGCATCTGAGATTGCATTGTGCATGTGCTTTGTGATCTGTGTATGTGAGGAAGTGTGTATATAAATGTGGGGCATATGTGAATTGTTTATACTGTGTGTATATGTAAATGTATGGGTGCATGCATTTATTTCTTTTCATATGTGTGTGTATATGTGTGTCTACCTGTGTATGTGTATATTACCTGTGGTGTGTGTAACTGAGGCTGTATGCATGTGCATATTTGGTATTTGTATAGCTGTAGTTTGTAGGTGGAGAGATGTACATGTGTGTGGTACATGCCTGTATAGTGGTGACATGTGTAGTGGGAGGTATGTTTGCGTGTGAGCTGTGTTCAAGGTGTGAGTGTTTTTGTGGTATGTCCATTTTATTTCTAGTATCTGAGTATTATGTGTATCTCCAGGGCTCTCTGAAAGTGTGTTCTGTTTGTGGTGTTATGTGTGTGAATGTGAGGGTTCAAATGTACATATGTGTGGTATGTATGTGTAGGTGATGTATTGGTGTTGTGTGTACATGTGTGTGATTTGTTATATATGAGGGTGCAAACAAATATTGTGATATGTGTGTCTGTGTGTGCTGTGCTGTGTATGTACGCAGGGTGTTGGTGTGGGGTGTGTGTGGTTGGTTTACTGATGTGTATATGTGTGATATGCTGTGGGTGGTGTGTTTGTGTGTGCACTGGAGTCTGTGTAAGCATATGTGTGTGTGCTCATACGTGTGTAGTGTTCTGTAAACATGGGGGTATTTGTGCGATAATTCATGTATGTGTACTTGTGGGGTGTTTGTGATATATGTAATATGAAGTGTGTCTGTGTGTGTGTTTTCTGTGTGTGCATGTATGTTTATGCAACTCCTACTTTGCTCAGTTTTGATGTCTGGGCATCCTGGCTTCCTATCCCTTTTTCATTTTACTGGCACAGTTTCCAGAGCAGCTCTGGGCAGATGGTTTTAAGTGGCTGACCACTGCATGAGTGCCTTCATCACTCCATCTCATCGACTGTTATGCAGACACCCCCATTTCACAAGCTCACATGCCGTCTCAAGGGCTGATCAGCCTGTGCTGTGAAGGTAGAGCCAGACCTCAGTTCTTTTGACTAACTCGTCCATCATCGGCACATGCAGCTGCTCTGTGCGGCAGGCCCTTGGCTCTGGATAAAAACTAGACCTGACTCTTGCCTTGGGAGGAGGCCTGCATGGAAGCAGGCTGAGCAAGCAGGAGGGCAGCCCAAGAACACAGGGCTCATTCCATTGGCCTCCCTTTCCTTCATCTCAGCTAGCTGAGGGGGAGGCTTGGGGTGACAGTGGAAGGGAGTCCCTGTCCCCAGCCTTCCCTTTTACTCATGGCCCCTGCTCAGGGTGCAGTTTAAGACCAAGCTGTGAAGCAGAGAATATAACACACCCAGACACCTACTCCCCCCCACCACCACTTTTATTCTGCTATAGACTCAGAATGATTCTCATTTAAAAACTATCTCACAACCAGGAAGATAATGCATTACAAAGTCTGTTTATCTTCTACTAGGGTCTTCAGTGTCAAGGGCTTATGTAATGGGAGGGGCTGTGTACATCGTGGGACCTATGCCCCAGTTTCCTGTCTGGTACATGGAGATAACACTGTCTGCTTCACATGCCTAACGTTCACAACAGATGTGAAGGAACAGGACGGGTGTGTCAGCAGTGGCGGAGGTAGTAGGGTGGTTGTGGACACATCATTCCAGTAGCTTCTTTAATGGGCCAGGACTGATAATAGACACACACATAGGGAGAGGGCACAGACATGAAGCAGAGCAGAAGGAGAGGAATCAGCAATTCTTGGTAGATATCTGGAAGTTCTTGTTTTCATTTTGTAATTTTTCTGAAAATTGGAGATTATAAAGAAAGGATTTTGTTTTTGTTTTTGCTTGTGTTTGTTTTGCCTTAGACACTTGTGGATTCTTCCTAAAAGGTTGATAGAATTCAGGGTAACACAGGCGTGTTCTTATCTTAAGGAACTCACTAGAAGCCCAATGAATAAAAACTGTAAGTGGCTGTGTAGCCCTGAGATGAGATGAGGGAGCCAAGAAGGAGAGGGGTCAACTGTAGCTTCTAGGTTACCTGAAGCACTTTCCTCTAAACATGAAAGGTTCCGGGGTCCAGCTCAAGAGCCAAGGTTCTGTTGCCCAGAGTGGCCCTAACTGCACCTTTTCACACGCTAGGTGACAGGAAACTGGATCATACACTGGTGTCAGGGCTGGGTGCTGCTGCCGGTGGTGTTCATTTGTTTATTTTGGTCTTCTGGATCTAGCATGCAGTAGTGGGGTTCCCTGTAAGGTGAGTTTTGTGGCCCCCTCATTGCTGTGAGCTCCCTTCCCATAGATCTTCAACTCAGAACCTTGACAGCTGTAACAAGGGAGTCCTAGTCCCACAGACCAAGAGTCTGGAGTCCCTGCTCTGTTCCATGAGACCTTCTCTGAGCTGCCATTGTCCCTTGACAAACCAGGCTTGATGGAAATGAATGAACTGTGCCAAGAGCTGGGCGGGGGATTGGAGAGGGAAGGGAAGGGGCCAGATTAGCTCATGTCTGTATTTTCAGTACCTACCCATTTTTGCCTCAGTTTCCCCACCTTATTGGGACAGAACCCCTCACAAGTTTCAGATGCAGGGCTGAGGGAAGAAAGCAAGTCCCAAGGCCCTGTCCTTGTCCCCATTCTGCCATCAGCCTGCTCATGAGATCCTCGAGAGTCCCTTGGCCTCTCTGAGCCTGTTTCCTGGTTTGCATGATAGGGTTAGTGCCTGCATCCTCCCGAGCTGTAGAGGACCAAAGGCAGAGCATCTCTGCAGCAGGCTTTCTTCCATGTCAGTGCCCTTGTAAAGTACTTCACAGCTTTCTAGGCGTGTGCACACCACCTATGGCTGTGAGCAGACTTTGTCATGACTGCTCAGGCAGGGAGTAGGGATTAGTTAATTTTAAAACATTCTTGCTACCTTGTTTCATTTGCTTAGGGTGTGGGATGAGCTTCTTGACTCTGCAGTCCCATCTCCCCTTGGGGCTGTATGGGGCTCCTGGGATGGGGGTGGGGTGAGGACTGGGCTGCTTGGGGACAAGAACTTCTTCAGACAATAGGAAGTGCAAAGTGTGGCAGCTACATAGACCCAGGTTTGAATCCTAGCTTTGTGACTCCTGCTGAGTGCCATTGTACCTTTGCTTCCCGGTGTGCATGGCAGGGCAGTTGTCCCCATTGTCCCTCGTGCTGTGTGTAACTCCAAGTCTCAGCTCCTTTCTCCATCATGAGAGGACATAGGCACAGTTGATGACTTCACAGGGCCTACCTTCAAATGTCCACTCTGCATCAAAGTTTGTCCTGGTATTGAGGCCAGGACAGTCCCTCTAAACTGTCCATACCTCACCAGTACAGACTCGGGGTTCCCTAGACCAGGCTTGCCTTGGGGTGAGGGGTAGCATTGGTGCTCACCAACCCTCAGGTCTTTCTGACTGTCCCTTATAAAAATACCTTTTATTCTTCTGAGACTTACTGCTGGATACACTCACCCTTTCTAGTTCTTTCTGGGCTCTGGCTGGCTGGTTCACCTCAGCTGTTCTGGCGCAAAACTCCTTTCCAAGCTGACTGATTCAAACTGGATGCTTTCCACTTTTCACTCAATTCCGCTGCTTGGTCTCAAACTAACTCTAGCAATCTGTTCTAATCTTCTGGCTCGTTCTGTCTTCACCTGTGTCTGGCTCGTTCTCTCTCTCCCCCTCTCTCTTCTGCACTGCCCCTCAAGTAGCTTCCCTTTCCCTCTCTTCCAATGAGAGTTGAGCGGATCCTATTCTATTAAATCTTTCTTTGATTTGTCAGTTTGTCTGACACTCAACTAGACATAACTTTCAAACATGGGTGCTTCCTTCTACAAACTAACTTTACCTTCATTGTTTGACATTAAAAGTGTGTACTGTGTGTCTGTATTCTAGCCAGAGGAATTAAAGGTATGTGCTAAAGGCAACTGGAAAACAGGTTTTTTCAGTAACACAATCTCAGGGTTCACAGTGTGATCAAATATCCGGCAAAGGTCCCTCCATTCCAGGATCCAGGGAGCAGCTCTGTGTCTCCCTGAATGAGCTCAGGTATAGCCACAGTGCAAAGGAGGATCCTTCACAGGCCCAGGGAAGGAACAGAGGCCAGTAGTCATGCATGGGACCCTGGCTAGGCCCTGGGCTTAGAGCAGAGGTGTGGCTTCTCTGTTCCCACTCTGCTACTCAGAGTTTTTACCCCGCAGAGTTCAGTATGCTGCTGCTTGTTGCTCCGTGGTGCCCAGGTCAGGCCGGCTAAGGGGAGAAACCAACACAGAAACCCAGGGAGCTTTCCCAAGTCACATGAGGCCATAGCTGGAGATACTTGTAGTATGTGAGCTGGGCAGATCCAGAAAGGGCAATTGCTGCTCAGCCCTCAGACATGTCCCCAGTCGTTAGTTAGCCTGGGACGAAAACCAGTTGGCCCCCTTGAGATGATATAGATGGGCTCAGGCTGAGGCAACTCCAGGCCCTCCTTACCAAGGGCCTCTGGCCTTGCGTGGGCCATCCTCAGCATAAACATGGATTCCTTTAGTTGCCCCACCTAGGGCTCCAACAGGCCTCTCTGCAGGGGCAGGCCTTTCTGGTGCACAAAGAACATTAATAGCTGGAAGTGATGGTGGGCTGCTGCCTGTCTAACCCAGGGCCTTGGGTATGGCCCAGCACAACCCAGCCTGCAGACCACGGTTTGATGTAACCACCTGTTTGCAGCCTGGTAGCATTCAGGGGCTCTCCAGTAGACCTTGCTAGGACAGGACCAAGACATGGCTGTCCCTCCCCCAACCCCATCTCTCATCTCTGTGTGGGGAGGAAGCGAGCAGAGGTTCTGGAATTCACCTATCTACCTCATCTTGGAGTCTCATCTGCCTTCCAGGCTCTCTCCCAGGGACCCTGTCCCCCTGCAGTCTCCTGGCTGGGTCTCACACTTTGGGCTTTTTTGGGCCCAGTGTCATCTGTCCATTGTGTGGTTGGTGTCCAGTATGCAGGCTGTCCAGGTCGAGGCCTTTCTGCCACCTTGCAGTTTTCTCTGATCTGTCAGCTTACTATGGCCTGTGACATGGTTAGGGCAGATGGGTAGAATCTGTTTCATAAAAGTTGAGTGACCTTCCTAAGGTCAGGGAACTATTCAGGAATAGGGTTTGGAATTAAAATCATTTTCCTAACCAATATTTACTGGGCATCTTTATTGAACACCACTGTTGACGAGCCCTGAGGAACCACTTTGAACAAGGCTCAGGGCCTGAGCTCAAAGGCAAACACATGGCCAAAGAATGGGGCTAATAGTAATAGTCAAGAGCACAGTTGGCACATGGTGCAGCGGCCAGAAAGGATAGAGACGTGCTCCCTGGACAGATGGATCTGCGTGAGGACTCCAGGCCCGTGGGGGCAGCGGCTAAGTTTGAAGTCACCAGGGCTTGGCTCTTATGTATAACCTGTCCAAGCCTGTTCTGCCTCTGCTGTCTCCCTCTGTACATGGAAGAGGTCAATCCAGACTCTTGTTGTCTCTCCATCACCCTAGGGAGATGTGTTAAAACACAAATTGCTGAACCTCCGTTGGAGGTGTGATTCAGAGAGCCTGGGCGGAAGAGTCAAGAGTCTGGCTTTTTTAAACTACATTTATTTGGTTATTTGCATGTGGGTGGAGGGCACAAGTGTACTACCATGCGTGTGGAGGTCAGAGGACAACCCAAGGGAGTCCGTTCTTTCCTTTCACCTTGTGAGTTCTAGGGGTCAAACTGATTGGCTTGGCTGCTCAACCATCTCACCAGCCCGGGAGTCTGGATTTTAAAGAGGCTCACTAAAAGCCAGGGGGTGATGGCACACACCTTTAGTCCCAGCACTCAGAAGGCAGAGGGAGGCGGATCTCTGAGTTTGAGGCCAGCTTGGTCTACAGAGCACATTCTAGGACAGCCAGGGCTACACAGAGAAATGCTGAATTGAAAAAAATAAAAAACAAAAACAAAAAAAGAGGCTCATTAGATACACTAGATATTTCTAAATTCTCTGGTCTGAGCAGTGCCAGACTCAGCTGTCTTGCAACCCTATGAGGCTTTGTGGTAACCCTGACCATGACTGTTGTTGGGGCAAACCCATGGAATTGAGAAGTGGATTACTGCATGGATTTCTGCAGCATCCTGCCACGCCCACTTTGCCAACTGTCAGAGAAACCCTTGCTGGTAGTCCTAAAGCTTCAAAAAGCCTTGACTGTTGCCTTCCCCGATTCTGAGATGTTCCCCAAACTGGAGGCAGGTTGAGAACTAAAGTGTAGGTGTGAAGTCTGTGTGTCTTGGGTGCATGTGAAGCTTGAGTTAGGTCTGAAAGCCAGTTGCATAGGGCTGGCACACATCAGGATTTTTGGCATTGTCAAGCCTGGCCTGATCAACACAGGGGCCTACAAAGGCCCAGGATTAGAGGGAGGGCAGAGAGGCTGAACAGCAATCAGCACACTTTGGGCTGAATGGCCAATTCCCCTCAAGTATCTTAACAACCTGAACACAGACTGACTTCTCATTAGCATGAGAAGGCTCCTTAAGTGCCCCAAGTTAATTGGACCACAGCCCTGGTAACAGCCCAGCAACAGGCTGGCTCAGGCCTGCTTAAGTGCTGAGGCTGCTCGCATAGCTAAAGCTGCAGTGGTCATTTCCCACAGTGCACTCGGAGCAGAAAAGACTGGCAGGTAGACATGGGGAAGCCCAGGGTGTATGTTGTCTCTTGGGGTCACAAGCTGGCGCTGAGTGCCGTGACACAGTGCTAAGCTGGTGACTTAAACTCCAGAACTGCTTTTACCACTGCTCTGGCCAGAAGTCTGGGGCTGGGATCTGCACGAGCACACAACCTCTGCCAGCTCTGATGCACAGCCTCCCAGCTTCTTCCCACTTCTGGTGGCTCTAGGATTTCGTCAGCTTGTGGCTGTATCACTCTCCTCTGTTTCCATCATCACATGGCCTCCTCTTCTGTGACTTTCTGTCTTCCCTCCCTTCCTCCAAAGACACCAGTTGCTAGTTATACTTTGAACCCACTCTAAATCTAGTAAGATCTTATCACAAATTCGTCTTGATTCATTAATTGCCAAGATCCTAGTAAGGTCCCGTTCTGGCATCCCACGTAGGTATGAACTTGGGGTGCTAGGGAAACCTTACTCCTATATTATACCCAGCAGGCAGAATGTCCCCAAAGGATAAGTCTACTACACTGGCTAAGAAACAATGGCCTGGTAGCAGCTGGTCCTAGGAAACAGATCAGGTGCTTTTAGCAGCTTCTTGTCCCACCACCAGCTAAGTTAATTTGCCTCCAAAAATAGAATCAGAGACACCAGGAAAGGGTGTGCCATTCAATACCCCAATCAAGTTGTCCCCAAAAGAAAGATCCAGGGTGAATCTAAAGTGCTGACGAGAGGCCAGCTGCGAGCGTAAGAGCTGTCTCGTACTATCTTGTGGGTGGTAAGCAGCCCATCCCAGAGGTGAGCTCCCCTTGCAGAGTGAGCTTTGGAAAGAGGATTCGGACTTTGTGTTCCTCCCAGAGATTCAAGCCCCACCTGACAACTGCAGAATGAGGCCAGGGACTCCCAAGGCCGTCATCTGTGTTGGTGGCAGAGTCAGCCTTGGATCCTGAGATCTTCCCTGCAAGCCTGGCTCAAGTTCTTACTCCTGGCTCATTTGTGGGCTTAAGGGGTAGGAATCGTGACCACAACTGTGCAGTGTCCAGAACATTAGCAACCACAGGCCTGTATACTAGGCCCACATAGCATCAGCTAAAGACTTCAGTCTAGAGAGTTCTATCTATCCTGTCCTACACTGTGGAGCTTGGACAGTTGAGAGACTGCTGGGACTCTCTTGTTCTACTCTCCGTACCCTGTTTTGAAGCGCTGCCTCCTGCCCAGTCCCGTCGGAAGCTACTCTTTCTTGGGCTGGCTGATACTAGCCTCAGATGTATCTCTGATAACCTGAGCTGCTGGACTTGACCCCTGCGGTTGGTGCATTTGTCATATGCAAGAGCCCAGGCCTGTTTGAGATGAGAAACACTGCACCTCATGGCAATGACAGTGGCGACGCCCTCCATGTGTTCTCCCATGTGCTGGGCTGGGTTGAGGAGGGGCCAGATGCAGTTCAGGGTTTGTCTGTGTCAGAATGTCTCCCTGTTTAAGGCCAAGTGATATTTCCTTTCGTGGGTAGACATTTCTTTACTCACCCATCAGCAAACATTTGGGCTTTTCTCACCTTCTGGCAATTTCCTAATCCAACCCTGGAGTTTCTAGAGAGCCTGGTTAAAAAAAGAAAGAAAGAAAGAAAGAAAGAGAGAGAGAGAGAGAGAGAGAGAGAGAGAGAGAGAGAGAGAGAGAGAGAGAAAGAAAGAAAGAAAGAAAGAAAGAAAGAAAGAAAGAAAGAAAGAAAGAAAGAAAGAAAGAAAGAAAGAAAGAGAGTGCAAGGCTGGGTGTCTGGCAGGGCTGGTTAGACCTTGAACCCCCACACAGCACCAACTAAAGACTTGAGTCTAGAGAGTTCTATCTATCCTGTCCTCCACAGCCTGTGTCTTTGCTGCCTGGGGCCTGTTTCCCTCCAGGGTATAGTCACAGCATGCTGAGAACCTCAGTCTTGATGGGGCCAGCTGCCTGCCACCAAGCCTCACACCCCCTTGCTGAGTGACCTCAAGTATGTCCCTTCCTTTCCATCCCCAAGCCCTTTCCTCTCATCTGTCAAAAAGATATAATCATGTGACGGTCTGTATCAGCTCCTCACACACCTGCAAAGCCCAGACCCGGGTTCTCTCTCCTCTGCTGCCAGACCCTCCCAGATTGTCATCAGAGGTATTGCTAGGCTTCTGCTCCTGATGAATACTGCCCTTCACTCTTTGCTTAGCTTGAGTGCTGCCATGGTCCCTGTTCAGTGTTGCCAGGGTGAGGAGTCTCTGTTCTTTCTCTTCTTATTCCTTGGATGCAGGATAGTTCTCATAGACTGATTGGCCTCAGCACCGTGGCCACAGAAGAATGGACAAGGCTTTCCATTCTACAGGGGCTTCAGCTGTCCTTGGGCAGCCAGTGCCTATAAGGCAAGAGCTAGAGATGGACTAACCATACAGGTGGCCCGATCTGACAGCACTGGACAGCAGGCATTAGTTAACCTGCAGACGCGTGCCCAGTGTCTACTCTATAGATGGACTAACCATACAGGTGGCCCTGATCTGACAGCACTGGACAGCAGGCATTAGTTAACCTGCAGACGCGTGCCCAGTGTCTACTCTATAGATGGACTAACCATACAGGTGGCCC
>CM052721.1:29057251-29130082 GCA_028551405.1 Uromys caudimaculatus
CCAGCTCCCCGCCAAAGATAGAGGAGCCAGACTGTGTGCGGTGGGCTTGGACCAGTTGGAAGATGACTCAGTTCCCTGTACCCCAGCCACCCCCTCTCCTTCTTGTTCTCCCCCTCTCTGCTCCCCCACCAGGCTGGCCCACTAGATGCTTTTCAACACGTGTGACATGGGGTATGCAAGAGGACTCTGCAGCCAGTGGCTTCTGGGCGTTAGTTGGGATGGCTCTGGTGTGTCTTTGTGCCCTCAATGAAGAGTTCTTGCCCCTCCTTGTTTCTGACTTGCTCGATGACCTTAGCAGAGTCCCTGACATTTTCGTGGCTTCGGTTGAGTGCGAAAGGGCACCTTTCTAACTGTTGAGAATGCTGCTGGGAGTCGGGGTGAGGTGGCAGGGTGGCCTGCTACCTGCTGCAGAGTGACTGAGGCCTAATGAGTTACTTCTGACCATGACTGCTGAAAGAGCGGTGTGTGGGCGGGAGCAAGGGACACTCCACTAGCACTGCTACCCATCGTTGTCACCGTGGTGGCCACTTCTTGAGTGTTGCATGCTGGATATTCACCACTGTCATTGTTTATTTCACCTGCCCACCCTTTATGAGACATGAGTTTTATAAATATAGCAACTAAGGCTCAAACTCTTAAGTTACGTGATCTAGACCAATGAGAGGTGGCGTTACAACCGGAACCTCCAGCCTGTGTCTGTCATCAATGCCACGCCTCATTGAAGAGAAGCCTTCATTGCACGTTCTGACCAAACTCAGAGTTTCTCTTGTAAGAGCATTTAAAGGTCACGCCTGCATTAAGGATGGACCCACAAAGAGATTCCCCTAGGATGGACTCTACTCAAAAGACGTCCCCTAGGATGTAGAGGCATTTCTGGGATGATGGCGCCCACCCATGTAAACTCCTCTATTGTACTGAACATGTAAACAGCTTCACAAACGGGGGCAGACATTTAAGAGACACTACCATGAAGCCTTGAAGCCTCATGTTCTCTCTCCCAGTCCCCAGCTTCCCACCAAAGACTTGTGTAGCCTGAGGTGATCGCTGCCAGGAGAGATACAGGTCAGCCAGCTTAGAAGTTGCAGTGCTGAGAGCGGAGCCATGCCTGGTGCTCCATGCCTGATGCTCCATGCCTGGTGCTCCATCTCCTGCTCTGTATACAGAGACTAGAAAGCTGTGCTCTACTGGACCCCAGCCCCATTCCTTACACTGGCTCTTGTTACTGAATAGGTGGCCACAGGATGTTGTCCAGGTTTTACCCCAGAACTGGGCTCTGCTTTCCTGTTTGTCCCTCGGCATCCACCCTTCATAATTACTTTTATAGGTATTGTGCTCTCTCTCTCATTCTTTCTCTCCCTCCCTCCCTCCTTCCCCCCTCTCTCCTCATCCCGTGTATATGCATATGTGTGTATGTGCAGAAACATGCACATGCATTTGCCTTTATTTGTGACTACTGTCCTTGAACTGTCTCCCAGGGTCCAAGGGCCTGGTGAATTTCAAGGGTGAGACACACATAACCTTGCTTAGAACCATGTGGGTTGCAGGATGAGCCGGCCTGATGTACAGTTGGCTCACGACATGTAGAAAGAACATTGACATGCACACCCACAATGCTTTACTCTCTATCCCCAAATGCAGCAAGCTCTGGAATCCAAGTGCTTTGTCATAGCTCATTTGGCAGCAGAGTCCCACGTGAACTGGGGTGAGGCTATTTATAGTCCACGTGAAGCTATTTATAGCCATTATGTTTCCTATATGCATGAACTCAGTGCAGAAATTTCAATGTATTTGATTATTGAAAGTGTAGAAATGTGCTACCTGTCTGACATTCAAGAAGTTTAAATCCCATATGCATTTGACCCAGGGGTAAGCATTCTGTGACTTTTTTTTTTTTTTTTACTGGTATTAAAAGCCCTCTGCTCACAGTACCTGCCACAGTGTCTCTTCTGTGATTTTGGAGATAAGGAGGTAATGTCAGCCATGGGGCCCTTGATCTGACCAACATGCATCCATCATAGTACCCAGCAGTTAGGTGCTTTCAGTATCATTGGTGGTGGCTGGGTATTGTTGTTGTTTTCTGTTTTGTCTAGGTCTGGTATAAGAAGCTCTCCACACTATCGCTGGACACACATACACACACACACACACACACACACACACACACACACACACACACACACAGGCTATATTACATTTCCTTCTTCTCCAGAAAATTCTGAGTCTTCAGTATCTTGTCTCAGTATGGAAAGGTAAAAGGGATGGCCGGGCTTTAAGCTGTCTTCCCCTATGATGCTCTGGGGAGTCTTAGGCACAGGCCATCCCTGGATTTGCATTCAAAGTACATTGAAATTGGGGTGGAGGGCAAGTGCTTGGGGACCTAGGTACATGTGGAAAAAGGGACTTGCAGATCCGGCTGCTTCCTTGGGCAGGGGAGCCAACCTTGGCTGTTATTGGACCTCTGTGGGGACCACCATCTCCCCCCACATGCCTGTCATTCCTCAGAACACACCTTTAGCACCAGCCCAGCACGTCATGGGGAGGGAAACCTAGAGCGCATAGCCCAGGAGTCTTGAGTGACATTCTTGGAAGAGTCAGGTCCTCACTGAGAAGATGCCCACTGCAGCTTCTGGAAGAATGACCCCTGGGAACCTGAGCTGAAGCACTTAGAACTTGAAAGCTATTTCTGCCGCCATGGGAGGTCTAGGGAAGACAGGGGCTGAGACATCATCTGATTGGTTAGAGTGTGGGGCAAGCTAGAGAAGAGTGTCCCTGCTGTAACTCCCAGTGTAAGATTTAGCCACAGTGGCAGGAAGTCTACTTTAGGGTGGCACTGAGGGACACGGTCAGCCTCTGGCCTGGTTCACAGAACTGTGCAACTGCCTGAATTGTGTGATTTTGCCTGGCCATGGCTCACCTGAGGGAAGGAATGTGGGGCGCTGACACTGACATGTAGGAAAAGATCTGAGCAGCTCTGAGAGGGGGAGCACCAACCTGTTGGTGTCCAGGAGTGATCCCTGGGGCACGTGGAAGGCCACCTGCCAGTCTCTGTGCAGCCACAGGATCCTTGTCCCCCTCCCAAAGTCCTAGAGCAGGTACATCTGCTACTCACCTCAGCTTTTCAAGTTCCTGCCTCTGTTTCCCCTGCATCTTCTCCCTCCCACTCCCCATTCTCAGTTAATAATTCAGACCAGCAGACGGCCAGTTTCCCTTCTCGACTGCAGCCCCCCTCGATTGTTCCTCAGCTAGGGTGGCTGTGGAGATCTGGGAGGAGGGATTATTCAGATGCGTGATCACCATCAGTGTCCAGGCCTCAGTAAGCCCTAGGGTGGCGAGTAATCAGCACAGAAAGCCATTGTCTGAGACAGCTCTCAGAAGCCTGGGGTCCCACTGCCCAGCCATCACCACATACATGGGTCTCTGCAGGATACTGGTCTACAGGCACGAGCACTCTCAGGCAGTGCTACCTGTACTCCTCCCGCGGTACCCAGTGTAGCCGCTGGAATCGTTTTGGTGGTGGTGGTGGTGGTTTTGTTTGTTTATTTGTTTGTTGTTCAAGATGGGGTTTTGCTGTATAACCCTGGCTATCCTGGAGCTAGCTAGTTCTTTAGACCAGGCTAGCCTCAAACACAGATCTGCCAGCGTCTGCCTCTGGAGTGCTAAAGTAAAGGTGTACGCCCTACTGTCCAGCTGCTGCTGGAGTCTTTAGCCTCCGGCTCTGAGATGCCTCAAATCCAGCAGCATACAGCACCCCTGCACCCAGTCTTCACTGCCTGCTTTCTATGCCAGACTGGTGCTGTGCCTCAGTGAACATTAAGTGTGGGGCCCACAAAGTCCTGTGGGGGGAAACCCTGGTTCTCCCTCCCATCCTCTGTCATCACAGCATCTATTGTGAAGACATGGGCCCTCAGAGCTACATATACAAAGAGTCAGACCTTGAGGTTACGCCATCCCTCTCAGGACACCCTCCCAGGATGTCTAGTATCCCTCAGGGTAGGAAGACTTCCCAGAAGAGGAGGCCCTCACAATTCAGCTGTTTCCCATCCTAGTATGGAAGGAGCAGTGCCAGTCTCCAGCCTCTTAGAGTTGGCAGGGGCTTCTGGCAGATAACCTGACCTGGACTCTGAAGGAGGCCTCCAGGGTAAGCTGCCGCTGACCTCACACCTGTCTTCTTGGATGACCTCATGGTCAGTCCAGCACAGAGCACTCTGAAGTCATTCTGAATGAAAAAAGTGTTTGTCTGCCAGGCGATAGGAAATGGATACATGTGCCTTCGCTCTTCCAGCACTGCTTGACAGCCTGACGAGCCAGGTGTTAGCTCTCTCCTAGGACACTCAGGCCAAGAGTGTGCCACACCTGGAGTGGCCAGCTCAAACTGATACCCTTTCCTTGCCCCACAACCACGAGTCACCACTGCTATAGTAACTTGAAGACAAAGCCCTCAGAGCTTAGTCGCAGCAGATTGGGATTAGTGGTATTCTGGTACCTCGGGGACGTTAGTTAGTATCATAGGAGCAAAGCAGAGATGAGGACCTGCTGACGGCCAGCATGTTTCTGATCATCTTGCTCTCATGTCTTACAAGCACAGGTATTTCTCCTCTACATTAGTGTACTGGGGACACTTGTTGACAGGACTCGTTGTGACCCCTGTCCCCCACCCTGTGTGTGTGCTTTTCTTTGTAGGAGGATAACAAAAAGAGGGTACCTCGAGAGAGCCTGACAGGAAGGAGACCCACTGGATCTGTTGAAAGGATCTGATCTGGGCGTAACAGAGTCTCCTACAAGCCCATTCTAGCCTCAAAGTGGTCCAGGAACATGGGCATCTGAGCCAAGTCTACTGATGTGAGGTTAATTTACAAATAGACATGCAAAGTGGAACGATGTGTACACAGGAGCCTGCTGTTCCACAAAGCGGCATCAAGATGTCATCAAGCCGGGTGTTATTTTAGTTCCAAGTATTGTATCTGTTTAGCACCCAGTCTGCACAGTGCCATGCATAGTGAGTGGGCCAAGGCTGGCAGTGTGTGAGGACCCCTGGACGAGGGACTCCTTTGAGGAGGCTCCAGGCCCTAGAGCAGTGGTTTCCAACCTTCGTAATCCTGCAACCCTTTAATACAGGACTTCATTTTGTAGTGATCCCTGACCATAAAGTTATTTTTGTTGCTACTTCATAGCTAGTGCTATGATTCATAAGTATCTGTGTTCTGGTGTTCTTAGGCAACCCCTGTGAAAAGATGCTTCAGTCCCCAAGGGGGTCTTGACCCCACAGACGGAGAAACATTGCCCTAGAGCAGTTCCCTAGATTTGTAGAAAATGACCACATCAGGTTGCCTACATGAGCAACACCCATAGACAAGTGTGGTGTCTTTCCTAGTACCAGATTCACACCACTTCTTTTAGGAAGGCAGTAGAGAGGATTTCAGAATGATGCAGGCAAAAACCATGTAACCAATTGTGAATTTGTAAGGTTTGCTTCTTTTTTTTTTTTTTTTTTTTTTTGGCCTTAGGGTAGAATGAATTGTGTCTTTCTGCCCATTAAGAGGAACAGGTTTGCTTAGTAATCAGATAACATGAAGAGGCTCCAAAGATGTTTCACCCTGGATTAGTCAGGCATTTGTCATTGTGAGTAACAGAAATCTCATCTGAGCTGGCTAAGGTGAGAAGGGAACTGAATCAGAAGGCTCATGATGCCAGGAGTGCACCCAGCTTCTCCCACCACAGGAGCTCAGTGGCCTCCCGGACTGCAGAACACTTGGCTGCCTATAACTTTGTGGCCTTGGCTACCATTGAGGGAGCACCTCATATTCTTTTTGACCCTTACTTTAAAAAACAGAAAAGTCAGCTGGGCAGTGGTAGCATACGCCTTTAATCTTAGCACTCAAGAGGAAGAGGGAGGCAGATCTCTGTGAGTTTGAGGCCAGCCTGGTCTACAGAGTTCCAGGAGCTAGGGCTGCACAGAGAAACCTTGTCTTGAAAAACCAACCAACCATACAAAAACCCAAAAAGCAGAAAAGTTCTTGAGAAGTTCAAAGCAGGACTAGGATCATGGATATGGTAGAGGTCAAGCCACTGTCTTCTCTTTCTGCCTAGATCCCTTCCTCTGTCAGGGCATGTGCTGCCAGAGCCTACAGAAACCAAGAGGCACGCTGAAGGATGACCTGCTGCTACAGTGTTGGAAGTGGATGGCAGCAGGTCAGGGGTCAAAAGTCTAAGAAATGATGGGCAGTCACTACTGTCCCATAGCCATTTATTCAGAGACAAGTAAGAATATTATAGAACTCAGCTTTCAAATGCAAAAAAAAAAAAAAATCCATTCAAAGAATCATTAAAAAATAAGGTCACAAAAATCCATCTTTGATAAGACTGAAAAAATGCGGTAAGACCTTGGAAGTCTGATTTAATACACACAAGACAGAAGACAAACAAGAAAGAAGATATAACTAAAGAAGGGGAAAGAATAAGCTAAGTGACCTTCCCCAGAAGTTGAAAAACCCACGTGACATATGTGATTTAACTCGTTTTTAGAGTCTTTCTAGAGTCCAGACTGTCTGCAAAATCACAGGCACTTGCAACCATGCCAAGCCATGAAATGTATGACTTTCTAAGTATATTTAAATGACCCAAATTGGCCCAGAAGAAAGAAAAATATGCCCCAAGAAAGAGTAAATGTTTCCAACATTCAAGAACTGAATTCTTGTATAAGATCAATTATGTCCAAGTGTGCAAAAATGTTATAGCTTATCTTATGGGAACCATGGAACAAACAAACAAAAAACAACAACCACGGAACAATAACTCAACAAAAGCATAAAACTAAATAAGATAGTAGCACATTTAATTCAGCCAAATATTACAAGAGTAATTATTTATATGAGTATACTGTCACTCTCTTTGGACACACAAGGAGAAGGCATCGAATCCCATTACAGATGGGTATGAGCCAACATGTGGTTGCTGGGAATTGAACTCAGAACCTCTGGAAGAGCAGTCAGTGCTCTTAACCGCTGAGCCATCTCTCCAGCCCCTAAAAAAACTTTTTTTAAGAAAATATTTTCATCTATGGCTGAAGAGATGGTTCACTGGGAAACCAAGCACACTTGTATACAATAAAGTTTAATTAAGAAACATGGCTTAAAGAAGGCCATGTAAAACCACAGGAACAGATACAGAGAACATGCTCCATGACAACAAAGGCAGAGTTAGATTCATGTGGCTGCCAGCCATGGATGGCCAAAGATTCAAGGCAACCACCATGAGTTAGGAAAGAGGTGTCAACAGAATCACCCTCAGAGCTTCTGAAAGGCACTGCCTTTACTGACATTTTGGTTTTAGACTTCTGGCCTCCAAAACTCCGAGAGGAGAAATTGACATTACTTGAAGCCACCCAGTGTGCAGCGCACTGTAATGGCTGCCCCGTGAAACACTTCCAGTCAGTGTCAGTTCAGGAGGAGCAGAGTGGAAGGATGAATCAAACTTAGATCTCTGACTGTAATCTCATGACAGGTGACAAGGCAGATAGAAGTTCTCTTTAGAGAAACAGACATTTGGCAAAGGTGTTCTCCAATAGCTTTATAGGAAAGTAGTAGTTCTGGGCTGAGAGTTTAGCTCAGTGGGTTGTGCCTGACTAGCATGCACAAGACCCTGGGTTAGAGTCTGGCACCACAGTAATGCAGGAAACAAAACAAACAAGGAGCTGAGCACCGAGAGCTAGGAGCAGCTTGAATGACTCTCAGCGGAAGTTACTCTCAGGCCTGGGGCTCCTGGGCTGCCGCAGCTGAAGCATAGCCTATAAAGCAGCATGCTCACATATTTCAGTGAACAGAAGTAAAGCTGAAGACCCGTGTGGAGAATAAAAGGCTCTGGAGGCGATGAAGTAGATCTGAGAAAAACCAAACAGAAGTTCCTAACAGTTCTGAGGAAGAAAGGGTTGGTGTGTGGAAGCGGACTGTGAAGGCGGCCTGTGGGACGCAGCACTGTCAGGGACACAGAGGAGACAAGCACACATCGAGGGAGTGTCCAGGGAGGGAAGAGGAAGGAGCAGCTGGACTCCACCTAAGTCCAGCTCTTTAAAGATGGCCGATACTGATTTCTTCAGGGTCCTCAGCTTAGAAGAAGGACCCAGCCCTACCCCTTGAAATGACAGGAAAAAATAAAAGATGATAAGGGATTTTTCTTTTTCCTACTTCTTTCTGCCTGAAGTTTCCCAATGAGTATTTCCTAAAAATCATACAGTTGTCAAACTAGGGCAAGGTACTGGGCTGGGAGCAGGGGGCGTTGGGTGGGAACTTTGACCTCATTGGCTTACATCTGCCAGGGCTCCTCCCTCCCCCCTGCCCAATTCAAAGGAGTGCCCATGAGAACCTGCCCTGCTTTACAGTTGGTTGGAGGGCTTCCTGCACAGCCACGCTCACCTAGCTCACAGGCAAGCTTTCTTTCCCAAGTGTGCACTCATGCGGCTCTCCAGGTTTGATGGTAGTTTTGTTTGTTTTTGTTGTTTGTTTTTGTTTTCTTTCCTCTTTCTTTTTCTCCCTGGAGGGGGATGGGCATTCATCATCAGCTAGCAGGGTTTATGGGAGCTATGAAAGGAAGCTAATAGCTCTGTAAAGAAGAGCCAGTTACCCGGGAAACTTCTCAGGCATGATGTGCTCCTGGCAGCCCTGGGAGGCCTGCTAGAAAAGGCCGCAGCACTCACTGTGAGATGGAGCAAGACCTAGGTCCAGGTGCTCAGATCCCTGAATGCACCTGTCCTGACTTACCCTAGGAACACTGCCTGGGCATTTCTTGTTCCCTAGGGACCAGGAGAATGCCTTCAGAGATGGGCATTTGGGCACCATTGTTATCGACCTGTGACACCTAGGACTCTTGCTGAGCCCAAGAGAACAGTTGATTAGGGAACTGGCCTGGAACCAAATATTTATTGTACCCTTCTCTTTTGGGATGCTGTGTGGTCTCAGCAAATGATAGCCCATCCACCCGTGGCTACACTCTTGCTATCTTGTTCTGATTGGAGTGTTCTGTGTACCTGCTGTTGCTGGATATCAATCACTAGGTCCAAGTAGACCTTTCCCAGTCCACCCCATTGGAAGGGAGCCAAGGAGCCAGCTGCCCCCTCACTGCCACTGGGGCCTCCAGTTGCTGTCTGTGTTGTTCATGCCCCTGCATGCACCCTTGGGGAGGCAAGTCTAGCCCTGTGAGAAGTCTGAGTCACAGATGCTGTCACAAAACAGGGACATAGCAGGCAAGGAGGCTGCACTATTCTTAGAGACGCTTACAGTTGCTCTAAGGAACCGCTAACAGAGCAGCAGATTAACACAGCCTGTTTAGGAGCACTGTCTGCCTGGAGAGGGAGCAGTGAGCCCTTGCCAGGCTGCCTTTCTTAGGTACCTACTAAGTGCTGCCTAGAGCCTCCTGCCTAAAAATGAGCCCCACAAATAGACGGCCCTGTTCATTTGCTCCTCTGGTTCCTGGGCTTATGGCAACCAATGAGCCAGGGGTGTTCTCTAGCCCTGTGAAGAGTAGAAAGGAGCCAGGAGTAAACAAGTCATTTCATATCAGTTCAGGTTCACAGGAGGCTCCAAGAGAGATCAGGTGGAAGCTGGAGCCCAAAGTGTGACATTTGGACTAGGGCCTAAATGATGACAAGGAACAGACGTGCCCAGGCCCTGGGGACAGATGGGCAGTTCAGGGTCACAACAGCAGCTCAGCAGCAGTGAGAGGGAGTTTGTGTATCCAAGAAAGGCAGCAGCCCAGGCGGCAGTGCAGAGGTGGAGTTTGTGGTTTGTAGGTGGGCAGGCAGGGCTGGGGCTGCAGGGGCTCTCAGAGGCA
The DNA here is from genome assembly GCA_028551405.1 of Uromys caudimaculatus. NCBI lineage: Eukaryota > Metazoa > Chordata > Mammalia > Rodentia > Muridae > Uromys > Uromys caudimaculatus. The sequence continues at coordinate 29,067,074 of CM052721.1, forward strand.
GATGTAAACCAGGTGCAGAGCTGCTGGAGCCCTGAGGAAAACCCCCACCCACAAGACGGGTGGGCTTGCCTGGCGCTGGGGAGGGGGGAAGCGCTAACTAAGGTCTGCGCACTCTCTTGTTATGGGGCCTCCCGTAGCGCTCTGTGTGGCCCCAGCTGAGCTTTGGTTGTAATTGAGGCAAAGTATGTAAGTTCAGAATTGGAACTGGTCTAGTTCTGTTTAGTTCTGCCCAGTTCTGAAGCTTCAAGAACAACCACCTAGGTAAACAGGCAGTGCTGGTGCAGCACTCGGGAGGCAGAGGCAGATGGAAATCTGAGTTCGAAGACAGCGTGGACTACAGAGTGAATTCCAGGACAGCCAGGGCTACACAGAAAAACCCTGCCCCTGGGGAAGGGTTGGGGGAACAACCATGCAGTGTGAACAGTCACCACCAGCCACCTCCAGAGCATTCCACTTCTTAGGGCTGAAGCAAGGACCCCGCTGCCATTCTGCCTCCCACCATTCTGCCTCCCAGCTCTATAGATGTCGCTGTCCTAGCAGCATGGACAGACAGAGTCTCCCAGCTTTGGAGGTTGGTCTTTTCATTTTATCCATGTCAACAGCTGTTGGTATTTCCAGTTTAGGGCAGAATAATAGTTCCCGCCAGGTTTTGATGGCATATGTGCTACTTGTCTTCCAGTGGCTGGAGGCTCCTGAGTACTCTTCCTTGGTCCACGGGGCCCTCAGTGCTCATCACAGAACCTGGCTCCTGGTGGCTGCCTGGATTTGCTAGGGGTATGAAGTTGAGATGGCGAAGGTTCAGTCTTACCAGATGAGGTTAGGGGGCTGTGTTGACTAGGGGGGAAACCATGTTTGCAGGGCTGTGGAACTTTGGTCTCCAGACTGATCTGGAGGAACATGAGACATTCCCAGGCCTCCGTCTGGGGGATAGAGTTTAGAAAGGGACCCCATCTCCTTCTTTCTTCCTTGCTCACTCTTTCAATTAATTTTAAAAGTTAGCATACAAATGATGGGTTTCGTTATGGTATTTAGTGTAGGCACGTCATTACACTTTATTATCCAGCCCTCTCCTCCACCCCTCCTCCTGTTGGTCCCCGTCCCCCCCCACCCCCCGCCAGCCTTGGTTTCTAACATAATTAATATCATTCAGCACATTAAAAAAAAATCCAAGTAGCCCCTCACTGATGGAATTTAATTAGAGTTCTGCCTCAGCCGGGAGGTGTGCACCCCTACAGAGTGAAACGAAAGAAAATGAGGCAACTAATCTCTCTAAGTGATCCATCTTTGGGGAAAGCCTTCAGGTTGCTCTGTTCCCTCCTGCAGTGTGCAGATCATATGCAGTCTCCACGCAGCTTTCAGTAAACATCGCTAGCTCTCTGCTTAGACTCTTCAAGTGTGGTGGCCTTGATTCCTTCCCAGCACCCCTTGCCTTTTACGTGTTGGAAAGATCGTTCTGGGAAAGCAAGGGTCTAAAAGCTAAGAGTGTGAAACATAGTGTTATTATCAATACTTGAGGTATATGTTTATACAAATGGAGGCCCATTAAGAAGGTGATGGTTCAGTTCTCAGGCTACTTTCCTGGCTGAGAAGTAAAGTAAACCAGACTCTTCACCTACTGAGAGATTGTGGGTGAGGTGCCCAAGAGACCCAAAGCCACCGTCTCCTAGGTTATTAACTGGGGCTATTGCCATTCAGGGCAACATCATTCAGCCATAAAAAGCAATGAACCCTGGCGTGATACAGCATGAGCCTTGGACGAGAAGCCAAGTGCAAGAAGCCAGACTCCAGGTACAGGATGGGTCCTGGATACACAAATCCATGCAGACAGAAAGCAGATTAGTGGAGGCCATGGGACACGGCAGTGAAGGGACTGCCAGTGACTGGAGGAAATGCTTTGGAATTAGACAGTGGCGGTGGGTGCAGAGCTCTGAACACATTAACAGCACTTTAAGGGGTAAAGTGCAGGGTGTATGAGTTCTGTGCCCACCACAGAAGTGAATCCGTGGGGCGAGTCTTCTGACTCAGGAGGGAGGATGAATTAATACAGCCTCAGCATGGGCGGTGGGCTGGGGCCAAGGGGTAAGGTTTCCATGATGTGCACCTTCAAGGTGAGACTGTTGTGTGGGGTTCAGTGGGGCTGCAGCGCTTTCTTGAGGCCCCCAAGTAGTGCCCCAGGAGGGTAGTATCAGGCACACTGTGTGCTTTCTCTCCCTCCTCACAGAACCATGAAGAACTGAGGGCAGGTTGTGTGAAAACTGACACTCCAACTCTTAGTCATGCTGAGTGTTCTAGAGTCTGTCTTGGAGAAACATTCCACTGATTGTACTGGGAAGCACTGGGCAGTTTCTCAGAATAAAGGGTTCCAGTGCTCTCCCCACGGTGCCCAGGGACAGCTGGGCCCACACCTGCTGGCCAGGGGAATCAGAGCCTCGGAGTTGTGTGACTTTGTGGCCCATTAGCAGAGAAGGTTTAAAGAGCAGGAATTGGAACCCCAGTTCCTGGCTTTCTAGACTAATGTGAGCCCCACAGGACTATCGGCAGACCTCACAACACATGCTGGTTTGGGAACAGAAAGAAAATCAGAACTTGCAGCTGACAGGTTGAGTCAGAGAGCCGGGTGCTGGAGTCTTGTACCCGGAGGACTCCAGCTGAGGTTCATTGGTGGTTGTGTTGGCCAAGTGAGTGGGAAAACATGGTTCAGACAGAAATGTAGTCCTGGGTTGAAACCGTCTGCCTGCAAGCTCCAGGGGCCCTTGTACCAGAGCTCTCCCATCTTTTAAGGAAAGGTGTGGATCTAATAAGGGTCTAGTAAGGACAGGACACAGGGAGGTCATGGAGTCCCCTGAGCAATGCAGTTTTAGTGGAATGGGGCGAGGTGTGCCAAAGTGCATTGGACAGAGACGGAAGTGTGTGGGAGAGAAAGTGGGAATAGAAGCGAGTAGTATTGACCTTTGGTGGCACTTGTTAACTCAGATACCAGAGAACCAAGGAGGCCAGTGTTGGAAGGGCTAGGGGCTTTGGCTTTGTTTGTTTGTTTTTTTTTCAATTGTAGTAGTTGTTTACATTTAGATGCCAATAGAGGTGATGGCATCTCCAGCAGATGCCAGGGCTTGGAGAGTGCTGGGGGAGAAGATTCCCGAATAACAAGAGACCATGGGACCTGTTGCCTTCAGATAGGAACAGAGACGACCCCCTGTTCTGAGGCTGGTGGGTTGGGTGCAGAGGGGTTGCTCCAACTTGATGGCGGGGGTTGGAGGATATAAAGAAGACAGGCAAATGTGGGACATGTGTGGTGCTCAGTGTGGTGGGAGCATAGGAGCGGGGCCCTCCTGAGGTAGCACTTTAAACTCTTGAGCATGGCTGGCCTGGAGAAGTGAACCCCCAATGCTGAGGTGGTTACTGGTACAGTCTAGCTTGCAGCATGATACACCACTGTGATATACTGTGATGTGGGTCACAGCTCCTGTTGCCAGTCAGCTAGCTGGCTGGGGTTACCAGGATAGGAACTGTGGGTGAGTGGTGAGATGCTCCTTTAGGGTCGTCTTCTCTTCAGTAGCTTTTCTATGCCTCTATTCTTTTAGCAGCAGCAGGTGGTGCCCCCTAGTGCATGCCTCTGGTAAAAAGACCCCCTGCTCTACAAGTGTAGCCCTGTGGGGCCTTGGCACTCAGGGTTAAGCACTGACTGGCATCTGCTTCCAAGTGGGCCTGGGTATGGGAATTCCTCCACCCTTGACAGCAACCGTGTCCAGCGCCTGCTTGTAGGGATGTGTCCGAGGCCTTTGTCACTGTAGGCTTAACAGCTCTCTTGACCTCATATGACCAGGACCTGCGCCATCTCTTCTCTTGCTCCTTACAGCCTTCTCTCCTGCAGCCTCAGCACTTTATCTCTTTACTTCTACCATCTCCCCCCCCCCCCCCCCGTCTCCCTTGTCCCTGCCCTGGATACTCCTCTAGGTGTTCAACTGTTGGCTTTGGCCATCAAGCAGCTGCCTGCGCCACAGCTCGGCGCATGGCTTCTCTGCTATCACTGCGGTTGTCTCTTCTGTCTCTGCTTCTTCCCTCAATGTTCAGTCCTGGTCTGCACTACAGGAAGTAGGCAAAACAAGCCAGCCAACCAACCAACAAACAAAACACTTGAAGACTGGGAGATGCCACAAAAGATCCAAGCCGCCTCACACCAATCACACTGGACCTCAGTTGCAAATGAAGGTTTGTGTTTGCACTTATCACAACTTGCCTCTTTAGCCCCAGCCAGGGTCATGGAAAGTTCCAGGAGGCTTGTGGTAGCAGAGAGCCCAGTGCAAACCGAAACAGTCCTGGCTGGGGCCCTGCCTGCAGGAGCTGGAGCAAGCAGCTGTGATCACTGCACTTTCCCCATGGTAGCACAGAGTGTTCAGGATGGCTGGTCTTCTGGAATAAAAGTAGCCGGGCTACAATTTGACAGTCCTTTTGCTCAAGGCAGCCAACGCAGCAAGGGAGCATCCAACAGCTACCAGCTAGGGAGTCATGCCCGACTCCGAGTCTTTGCTTATTTATGGTAGAATGAGCATCAGCAAGAGTGTTTACAGCAGGAACTTAGAGAACTTAGCATTAAGAGTATTTTTAATTTTAATATAATTCTGTTATTTAGATAATTAGTATAATTTTAATAATTTAATTGAAACATTTTTAATTTTAAATGAAGAGTATTTTTAAATTAAAAATTTTAAGACTTTATAAATTTAAAATAAATTAAAATTTTAGATAACAGTGCAGAGTCCCCTCACCATCTCCCCATCACAGCTTGCCTGTTTGGGAGTGAATGATCCCTAGTAAAATTCCCACCTGTGCCTCGTAGAAACTCTGGCATAGAAACTTTTGGGACCTCTCAAAAGCTAGAGTTTCCCTCAAGGCTTGTTAGAACTGAGAGAGGCTTTGGGATAAGGCCTGCAGCCCAATAAACTTCCTACAAATCCTCCCTAGACCTCCTTGCCCTGGAGGTGCTCCCATCTCAGGGATCCTCCCTCCTGAAAGCCCAGGAACCAGGGGCTTTGTCCCTTACAGGTGTGCCTATTTCTCAGGTGAGCAGGCTCTCGGAGGCTAGAGGATGCCAGCCTGCTGCTGCTGAGACGGAGGTGCCCTGGGGAAGGAGCAGGACTAAGAATGAGGGACTCTTGAGCAAGCACAGGTTCCCTCTGGTCATAGCCCAGCCACAGAGGTAATTTTGGCCGTGTTCACTGTTCAACGGGAGCACCAACCCCAGAGGCTGGGTGGCCGTGGTTGCTATGACCAGTAGGGTCTCCAGCAGGCTGGATAAGGATGGTTTCAGCTAGAGCCAGGCCCTGGCATCTGGGACTTACTGCCATATTCTCCCGCATGGTCCTCTGCCTTTGTCATCCTAGGCGAGGTTACACACCGGCAGCTACTCTAAGAAGTGGGAATAATAAGGGCAGGCTTCCCTATCCCGCTGCCGGTCCTAAGCAGGTGCCGCCTTCTCAAGACTGCTCTTCAGTGTCTGCAGCTTCTCTGATGCTGTCCTGGGGGTGAAGTGTCACAGGCAAAATACCCTGCAGAGCTCCACACCACTGTGGTGCCCCCATGGACCTGCTTGGCATAGGGTCTGCTGACAAGTCCAGCAGTGGCTTGGCAGTTATCCCAGTGCGGCACCCTAGGTGCACAGTGGTGAGGTTTAGGGCCCTTCCTGGGACTTGAGGTGAGTGCAGCAGTGCTCTCTGAGGCCCTCTCTCCACTGTGCATAGTAAGGGAGGGTTGTGTGCCGTGCCGCTCAGAGTCGTAGAGGACTCAGCAGGGACAGGTGGTTAGTGGCCATGTACTGTAGCTCTTCTTGACCATGGCCCTACCTAGGATGGCAAAACAGCTAGAGGAGGGGAGGCCTGAAGCCAGAATCAGCCTCTGAAGTCTAGTAGGACAGCAACCTCAGCATCTTCATTGCAGACCGGGACCCTACTTGTTCCTCAGCTCAGCACACATCCTCAGGAGAAGCCTCTGGGGTCTGGAGTGTAGCTCGGTAGTAGGAGGCCTGCCTGGCACATATGAGACTCTGGGTACAGTCTTTGGTACTGAAAGTGAAAGGCAGGACGTGGGCTCTCCTCCTGAGAGATCTCATACATCCAGAGCAGCTGTACCCAAGGCATTCCACATGTAAGGGCTTCTTCCCCTCTGCCCCTTTGTCACCCCTTCATCACTAGATATGGGTGGACAAAGGCAGCAGATTGCTGTTATGCTTTTTGGCTCCTGTTTGGTGACCAGAGAATTTGGGAGACAGAGAGGAGCAGTTGGATTTTCTAGAACAGGAGACCAAGGGAGCAGCAGGTTTCTGTGCATACACACACAGTGAGTGAGTCACAGAGCCACCGCTTCCTGCCCCCCCCCCCCCATGTGGTTCCCTGTCTCTAGGCTGCCAGAGTCCAGGCTCCTAATGACCCTGCATGGAACAGCTTCCAGACTTACTAACCAGAATGCAACTGAATTGTGTTTGGATGGATTCCACCCTCCATGTCTGCTCAGCCTCACTCCTGACTCCCTTCTGTGACGTCAAACCCCAGCTAATCCCGGAAAAACAGATTAAGTTCTGTAAACTCAATTCTCCCGCCTTCCCTCTTGCTCAGGGTGTCTCGAGGACCTGCCCTCTAGAGCTTGCTCCCTCCCCTTGGAGCCAAACCCTCATTATCCTCCATAAGCACCCATGTATCCCTTCAACTGGCAGGCTCTCCCTAGCCTAGGAGCCCAGCCAGGTTTTCTGTTTTATTGTGAGAGGCTGGGGCCTTGATTCCTGGGTGACACCCAGCACACTTCCACTCTGCCTGGTGCATGACCTGGAAGCAGCTCATACTAGACATTGTCTAGGGCTCCGCTACTGCTTCCATGACCTTCCTGGATACCACACCAAGTGACCCCACTCTGACGTGCTCTGACCTTGTTGGACCATCAAGGACGCCAAAGAATTTGGCGATGGTTTCCTTTCTAGGGTCCTAAAAGCAGGGTCTGAAACCCGAAGGTGTCAGTAAAAGTGAGGGCCTGTTTGAGGCTCCAGAGAGGGTTCCTGTCTTGCCGGAATGGCTGTGAGGAGTGTACATGTGGGGATATGCAGATTCTGGTCTAGTTCTCACTAGCTGGCCTCTGGAGACCTCCATTTTCCATCTTGCCTCTTGCTGTCCCAGACCCCCAAAGCTGCCCTGTGGCAGGCGGGAACTATAATTTTGTCTATGCTGTCAGGCTCCAACAAGGATGAGACAGAGCTAGTCTGTCTCGTGCCCAGGCTGCTGCACTAGATGTCATGAGGTTGCCTGAGTTAGGGTTTGGCTGAGGTGAGGCCAGGGACAGCAGACACAAGTCCTGTTCCCTCTCCACCTGGGATGCTCCCTGGCTTCAGGCTCAGCAGGAACAAAACCAGAGGGGCTGTTGGGCTGTCCGGCCATCTGGCAATGATGGCCAGATAAGGGCAATGATAATATTAGTCACCCAGACCAAGGGGACTGTGTGTGACCGTCAGGCCAGCCAGCAAAGCACCTGTGGCAGAGCATTCTTTCTTCAGGCCCCAGCCCCAGGGTTCAAGTCAGTGGGTTTAGTGTCTGCTACTGGGAGTGGAATCCCAGGCAGGGTAGCCATCTGCCCGTGACTGGCCTTCCTGACCTTGAGAGGCAGTAGCGATGCCAGTGGATTCAGTGTTGTGACAGTGGGGTGAGACTTGCCGTGCTATATCACACTTCATCCACAGGACACCCCAAGAGCTGTTCTCACCCCTATTTGTAGAAGATAAAACAAAAGGTCAGAGACAGTAGGTAGCTGGGCTCAGAATGAGTCAGAGCCAAGAGGGGCAGGTGAGGCCAGCGACCTTCGTCTCTGTCCCTTTGCAGCAAAGTGCAGGCACGAGGCACCCGTGTCTGCTGACGGAGCAGCTCCCTCACTAGCATCCAGCAAGTGAGTACAGACAGACCTGTGCTAAAAGTAAGGATGATAAAGGTTTTTTTCAAGTTTTTAAATGCTTTTTGAACCAAAAATCAGGGGCTGGGGTGTGACTCAGTAACAGAGCCCTTGCCTGACATGTAAGGTGAGTTTAGGCCTCAACACATAAAAGATCAAATTTACTTTATCAGTTTTATTTTAGCCCACATGCAACCTCACATATTTAAGATATACTTGAATTTAGCCAAAGACACATCTGTATTAATCAGGGTTCTCTAGAGGAACAGAACTGATGGAATGGATCTATCTATATTAGAAAGGGGTTTACTAGAGTGACTTACAGGCAGTGCTCCAGCAAGTCCAACAATGGCTGCCTCACGGGGAAAGGCCAAGAACCCAGGAGTGAGTTGTTCAGTCCTTGGGACTGGGTGTCTCAGCTGGTCTTCAGTGTTCTCCAGAATCCCAATGGAGTAGACTTTACTGTCAGTGAAGGAATGCCTCAGCAGCAGGATAGATGAACTCGCCAATCAAGAAAACCCTTCACTGGTGTGCTCAGCTGCTTGGGCTTTACTTGATTCAGGTTGACAACCAAGATTAGTCATCACATCTGTTTGCATACATCTAAAATAAATGGAAAAGAATTGCTAAACTTCAGGAGGACATTTTCTTCACTGTACTAACAGTCACCAAAGGGTTAAAAGGAAAAAGAATACTTATTCATTTTACATCCTGCTCACCACCTCCCGCCTAGTCATCCCTTCCCACAATCCCCCTTCCCTCTTCTCCTATCCCCCTCCCCTTCTCCTCTGATCCAGTGGGGGCTTCCTTGGGTATCCCCCCCACCCTGGCTCATCAAGCCTCTGCAAGGCTAGGTGCATCCTCTCCCACTGAGGCCAGACAGGGCAGCCCAGCTGGAAGAGCATATCCCACATACAGGCAACAGCTTTGGGATAGCCCCTGCTCCAGTTGTTCAGGACCCACATGAAGACCAAGCTGCACATGTGCTACGTATGTGCGGGGAGGCCTAGGTCCAGCCCGTGTATGTTCTTTGGTTGGTGGTTCAGTCTCTTAAGAGCCCCAGTTGATTCTGTTGGTCTTCTGTGGAGTTCCTATCCCCTTAGGGGCAGAAAAAGACTTTAAAAATAACTTTATTGAGATGCAGTTCAAATACTCATTCCATTAATGCATTTGAAATGTGCAATTCAGTGGTCTGAGTATATTATATTTTGGATTATCTAAAGTCTGATAGAGGATATGTAGAATAAAACTTTCCATTTTAAAGGGCTGGGCTATAGCTCTGTGGTAAAGTGCTTACTTAGCAAACACAGGCCCTGGGTTCCATCAACAGCCTTGAATAAAAAGAAAAAATTGCTATTTTAAGCACTCTTCAGCATTCCACTCCATGGTGTTAAGAGCAGTTCCAGCGTCCTGCAGCCATCACCATGACCACTTCCAACGTGAGCTCTTCACCCAGACAAGAACTCTGACCATTACACAGTGACTCCCTGGTGCTCCCCTTGGTGCTTAGTAACCACTAAACTGCTCTCACAAGAAGGACTTTTAAGAAGTTGGAGTTATTAATTCTTTAAATAACGAATTCTATTTTAAAAGCAGTTTTAGGTTCACATTAAAATTAAGTGGAAATTAAGAGTCTGGTAAGGTCCCTGCCCCACATTAACATCTTTAACTTCTACCTTCCTATACCAACGTGGTCCTTTCAAATATGTATTATTGCATGTTTAGAATATATGTATGGTGTGGGGATGGGCATGCGTGCCTCAGCACATGTGTGAAGATCAGAGGACAACTTGGTGAAGTCTGTTCTGTCTTTCTACTGTTACGTAGATTTCAGGGAATCGGACTTTGGCCATCAGGCAGCAAGCGCCTTTACCCATTGAGCAATCTTACCCACCATAAGTCGTTCTTTTGTTAAAACTGATGAACTGGCCATAGGCACACAGAGTCCACAGTTTGTGTTCTTTCTGAAGATTTATTTTCATTATTTTTAAGATTGTGTGTGTGTGTGTGTGTGTGTGTGTGTGTGTGTGTGTGTATGTGTGTGTGATACATACATAAGTACAGAGGTCAGAAGACTTCTGACACTAGAGTTACAGACTGTTGTGAGCTGTCTGACATGGGTGCTAGGTCCTCTGTAAGAAAATCAAGTGTTCTAAACCACCCAGCCCTTGGTTGTCTATTCTGTGGGTTTAAATAAACATATAGTGTTATGTCTACCACATCATATGAGGCAGTTTAACTGTCCTAAGAGCCTCTCTGTATTTGCCTGCTCATCCCACATTAATTTGTCTATGTAGTGAGCAAACTTTTATGTTGTGAAAGTTGAGGCATTTCCATTTCCACCTTTATTCTTCCACTCCCAGTTTTTTTTAATTATATTATTATTTGTGTACATTGTTGGGGTTTTCATATACTTCAGTAACCATAATTGCCGTGATTGCAACATTACTTTGTTTACATCATAGTTTTCCAGGATGAATTTTCCATGACTTATCTTTTAGTTTGTTGGGTTTTGATGCCGGATAATATTTTTAAAGAAGATGTTATCTATATCTAAGCCTCTAAATTTATATTTCAGAGATTTGCTGACATCACACCTAAACAACAGTTTAGCTGGGTATAAAATTGTGGTTCCTAAATTCTGCCTCTTAGAACTCTGCAGATATTACTCCTGGGGCTTTTAAAATTGTGTTGCTATGAAGTCTGATTCTCCCCAACCCATCTCTCTGGACTCTTCCTTATACTTCTTTTTCTCTGTCTTTTAAGCTCAGTGAATTTTTCAGAATGTGCCTTGCTATTATTTATAACATCAGGGTTTTTTCCCCCATAGAACATAGAATTTGAGCTAATCTGCAGGGTTAGGCCTTTAATTTATTATCTTGTTATTTTTAAGAAGTTTTGGAGAAGCTGTGGAAATGATTTAGTGCTGAAAGTGTTTGCTATGCACGCATGAGACCCTGAGTTCAGATTCCTCAGAACTCACATAAAAGTCCAGTGTGATGGCATGCAACTGTACTTCAGTGCTGGAGAGGTAGGTAGAGATAAGACGCTTCTGGGAGCTCATTATAGCCAAAATAGTGAGCTCCATGTTCAGTGAGAGAGACTGTCTCAAAATATAAGGCAAAAGATAATAGAGGAAGACACCTAATGCTGACCTGACTTCACGTGTGTGTATAGACATAAACCACGATGCACATAACAAATTTTAGTTGTTTAAAAAGAACATTTTTATGACCTATTTCAGTACTTAGCTCGCCATTCTGTCATCCTATTTTGTTCTGGGTGCACTCCAGTCATGTATGTGTGAGAGCCCCTATTGCTTCCATGGCTGCATCTTGGTCATAGCCTTCTTCCCTTTGCTCTCTGAGTTCCTCAAACCCACCCAAGGCAGCTCTAGTTGTTTGTTATGTTTTGCCTGTTCAGTCGTGGTTTCATGTACCTTTTTTAAAAAGATGAACCATATTTTTCCCACATTCCCCCTGAGCTCAGCTAGCTTTCTTTCATCTCTCTTTATTGTTGAATTATTTCTCATTCTATCTATCCCAGGTGCTCACTTAAGCAGCATGGATACTAAGTTTCTGACTTTCTTTTCTTCCCTCCCTCACAGCATCCTAGGGGCCACACAGCTGTGAGAATAATGTTAGGTTTTGCAGTTAGAACCCACAGGGAATGCCACCCTGTGACCTTGTCACATTTTGTCACTTTCAGAACTGAGCCCTCTCTGTTGCTGTTGGTCATTGTACACTTGTGGTAACAGTGCTATGTTACCCGTCCGTTCCTGTAGCTCCCCGCCTGCCTGCCTGCTTCTGTAGTTCCTTGCCAGCACAGCACAGCCACTGCGCTTCACCCAGCCTGCAATAGAGCTGCAGTCTTGGACTTCGTCGTCTGACAGCTCTCAGAATGTTCTTATGACTAAGCTTTGTTATAACTGCACTCTCCTGGGCTGTGGAGCCACCCAGAATCTTATGCCTTAGTGTTGGTACTGTGTCTTGGTCTTCGGTTCCCATGTGGAAGGGTGGACACCATCTGTGTGGTTACAGCTCACCAGGAAGCTTATCTTTGGAGAGAGTGTCATTATGTCCTTTTTTTTTTAGAGATTTGCTCATAGAGCCTCTGAAAACCAAGAGACTACTAGTCTCTGCAGCTGGCCAGGCTCTAAGATTTCACCCCTGGACATCTTTGAGAGACTGAGACTTTTAAAGAACATGTTTTGTCTAGCCTGCAGATCCTACCTGACCCTAGGCTGGAAGCCTGCAGCCTTGCCTGGTGGTCTAGGAGGCCAAGAGACAGGTGGTCTGCTGAGTGACTGCTTAAGAGCCTGGAGGAGTAGTCAGCCTCCACTGCTTGCTGTCTATAGAGTGTCTGAGTTCTGTGATTCCAATGATAAAATGTAACACACTCAATGTCATTGTACTTACCCTGGAGCAGTGAGGGAATATATTGACTCCAAGAGCTCCACAGTCTGAGTCTGCCTGCAGCTGTAGGCCTTGTCTTTTCTCTGGCCAGCAGATGCAGGTTCAACTTCATAGGATTTGTACAGATGACTCTGATTGGTTGAAAGAAGCGTCATGCAGATGATAGCCCAAATGAATGTGGGAACTTGAGTTGGTGGCACCTATGAGCTTTGGGTTAATTGTCCTGTCTTACGTGAAAAAGTAATTTTAGGCTTACACATGCCAGCGCTGGTCCATTTCTGGGGCTCTCTTCCTAAGTGTTTGTTGTAAAGGGTTTCTTTCTATCCTATTGGCAGATCTGAAGTTTCTCAGCCCACTGGAAACCCATGTGTGCTGAGCCATGGTGATGTTCATATACAGATCAGTACCCAGAGCTACTCTTACCCTTAGCCAGCCCCAGGCCACCATGAACATGACTGCCTTCAGTGATGTGATCCTGTCCAACCCCTCCCCATCTGGGAACCTGTGCTCAGCCTCCACTTAACAGTACAACCTCCGAGGCAACCATGGATACCATTCAGGGAGAGTTCACACAGCCTCTCACTTAGTCCTTGGGTAGCTCTTCAAGATTGCTCAGCAAACAAGGAAACGCAGGCCGAAGAGGTGAGGAATTTGCTCCGGGTCACCGTTGGCTTGAGTGGGTTGAGACTAGAGTTCTAGTCTCAGGTCTAGACCTTGGCTTTCCTCTGTTAGCATACTCACCAGATTGCAGACAGTGATTCTCCTGTTTCTCTCTCTCTCTCTCTCTCTCTCTCTCTAGGGCCTTCATTGAATTCTGTCATGGTTATTTAAGGAATCTTGCCTAGAAAGTCCCCACAAGCACGCAGTCCCCTGCCGCCCGGAAGGCGTGGACTACAAGATGATCATAAAGGAATACCGGATTCCCCTGCCACTGACCGTGGAGGAATACCGCATTGCCCAGCTGTACATGATACAGGTGAGTCAGGAGGCGGCCGGACCAGGTTAAGCTGGATCAGTCCCAGCCTATACTACCGGGTACTGCCTATGGACATGGGCTACCATCGGTGTCTGTGAGGTGCCCCTCGGCTGTACATCTGGCTTCCAGCTAGACACCAGGCACACAGCCACACTGGACTTTCATGGGATCAGATTACCGTGCCACCATTATATTCTTCACACACATAACATTAGTACCCCCTTTGCATTTACAACCTATGGCCTCGTAGATCAGCTCAGGCTGCTGTCACAAAGTATCCTGCACTTTGGCTTAAACATCACAGACTCTCCATTACTGTTTTGGAGGCCACTTCCGAGATAAAGGTACGGCAGGGTAGCTTTCTGACAGGAAACTCTCTTCCTGGGTTTCATGTGTCCTCGCACTGGAGCTGGGCATGTGATGGCAGTCTTTCTTCTACTTATAAGTACATTAATCTGTCATGGAGGACCTACTCCCATGATGCCATACAAATCTAAGTAATCCCCAAATACACAGCCTCCATCGATTATCACACTAAGAGTTGAAGCTTCAATGTAGGAATTGGAAGAGACACATTTAACCCCGAAACCTCATTTAAGACAGGGGATGTGAGGCAAGAGAGGCTAACAGATTGTATAGGAGCACACAGCCTGGCTCCTGACTCCCACTGTCTGACAGTGTAATGGGATATACCACCAGTTTAGTCATACCCACTCCAAGGAAACACCATGGACTCTCTCCTCAATGCCTGATAAGCTGAGAACACATTTCCCAAGCCCTACCGTTCATTCCAGATGCTTCTCACCCAAATGTCAGACCTGTCCACTGCCACACTGCCGGGGTACTGACAGGAGTTCTTACTCTACAGAACCTTCCATTCCAGCTTTACAGCTATCCTCACCAACCCTAGAGAGTTTCCTCCATGCCTAGGGCCCAGAGCCTCTACACCAATTATAAGCCATCTGAATATATTGGAGCCTCTTCTTCCTGCTGTCCACCGGGACCTGTACCTGATTGGCTTCTCTGTGTATAAACCTCTAGTCATTGCATCACCCTGAACCCTCAGTATGTAGGGCTAGGGGCAGGGTACAGCCTTCAGAGCTTCCACCCCCTATCTGGGTTGCTTTGTGTGTTTTTGTTTTTCTAGACAGGGTTTCTCTTGTGTAACAGTTCTGGTTGTCCTGAAACTCACTCTGTAAACCAGGCTAGCCTCAAACTCACAGAGATCCACCTGCCTCTGCCTCCCATGTGCTGTGATTAAGAGCGGTCCACCACCATGCCCAGCTTTCTCCCTTTCTGATGGACTTGCACCTTCAGCCTAGGGACCCAGACCCTGTCTAAGGATCTGAAGCAACTAGTTTAGCCAGCTCCCACAGGAGAAGTTTGGCTGGGAAATGAGCAGGAAGTGCCCCCAGCCTCTCTGGGGGACTGTTTGCTCTGAGCTGCTTCAGAAGCGCCTCTCAATTCCCTCTTGAACCACTTACCCCTTAATTATTTCTGGAGAGCGGGAGAGAAAGAGCTTAAATCAGGCCCTAGCCCTGAGCACCGTAGAAATAACTCAGTCCATTCAAGGACCAGACTCATCTGCTGAGGCTGCCATGTGTCTGCGGCTTCTCAGTTCCCTCTCCAGCAGTGACCTATGGTCATGGCCATGCAGCCCCAGTGGCTTCCCGAGTTGGGCATTCAGGCCCAGCAGCATGACCTCTAGCCACTGGAGTGCCCCAGAGTATTTCTCCAGTGTGGAGTCACTGTTACTCGGCGGCTCCAAACGCCTGTCATTTCCCAGCATCAGTCCTTGTGTTTCCAGTCAATTTAATTGTGAAGTGACCCACAGCATCTGTATCCGGACCACACGGTCCATTGGGCCAATTTATACTTTTGATGAATGTTGATCTGCTAGCCGAGACTGTAGTAAGTAGAAGCGTCTCCTACTTTTATAGGTCATGCATGTCTACACTGTCACAAGTGCCCCCCTCTGCTGCTGTGAGCTTCCAAAGTCTTTCTCTGTTCCCCCTCCAGTGAGCAAGTGTGTGTATGCAAAAGACAATGGTGAACACGCCAGATGTTGCCACAAGAGGAGTTTCTGGACCAAGTGCTAGCTACCATGCCCAGAAGGAGGCTGAGAAGCATGGCTAGCACACACATGTACAGATGTGTTCACATGTGCATAAATATGCACACATCCATCTACATAACTTGCTCAGTCCCATTCTAGTCTCCTTCAGCCTGAAAGGCCCGTGGAGGTATGGTACAGCTCTGGAAGCTCATGGCCAGTGTAGCCCCTTTAAACCTGGGTTCTCTGTGAGAGGACCCCACACTCTGCCCAAATAACTACAGTTGTCTTCCAGTCTTTTCTCATGGGCCACAGCGGCAGAAAGGCAAGGTGATTGAGCCCCTGAGTAGCAAAGGCTACTGTTATTAACAGAAAGACCATGATTCATCTTGACATCACGGACCCCAGCATATGAGCTTTCTAGAGGCTGAGATGTGGTCTGTTTCCAGACAGTAGCACAGCTAACCATCTTATTCTGTAGGTGGAAGTGTAGGCTTTCCCAGCTGAGCCTGGCTCTAGTTCTAGCTCTGGGCAACAAGTGAGCCTTCCTGGGTATTAATTACTATTTGGTTTTGGTTTATTTGTTTGTTTTATTTTTCAAGACAGGGTTTCTCTGTGTAGCCCTGGCTGTCCTGGAACTCACTCCGTATACCAGGCTGGTCTCAAACTTAGAGATTCTCCTGCCTCTGCGTCCTGAGTGCTGGGATTAAAGACATGCACCACCACGCTTGGCCCCTCATTTTCTTACACAAGCTAGTTTCTTAAATGGCAGTGCCCTGGAAGGGCTCTCAAAAGCAGTTTTCTTGTTTATAGATGGGAAAATTGAGCCAAATTTGGAACTTAGCTCCCCCACCTCCCAGGAGGGCCGTCTGCTCCTAGAAGGCTTTGGGCTTCTGACAGGTTCAGGAGGAATCCACTATCAGTCTCAGATATGAGGGAGCCCATGCTTGGCCAGAGTACAGGGGATAGTGGAGGGAGACAGGAAGTCCTGTTCATCCAGAACAGGGAGGGAGACACCTAAGGAGGCCTTCTTTGCCCCACCCCTTCTCCTAGATGGTCCTTGTTGAAAGTGGAGTGAGCTGTGGCCAACAGGCCTAAGGGCAGAACAAGTGGTTCAACCAGAGGTCAGCCAAGGCAATCTAAATGTGGGGGGATGGAGCCTGGGTGCTTATGACACCCACTTACAGCCAGCTTTCTATCTCCGGAGGCCCTGCCCATCTCACATGACCAGTAGATCATTTCTGTATCCAGTATTCTCTGCTGCTACAGGGCCTATGAGTGCCTCATTCCTAGCTCCTGCCCCTGTCTGCTTCTCTGCTCCCTCCCTCTGCTTCTGCTGTGGTCTTTGTCTTCTGTGCCTCGGAACCCAGGGTGAATATATGCTACAGTCACAGGCTGTACCTGAATGTGTGCACAGGTCACTGTGTGCCAGTTGTACCACAGTGACATAGTGTTCTGTCCCCACCTGTACAAAATGAAAGCGAGGCAGGAGTGGTGAAGGCTGAGAAATGGGAGACAGGTCTAGGTACCGCCCAGGTAGATGCTGTAAGAGCCAGCATGTTCCACATTGCCAAGGAAAGAGTAGCAAGGAGGTTCAGCTGTCAGCAGCTGGAACAGGCTGTGGAAAAGACAAAGCTAGCAAGTCAGAGCCATTCCTCTGCCTGAGAGGGTCTGTACGTGAAGGCTACTGGAAGTCACTGCCCTGTCTGCTGTCCTCTAGAGGGTGCTCAGCAAAACCTTTTTGTCCTGGAGATGGGCAGAGGGGCTTGCCGGTCAGTACCCTGGACAGTTCTGAGAGCAGTGCTAGGGAGAGCTTTCTCTTTTTGCAGCTTCCCTTCTTCAGCAGTCCCATGGAGGCTGAAGGCTGTTTGCCGACCCAAGGCTCCAAGGGTGGGCAGCACTACATACTGCTTAGGAATGGTCATGGGCAAGAACTGTGGGCAGAGCACAGAGGAAGCTGAGGAGAACTTGTTTGTCTGGTATGGCTGAGCCACCGCTATGTAAGGAATGTCCCCTTCACTACCGTGGTCAGCAGAGACCTAGGGGTCAGCCTGTGGAGGGTGGCACCTTCAGAATTCCTGGTGTGTTTGTGAGGACTAGACCCCGTTGATTATTGGTTTATTTCTCTATCTACTCCATGGAGGTACCCTAGTGCTATATGGGATTGCTGCATAGATTCCAGCCTTTAAGGCCCACAAGTCTCCGTACCCATCTCACCGAGTGACTGCACCCATCCATAGCCCTCACCTGGTGATGTCAGCAGCTTGGTTTCTCTATGCCTCAAGTACATCACCAGCTTTTGCCCCCACAATGACCTGCAAAGCTGGTAATGTTCCTCCTCACAAACAAGGCAGCTCAGTGATGTCAAGGAGCTTGCCCGGAGGAGAACCGCTGACCCTCGGAAGCTGGTCCTTGTCTGGAGACACAGATGGCTGCCTTTCCGCACTTGGAGCATTTGGGTTCTCCATGTCTGCCACACCTCTTCTTTCTTTGAAGTCATGGTTTTAGAGATTGCAGCAGGATGCTCTTCACCTCCTTGTTTCTTACATAGTTGCACTCCCTCCCCAGGACTCAAATACCTGAAGGCACACTGTAGATGGCAATCTGCCCATAGGGTCGCCACTGAGGAAAGGACTATATGGTTGTGCAGGAGACACAAGGACCACTCTGGGAGGCAGGGGAGGGACCAACAGTTAGTGTTGTTTCTTTGACAGGCTGAAGGCTAACCACAGGAGGTCTTGAAGATAACTACATGGCTGGTTGACCAGTGCCTGCTCCCAATTCATATTCACATGCAGCTTCAAGAGTGTGGCCTCGTCTAGACTCCAGTGTGTGTATATGGAATTTGAGAGTAATAATCGCTAGTTTGAGGAATTGCTACTGTTTCTGCCTTCGCTAGGCACCTGAGAGGGCCGGTTGCTGGTTTCTGCGTTGCGGTGTTTGCCATTGCTTCTCTTTGTAGGCATCCCAGTTCTAGGAGCTATCTCACTGGTCTTGGTCTGTGTTTCCCGTCTGTGTTGTTGAGCATCCTTCAGGCACGCTGGCCATTTGTATGGGAAGACGTGACTGTTCTAGTCTTGGACCGTTGTGAAGTGTGTTCTTTGTTGTCAAGTTGTAGGCATTCTCTTGGATCCAAATTCCTGGCATCAGACATTATCGACAGGCTTTTCTCTTTCATTGTACATGTTCTCTTAACTGTCTTTCTTTAGAGCTTGTTTTTTCATTAAGTCCTGTTTATCTGTTGGTGGCGGCGGCGGGTTTTTCCTTATGTTTTATCTAGTTCCCCGCTGAAGGACTGTGTTCCCTGTGGGCTGTGGAAATCATTCCTACCCAGCTCCGCCCCTGTAGGGGTGCGTCCCATCCATCTCCCCTGTAGGCACTTCAGCCATCGTGTGTAGGTGACAAGGTGCCCCCTTGCCATGAATAAACATGGCCCCGCCTAAGACCAGACCACGCCTCCTCTTTCTCTTTCCAGCTGATTGTTTTAAAAACAATCTTAACGGTTTTAGTGTCCGATTTATAAACCATTGTCTAATCCAAGGTCATAAAAACTTATTCCTGCTAAGAGTTTTAGCCCTTATGTCAGAGAATGTGTTTTTAATGAGCTGTCAACAGCAGCCAGCAGAGCGTCATGTCCATTAGGGAGTCTGTGGGCCTGTGTGACGCCCAAACCTGCTGCCTCCTCAGCTTCTCTGTCACCCTAGCTGAGTGGGAGGGATCACACTTCATTCCCGTTCCTCAGCATCTCCACGCATGACAAATGGAATGAATGTCCTCCTAGTACGTCTTTGTCCGTCTGCTCCCCACCCCATTAGTTTTCTCTTTAGACAGATTCTCACTGTGTAGTCCAAGCTGACCTCAAAATACACAGCAGGCCTGCTGGCTCAGCTTCCCAAATGCAGAGAATACAGCTGTAAGACACCACATCCATCTATGGGCAGCTCTAAGAACATTGCCTTTTTGTCTTGCCCAGCAGAGCCCTGAATCCATGCACTCTTGGCTCACACACATACATGCTTATCTCACAAGTGTGCACAGGGAAGTCATACATTCATGGACCTGACCGTCCAGTAACGGGCCACAGTCCTCAGGCTCCCTAGTCAGCTGCTGATCCCTGGACACATAATTCCACCCCAGCATCACACTGAGGTGTCTCTCCAGTCAGCCTCTTTTGTGGGCCTCTCTGAAGTAAATCAGATATAACACTTACAAGTAGACATAACACAGCATTGCTCACCTGGGAGACTAAGTTGTGCACAGTAGCTGGAATGTTGAGAAGAGTGATGGCTCAAAGCAGGGCTTATGTGGTCTAGATAGTTCTGAAGGGAAGAACTCCGGCAACAGCCTGGAGGACACAGCAAGGCATATGCATCCCTGTATCATGTGGTGTCCGCCAGCGCCACTTCAGGCATGGCTGCCCTCCCTCTTACACACCAGTAGCCTGGGGTCAGGAGGGGATGCTGGTGCAGTTTCTGAGATTCAAGCTATCTGCAGCTTTTTCCTCTCTGTCTCCACACTGTCCCAGATGCCTTTGGCAAGCTGCCCCCAGTACCCTGTACCTCGGGTTCCTCACTTACGGAATGGCTGCCCCATTCTATCAGTTTGAGGATGAGGTGCAGCCGGAGATAGGGTCTGGAAGGTGTCTCCTCAGGCTTGACATCCCCTCTGGACTTCTCTCCAGCTCTTTCCTTGCCCACAGCATGTATACCTCAGCCCGTGTTTACCATGAGTGGTCATACGCGATGCCTTACAGGTTCAAGCCTAGCTCTTCTCTGTCCCACATCCTCACTTCCGTCTGACAGCATCAATGCCTAAGTCAAAGCAGCTGGGCCTCCTCACCAATGTCCCCAGGCCTCCAGACATGGGGAATGAAGGGCTATCTGAGCCTGTGCCCTCACTCCTTTCTCAGAAACAAACCAGAGAGGATGTCTGGACTCTGGAGCCTTGCAGACCACATTCCCCACTTACTACACGCCAGAGTTCACTGACTTCTGGAGGCAGACAGGGACCAGAGCTTCTTGTGGCAGTAGAGATTTCCTTTGCAGTATGACTCAAAGGCATATTTCTCATTGTTTTGGCTATTTCTAGATTTCTTTTCACTTTAAAAAAATTACATTTATTTGGGCCAGGTATGGTGGCACATACCTTTAATCCCAGCACTTGAAAGGCAAAGGCAGGCTGATCTCTGTGAGTCCAAGGCCAGCCTGGTCTATATAATGAGCTAAGTCTACATAGAATCTCTCTCAAAAAAAAAACAAACAAAAAAACCAAAACCAAACAAACAAACAAAAACCATTATTTTCCCTTATTTGGGGGCTGAATGGGCAGGAGTGTGTGTTCCATAACACATGTGTGGAGGTCAGAGGGCAACTTTCAGGGGTCTGGTTTCCCTTCCACTGTGTGGGTTCTAGAGATGGAACTCAGGTTGTCAGGCTTGGTGGCAGGTACCCTACCTACTGAGCCATCGCTGCTTTTTTTGCTTTGGTGGTGGGAGTTTTCAGGGGGATTTTGTGAAATAGCCCAGGCTGAACAGGAATTCATAATCCCCCTGCCTCTGCTGGAGTTCCAGGTATGAGCACCATGCCCAGCTGCTCTTCACTTTTTAAACTTTAATTTTTTGACAGTTTTATACATGTGCACAGTGGATTTTAGTTGTCTTTGCCCCTTTACTGTTACAGTGTCTCAAATCTTCTCCATCCCACTGAGACCCTTCTTCCGTAGAAGGCCCCAGCTACCTTCATGTCTTGTGTGTGCATGTGGCCCAGTTTAGTTAGGGTTACTTGCATAAGCATGGGTGGGAAATTATTTCCTGGAGTGTGGGATACTTATCAGTGGCTATGCCACTGGAGATGGTTGACAGCCTCTCCCCAAGCCACCATTAACTGCCAACATCCCTCCGGAGTCCTTCCCCCAGTCCTGTATGCTTTGAGTCATTTGGCTGCAATGAGTTCATGAACACAGTGACCAGAAGCCAGCTTTTCGTGGCTCACCTCTCCATCCTCCGGCTTTTACGTTCTTTCTGTCCACACTTCCACGTGTTCTTTGATGTACCCTTGGATGGGGTGATATATGCGTCCCAGTTGGGCCAAGCACTCAACCATCATCCTTTACCTTTAATTAAAACTTTTTCATGTACAGAAAGTACCTGATCCATAGCACCGCTGTGGTGGGCTCACAGCCAGTGTCCAAATGAGCAGGGTCAGGAAACAGAACTTTCTCAGCCCACAGCCAACCTGTGCTCCTACCAAAAGAAAAAAAAAAAAAAGTCACTAGAATTTTGCTGGAGATTGTACGGGTCCTGCAGGCTTCTTGGGGATTACTGTTATCTTAACAGTATTGAGTCTCCTAACCTTTGAAGAAAGGATACTTTTCCAGTTTTTAGGTCTTTAATTTCTTTTCTTTTTCTTTTTTTCAAGTTGGGGAGGAAAGGGTTTATTCGGCTTACACTTCCAATTGCTGTTCATCACAAAAGGAAGCCAAGGACTCCTGCAGTCCTGAGTAAAGTGTCTTAATATGTAGAGGCCAGAGGCCTGTTCTGCTATTTGCTACCTTATTATTGTGAGATAGGTTCTCTCACTGAACTAGGGGCAGCCAGCACACCTCACACTCTCCTGTCTCTGCTGTCCACAGTGATGGGGTTATGGGCAAGCACACATGGCTTTACGTGGCTTCCAGAGTTCCCATGTAGCCACACGAGGCTTTACGTGGCTTCCAGGGTTCCCATGCAGCCACACGTGGCTTTACGTGGTTTCCAGGGTTCCCATGCAGCCACACGTGGCTTTAAGTGGCTTCCAGGCTTCCGATCTCAGGTTCTCATGCATGCACAGCAGGCACTCTTACCTGCTGAGCCATCTGCCCAGTCCAGTGCACACCCTTTCTTCAGCTGGTGGTCAGATGGATGGCTTCCTCCTTCTGGCTACTGTAAATAATGAGGCACTCAAGTATAAGGTTTTGTGTGATACCAGGAGGTCTGAGTGTCCAGCTTGCTTCAGGTTTGTTTGTTTGTTTGTTTGAGCTATGGGGTCTCCTGCAATAACATGAATTTTAACATCCATTTGCTCCTACCAAAAAAAAAAGTCACTAGAATTTTGCTGGAGATTGTACGGGTCCTGCAGGCTTCTTGGGGATTACTGTTATCTTAACAGTATTGAGTCTCCTAACCTTTGAAGAAAGGATGCTTTTCCAGTTTTTAGGTCTTTAATTTCTTTTCTTTTTCTTTTTTTCAAGTTGGGGAGGAAAGGGTTTATTCGGCTTACATTTCCAGTTGCTGTTCATCACGAAAGGAAGTCAGGACTGGAACTCAAGCAGGTCAAGGAGCAGGAGCTGATGCAGAGGCCATGGAGGAATGCTGCTTACTGGCTTGCTTGCTGGTCTTTAATTTCTTTTGGCTTTGTGGTCTTCAGTGTACAAGTTTCTCACTTCTCTGTTTAAATGTATTCCTGTTTGTTGTTGCAAATGCTGTTGGAAATGCAACCAGTTTCCTTTTTTATGTTCTTTAGCTTTGTGTGTTAATTTTGTGTTCTGAAGCATTGCTGAGTTCATTTAATTAAGCCTGAGAGACTTAAGGAAAATTCCTTGGAGTTTTCTATATAAAGATTATGTCCTCAACAAACTAAGAGGGTTTACTTTTCTTTTCCAGTATGGATGCCTCTTATTATTTATTTTTCTTTCCTAATTAATTGCGGCTGGAACAAAGAGTACAAAACTGAGGGGAAGCAGAAAGCAGCCATCCAACACCGGCATGACGGCAAATGCTTGTAATCCCAGTCAGAGGCTGAGTCAGGAGAAATGCAAATCTCAGGCTATATAGGATGACCTTGTCTCAAAAGGAAAGAAAGAAAAAAGAGGCCAGATGTGGCAGTGCTCACCTTTAATCCTGGCACTCAGGAGGTGGGAAAGGCAGATCTGGTTCAGGTCAGCCAGAGCCCAGCCTGTTCCCAGATAAGGAAAAGTGTGCACCTTGGCGCTCAGTCTTGGGATAGGTAGGAGCCGGAATAGATGATTTATGCTTTTTAATACTTGGACCTTAACGAGGAAATGTAGGGCTCTTTTCACTTCCATCAGGAGGCCTGAGGCTCATGGAGCCACAGTGTAGATTTAGAAGGCTGGGTTGTCCTGAAATGACACAGAAGGAGCCAGCCTCAAAGCCAAGACCTTTCCTACTCTCAGACCTCTGAGCCCCTTCTGTGCAAAGTACTTTGACTGAACATCAACATGTTTATCCCCACAGAAGAAGAGCCGGAATGAGACCTACGGACAAGGCAGCGGAGTGGAGATCCTGGAGAACCGGCCCTACACAGATGGTCCCGGCGGCTCTGGGCAGTACACCCACAAGGTGTATCATGTGGGCATGCACATTCCTAGCTGGTTTCGCGCCATCTTGCCCAAGGCAGCCTTGCGGGTGGTGGAGGAGTCTTGGAATGCCTACCCCTATACCCGAACAAGGTCCGTCTGCCTCTACCTCCTCAGCATGCCATCTGCTGGACGAACTCTCCTGGCAGGTTCAACTCCTGCTCGCCTGAAAGTATCAAACCCTTTCTCACATATGTCCCCTAATGGCTCACAGTTAGTCACATGCAGGAAAGGGAAGGATGCCCCTGGATGCCTGCCTCCCAGAAATGCCAATGGAGGTCATGCAGGCAGGAATTGAAAGTTCAGGGAATAAACATTCACTAAGTTCCCACAGACAGAGGCATCTGCTGGGAAGAAGTATGAACTGAAGGTAGACTAGGTGGTCCAAGATCTCCCACCTCTGGGGCACTCAGCTGCTGTAGCAGTGTTTAATACATCCCACAGTAAGCAGGACTTTTCTCAGAACTCCAGTGGAAGCTCTTCACTTTTTGTCTCTTAGTGCTAGCTCGTATTGACCAAGAGCGCTCCACTCTAGCCTTCCGGGGCTTTCTCCCCACAAACTCCAACCTGGAGAGTGCTGGGAGCTAGTTTAGGATTTCAGAGAGTTCTTCTCCATCCCAGAGAGGAGCTGTTCTATTGTCAGTGTGGGCTTTGTGCAGGTGTCATGAGCCAGGAGTGTCTGACAGATTCACTGACTCTATAGCACACTGCCATTGTAGCTGTGTATACATTCCCACCAAACCATACTCATATGGATGCCATATGTGGGGCATCTAGAAGCTACCAAGGAAGTTCATCAGATCTCATCCCTGTCTCTCCCGAAGCTCTGTTGATCATTCTTAGGACAAGATGGTAATATAGGAAATAGATTTCGCTGTTACATCTTAGCCACCCCTCCTCATCTTATTGAGGTTTCTACTGCTGTGAAGAGACACTATGACCAATGAAACTTACAGAAGAAAGACTTTATTGGGGCTTATGGTTTCAGAGGATGAGTCCCTGACCATCATGGCAGGGAGCATGCTGCAGGCAGGCAGTAATGGTGCTGGAGCAGTAGCTGAGAACTTTCACCTCCTCCACAAGCATGAAGCAAAGAGAGAGCACTAACTAGGGATGGTGTGGGCTTTTGAAACCTCATAGCCCACCCTCAGAGTCGTACCTCTGCCAACAAGGCCACGCCTCCTAATCCTTCCCAAACCATTCCATCAACTAGGGACTAAGAACTCAGATTTATGCAGGGGCCATTCTCAACCAACCCACCTCACCACCTGGTCACCTTGCTGGTGTCCAGTGTGGTCTGACAGGCTGGTAACTAGTCACAGCCCCTTCAGGGTGCAGTCCCAATGGATGTTCTTTCTCTCAGGTTCACCTGCCCCTTTGTGGAGAAGTTCTCCATTGACATTGAAACCTTTTATAAGACAGACACCGGGGAAAACAATAATGTGTTCAACCTGTCTCCTGTGGAAAAGAACCAGCTGGTAACAGGTGAGCGTGAAGGCTGAAGCTCAGCAGCAGCACTCCCCACCCAGGCCACTCTGGCTGTGGCCCTCTGCCCTTGCCTGATCTTCCTGAGAGTCCATTGGATTCTCGGGTGGGGGGGGGGATGAGGCAGGATAGGCTTCCAAGACCTTGATGTGCATGCCAAGTCTGTCGGCTTTTTCCTCCCTATAAGTGTCCATGTGTACTCTTGGGGTGCATGCCATTTGAGAATGCCATGGGTGCCATATTGTATTGTCTGTGCCTGGAGTGACCTGTGGCCTTTTGCAGCTTTGCTTTCTGGCTGATGTTACTGTGCAGAAGGCTCGCTGCATTTGTTAAGTTTGTTGTTGTTGTTGTTGTTGTTGTTGTTGTTGTTGACAGTGTCTCACTATGTAGTCCTGGCTGGCTTAGAGCTCGCAAGGGATCTGACTGCCTCTGCCTCCTGAGTGCTAGGATTAAAAGCATATACTACCATGTCCAGTTAAATCTTTTTAAAGAGAAGTCAGAGATGGAGATTTTCATGTGAAATTTACCAATTCTTAAACATTGGTAAAATGAACTTAGTCCTGTCAATCAAAGCATACCTGAGGGCCTAACATGGCTCTGCAGCCTCCTCTGTGGGGTAATCTCTGGACACAGAGTAGTGTGGTGGTTTGCTTAGGTGCTAGACAGGAGCCTAGCCTAGAGAGAAGCAACTGTTGCCTCCAGATCCTCTATCACCTCCACCGTAGTTCCCTGTCCCCAGCAGGCACCCCAGTGGTCCCCGAGATCCCACCTCAGTCCAGCACCAGTGCTATAGGGGCTGTCTGGGCCCCAAGTTCTACTCCTTTGTCTAAATGCCACCCTGCTCTGGAAAGATGGAAACCCTCTTCCCATTGTTTTACTGGCTCACTTAACTGCATACATAGACCATGATTTGTCAAGCTGACTTCAGAAAAAGCTACAAGACCCGGACCAGGTAGTATGGGCTGAGATGGAAGGGTCACAAGTTCAAAGCCTGCCTAGACAACTTAGTGTAATGACCTTGTCTCAAAATAAAATGTACAACTAGGGTTGGTGATGTAGCTCAATGATAGAGCATTCATATAGCACAGGTGAGGCCCTAGGTCCAGTCCCCAGTGACACGCACGCACATACACGCACATGCATGCACTAAAGGCAACAGGAAGGATGAGCCTTGGGCCCTGTAAAGACTTGGGGTAGAGGACCTGGAAAGAGTGGATAAAAGTTAGGCAGACATGACCACTTGCAGGGTGTCCCCATAGACCTCATCGACATCGTCAAGGACCCTGTGCCCCCCAGTGAATACAAGACAGAAGAAGACCCCAAGCTATTCCAGTCAGTCAAGACTTGCCGGGGACCTCTTTCTGAAAACTGGATTCAGGAGTACAAGAAGCGGCTCCTCCCCATCATGTGCGCCTACAAGCTCTGCAAGGTGGAGTTCCGGTACTGGGGCATGCAGTCCAAGATTGAGAGGTTCATCCATGACACAGGTGAGTGTGTGCAGGGGTGAGGTGTGCCTACCTGCCTGCCTCCGTTCTCCATGTGCTGTGATTGTGTTCTTACAATTTACTAAAAGATGACCCTGTATTAAGTCAGAGTTTTCCTAGAGAAACAGAGCTGATGGATGAGAGAGAGAATGAATGAATGAATGAATGAATGAATGAATGAATGAAACAATGGCTGTCTCCTGATGAAAAGTCCAAGAATCCAATAGTTGTTCAGTCCACGGGGCTGAACGTCTCACCTGGTCTTCAGGATTCACTGGAATCCTGAAAAAGTAGGCTCTGGTACCAATGAAGATGAAGACTTGCTAAAGATAGTGAGGGCACGCAGGCAAAGAGCAAAAGCCTTCTTCCATGCTCTTCATTTAGAGTGCCACCAGAAGGTAGGACTCCAGTTTAGGGCCCAATGAAGAAAAATCTCTCACAGATGTGCACAGCTGCTTGGGCTTTAGTTAATTTAGATATAGTCAAGTTGACCAGCAAGAACAGACACCTCAGACCCCAGACCTATACCCACCTCCCCTTCTCCACTCTGTCTTAGCCATCCATGACCAGTGTGCCTGCGGTCTGTGCAGATGCCTCATCCACTGCCCGGACATTCCTGACCTGGCTGGTATATGACAGTGTAGCCTGTACTGCACTCAGGCCAGAAGCCTCTGCAGACAGCCCCCCACCGCCACGGGGGCCTCCGCTCCAGCCTTTTCTTTCCTCTACGTCGCTGTGGCCACAGCTCTGCCTCTTTACAGGCTGGAAAGTCCAGATGGCAGAGCGGCTCAGATACAGTGCCCTTCATACCCACATGGCCCTTCCCAGAGCAGGTGTCTAAGGAGCATGGTGGCTAACAGATGCCTGGGGGCTCCCAGCCAAGGAATGCTGCCCAAGGCTTTCCTTGTCTTCCCTTGGAGCCCTGGACTTCACAGGAGCACCCAGGCCATCACCTTGAGACACCACAAACTAGGGAGACTTAGGCACGGATAGAGCCACGCCATTGACAATGTGCTCCACTCTCATCGTGTTGGCCCATGATTGTCCTGTTTATAGAGGACTAAATGAAGGCCCCACATAGACTGGACCCAGAATAGACATTCCTCAACTGGCAGTGGAGGTGGCATTAGACAGCCCCATACAGTGTGGACTCAAGAGCTTGTGGGAGGTGTTTGTGCCCTCAGCAGAGTGCTAGGCTCTGAGGAGGGGACCTCCCACCTGGAAAGGCAGAAATGTTGTGTGTACAACAGACTTGATAGTAAGGAACAGTCTCTCCAGCTCCGTCCCCAGAGCAGCATCGCAGACACATTATCTTCTGCTCCCTTCCCAGCAGGCTTCAGCAGAGGTGGCAGGAGACAGATGGAACACATCCCTGCAGTCTGTCTAACCTCATGGTAGCTGAAACTGACCCAAGAAACCGCCCTATTGCCTCCCCACATCTCTAACTCTGAGACATCCAGCCCGGAGGACAGTGTCATAGAGGCAGCCTGGGTATCAGTCAGCATGCCCACCCTGCTGGGCCTCCTGTTTGTAGTTTTGATCACAGACCTCACCTCATAGGCGACATGAGAGCTGATCATAGGACTGTGGGGCTGCCCTGGCCATTCCCTGTCTCCACTGTCTTGCTGACTTGTCCCACCCTTACTGTAATCTCTCCAGTATGGCCCACTTGGGGCTCCTGGTCCAGGAGATAGTGGTTCCCATGATCTGTGGGCCCCTTACCCTCCCCTGTCCCCAGGTAATCCCTGAGATTCTGACGAAACCCAGCTTCCTCAGCTTCCTAAGTCACCTCTCTCCTCAGAAAGGAGGACATCCAGTTGTTAGGACAGCTGTGATATGCAGTTCCCACACTGCCATAGCAGCTTCAGTATTGCCTCTCTGAGTCCCATTTTCTTCTCTGTGAGGGGGTGTAATAGTTCCCGTTCTGCAGAGTTGTTGTGGGGTGTATCTTGGGGTGCAGACCTGCTGGCAGACATAACACAGCCCTGTCTGAGCACTGTGAACATCAGTGTATTCACAAATAGTCTTGGAGAGGTCACTCCCAAACCTCTCTCAAACGTAAGGTGCCTGACCCCAGCTGTAGTGCAGTGTCCCATCCCTTCCAGCCAGCTCAAGAGGAAGTCTTTCCTTGATTGGTGAGAGTAGACTGAGCCCAAAAAGACAGGCCCAGGAAAGGAAACAGAAGCTCCTTTGTGCTATATCTGAGACCACCCTCGGGTGTAGGCAAGGGATATAGTCAGGCCTGGCTGACGGAGAGCTCCATCCTGCTCCACCAGTGAGCAGAAGCCCCACATCTGGACTCTCAGAGTGACTGAAATCAGAAAAAGAGGCCTGAGATGTGAGGGTGGGGGAGAAGGGAGAAAGCCTGAGGAGATGCCAGAGCTCAGCCTCTTGGAAGGCCACCTAGAATTCTCTGAGGAAGCAGAAGACACATCCCTGAGAACCAGCCATCACTTCTCTCGAGGATGCCCCCTGGAGAAACTCATGCACATTTCAAAATGTCAGAGCCACAAAAGAGAAAACTATACATATGAGCCAAAGACCCACTAGCACGGAAAGGACAAACAAAAACAAACAACCCCAGTGTTTCAAATGCATCCATCCTGTGCCACAGCAAATCCCCCATCTAGAGCACACAAGACTGTGGGAAAGGTGAGACTCAGTCAGAGAAGCACATGGCCGAACACACACCACAGCCATATATGTAAATATCACCAGCCAGACTATTCCAACACAGTGTAGAAAACACATCTGCACACTAAGCCCGGAAACAGAGCAAGCAACAAACACAAAGCCCAGGACCCCAGGACCAGTGCTGCTAGGTAGCAGGAGTCCGTCTGAGGTGGGGGGGGAGAAGCCCCGACTCAGGTGGGAGCACTGATGCTTTGCTGGGTGGGATGGACATTAAGGTCACACTGCCTTTCATGCTTGCTTGCTTTGTTTCTTTGTTTCTTTGTTTCTTTCTTTCTTTCTTTCTTTCTTTCTTTCTTTCTTTCTTTCTTTCTTTCTTTCTTTCTTTTTTAAATTTTATTTATATGAGTACACTGTAGCTGTCTTCAGGCACCAGAAGAGGGCATCAGATCCCATTACAGATGGTTGTGAGCCACCATGTGGTTGCTGGGAATTGAACTCAGGACCTCTGGAAGAGCATTCAGTGCTTTTAACCACTGAGCCACCCCTCCAGCCCTTTCATGCTCTTTTTTAAGTCCATGTGTGTGCGTGTGTTTCTGTGTGGGAATGTGCATGTTGGTACAGATACCCATGGAGGCAAAGGAGGGTATTGGATCCCCTGGAGCTAGGGTTACAGGTGGTTGTGACGAATCTGTGGGTGCTGGGAACTGAACGCTCATGCATTGGAAAAACAGCAAGTGCTAAGGCCAGAGGCCAACTTCCCTTCCACAGTGTGGGTTCCAGGGCTGCTCCAAGCTTAGCACCAAGTGTCTTTACCCACGAAACCATCTCGCTCACTGCTGTTTGCTTTTAAAGGAGGGTCTTATGTGACTCAGACTGGCCTCCAGCTCAGCATTAGCCAAGGATGCCCTTAGGACTGTGAACTCCTACCTCCACCTCCCGGGTGGATTACTGTGTACCGCCACATCCAGTTTTTTTGTTGTTTGTTGGTTTGGTTTTGGCTTTGGTTTTTGGTTTTGGTGTTTTGATTTCAGATAGGGTTTTACTGTATAGCCCTGGCAGTCCTAGAACTCGTTCTGAAGACCAGACTAGCCTAAAACTTAGAGATATACCTGCATGTGCCTCTCAAGCACTGGAATTAAAGATGTGTGCCGGGGCTGGGGAGATGACTGGGTCAGTGAAGTGCTTTCCACAGAATTGTGAGGACCTGCGGTTGGAACCCAGGCTCAGTGGTATGTGCCTGTAACCCAAGTGCTGGCCCTTGCTGTGACCCAGTCCAGCCAAATCCACAAACTCTGGGTTCAGTGAAAGAGCCTGCCTCCAAAAGAAATAGATTTTGTTGTTACATCTTAGAAAAATGATAGAGGAAAGACACTCAATGTTGACCTCTGGCTTTCATACACACATACCACAGAGAGACAGACAGACAGACAGACAGACAGACAATGCAACCCATTTTTAAATCTCATCTTCTATGGAAAATTCAACAGGAAAAGTAGACCAGACAGAAGACTTTTGAGTACTCCAATGCCACTTTCTCTTGGGTCATGAATCCCCAACAATAAACTGTGACCTCTGACCAAAGCCTCGCCCTCCAGGTGTACAGCCATTGTGAACTCCTGAGGCCACTGGGAGCCAGTTCTCTAGGCTGACAATCAGAGGAATGGGGGGCACTGATGATCAGTGACTCTAGCCTGACCTACAGCTTTGCCCTGCTGCATACTGTCTCTGATATGGGCTTACCCTGTCCTCTGGCTTTGTGCAGGCCTGCGGCGGGTGATGGTGAGGGCCCACCGGCAGGCCTGGTGCTGGCAGGACGAATGGTATGGGCTGACCATGGAGAAAATCCGAGAGCTGGAGAGGGAGGTACAGCTCATGCTGTCCCGCAAAATGGCCCAGTTTTCAGAGGAAGGACCCTCAGAACTAAGCAAGGACAGTACTGCTGTCAAGGACCAGGAATCTGGAGCAACCCCTGAACCCAGCAGCAACAATGGGGAGCCTCTGGGGCGGGGCCTGAAGAAGCAGTGGTCCACCTCCTCCAAGTCATCAAGGTCCTCCAAGCGGGGAGGTAAGCTGGACTCCTGCCTCCTGGTGCAAGACCTACCTTCCCAGTTTCCAAGGTAGCCAGGCCGCTGCTGTGGCCTCGTTGCTCTGTTTCTTTCCTGTGGATGTAGTAGAGCCAACTGTGGAGCCTTTTACTTTCTAACTGGTACCAGGTGGGGCTTCATCATGAAGTGAACCCAGCCTTTTCCAAGCAGCATCCCCAGACTTACTCATAAGCCCCAAACAGTCTGTGACTGAGAAAATCTGGGGAGTAGATCCAGGTAGACTCCCCAGTGAGAGAAGATATTTTCAAGGTATCAGATTCTGGGCAATGAGATGAAGCAAAGTCTCCCCTGTGCAGCCAGTCATGCTCCTGTAAGGTCTCCCCACCCCACCCCATTGTGGCCGGTCTTGCCCCTGTAAGCCCCCCGCCCCTGCATGGCCAGTACCCTCCTTCCAAGCCCAGGGTGCCTGGCCCTGGGCTCACACCGGCCCTGGGCTTACAGTGTAGGATGAGGTAAGGCGATGCCTTGGTCTCCCTTCTCCTCCCACTGCCCTGCAGCCAGCACTTACTTATAAGCTCTGCTGTGGCCACGTTTAAGGAGTTGTGTATGGTCAGGTCCAGGGCTCATCTGAGCTTCTGTCCTAAGCTCACCCTGGACAAGACTGCATAGTCCATGAGGCAACGGAGCACTCCCCTCCCCTAGAAAGGGCCAGACAGTTCTACCCACATGGACCCTGGACACTCCAACCCTAGTCTCTTCATTTCTGTCTATGGCAAACTTCTCTAGTGATGCCCACCTAGCCCTCCAAGATGGCATCACAGCTCCCTACTTGCTGCAGCTGGCTCAACAGAACCCTCCTCTGCAGGCTGGACCATCACACTAGGGTTTTGCCTTCCAGCCAGCCCCTCCCGACATAGCATCTCGGAGTGGAGAATGCAGAGTATCGCCAGGGACTCCGATGAAGGCTCAGAAGACGAGTTCTTCGATGCACAAGGTGGGCAGGTCGCCCTACAGCCTGTGGGCTCTTCCTGAGTCAGGTGGGAAGCACTTGTCACTCTACTGCTCTGGTTACCTGTCCCCATGCCATCACAGAGGACAGCCTGGAGCTTGGGGTAGAGCACAGAGGTCACTGGGAAGCCACCTCCCTTGAGTCTCTGGGCTTAATTATAAGTCAGGACTCAGAGCCTGAAAGGAGGGTGCCATTCTCTTGAACCCCATCTCATATGACACACAATTCTACTGAAGCATTTCCCACATAGAGTTATCTCCATTAGTATGACTTAGTCCTCAATTTTTGTGCTTGCTTTATTGTTTGTTATTGCTTTTCTTCATTAAATGCAAATTAATATGCATCTAATGTAGACACTTTAGAAAAAGCAGTAAGGAGAAACTAGATGAACTGCCTATTTCCCACTAATCGAAAAATACGCACAGCAGCACACAGCCAATTGCTCACCTGTGCGGGAAGATGCAAGGACTGCCTCACTCACATGGAACTACAAATATGCTTTCAAAGAAGACAGAGGAGCCAGCAGGCAGGCCCAGAAAAAAAGATGGGTCTCACTGCATGCTGGCAGCCCAGCCAGCCCCAGAGCACGCAAAGGGTAGACGCTTAGAAAGATGGGAGCATGCCACCATTGAACAGCAAGGTTCTCTCATTCTGAGGAGCAGAGGAGCTGCCCAAGTGTGGCATCTTAATTAACTGGGTAGCCAGGCCAGCAGTGAGAAAACCTGGGGAGTCAGGATTCAACAAAACAATGAGGTTTGTTGACTTGTCTTTGAATTAGACAACCTAGAAACAGGTGGCGGGGCATCCTGAGCCAATCTCTGCACTTGAAGGAATAGAGAAGGGTGTCTTTGGTGCCCCACCCCTCCTAACTGGCACTTTGTCCTTGAAAGAGAAAACACATACCCAGTGTTGAAAAAGACTGTAGAGCAGTGGTTCCGACCTTCCTGGTACGACCGTCCTTTAGTGCAGTTCCCCACGCTGCGCTGACTCCAGCCGTAACATCACTTCATCGCTACTCCATACCTGTCATCTCGCTGCTGCTATAAACCATAATATAAATGTCTGATATGCAGGGTATCTGACGTGCGACCCCCAGGTTGCAAACCACTGCTGTAGGGAAAAGGCATAGCTACCACAGCAGCAGGCTTCTCAGATCCTGCCCAGGAGCCTCTCCTCAGCAAAGGGAGGAGAAGGCCTGCCGTGTGCCAGGCAGCTCTGGCTCCGGGAGAAGTTCTAGAAATGGAAGTCAGGTCCCGGGTGCACTCATAGCTGCATCCTCACTGAGCTGTGTTTTCTTAAACTTCAGCTGTGGACAGATAAACAAAGGCTATGGTAGATCCATAAAAGGTAAGGAAGTGCCACCCTACCCTGCAGAGCGCTACACCTCAAAAGCACAGCGCTATGAGAACGAAGCCAGGGGCAGAAGAATACACAATGTTGACTGTCACTGAAAATGTCCCAGGCAGGCTAAGGCCTGGAGGAGAACAGATTATGCTGTGAGGCCCGACTGCTTGGGATTGAGCTTGGGGTTTACATTCAGGGTGATGAGAATGTTCTGGAATTAGATAGTGGTGATCTCTGTGCAGCATCATGAATACATTCAATGGGACAGAAGGCCAGGTGGTCGGTCTGCAGCTGCCTGGCTAGCGTACTAAGACCAGGAAGGAAGGACAGAGCTGGGTACACTGGGCATGTGGGCTCCAGGGGCACTCAAGTCCTTCTTCCTCTCCAGAAGAAATATACACCAACGACATCACCAAGTGGAATTCCAATGACCTCATGGACAAAATGGAGAATCCAGAGCCTGAGGAAACACAGGGTAACCAGCCTTGGGAAGGAGGGGCTTGCAGCATCCCCGGGGCAGAGCTCCCTCTTGGCTACCAGGTGTCCACTGCACAGCAGTTACAATGTGGCTTCTGTGTTGCAGATGGTCTCTACCACCAGAGTGGCTCTGAGTTCAGGGTAGTCTCCAGTGTGGAGCAGCTGAACATCATCGAGGTGGGTGCCGACCTAAACACTAAGACCAAGGCTGTGGGGAGGGGCTGGGTGCAGGGTACAGAGGCAGAGCTCTCCAGAGCCTTCATTAGAGAGGCCTGGGGTCCCTTTCCTTGACACCTGTCTATGGGGACACCAGCCAGCCCTGTCTCTATGATGTTCCTGAGAGTCAGGGACAGCAGACAGCCTCCAAGGAAAACCTTGACCAAGTTCCACCTTTGGGAAAATAAAATGAGAACCTTGTAAATTCCAGAAAAAAACTAAGAACTCCATGTTCCGTTTCCTTCGGTGGCACAAGAAGATAAAAATGAAGGAAAAGAACCCAAAGCCGTCTAGGCAGAAGTGACGTGGCTGTGGCCCAGGGCTGCTTCCGGCCAGGCAGAACTCAGTGTGTCCAATAAAGCTGTCTTTGTAGAGCCTGTGTCCGCTTCAGGGGTTCTTTGCTGGAGCTTGCGCCCCTTCCACCTGCAGGCCGTCAGAGCTGTTTGCACTGGGGCAGGAGCCAGGCTGGGCCACAGTTGTGCCATGCTATGGTCATAAGCACTGCCTTGCTCTGTCTCTAGGCTGCCCAAGGTGGAGATAGCACCTCTGTGGGAACTCTGGTCCCCCTGGAGGGTCTGGGAGAGGCAGGCATACCTCTTCTCCTCCTGAGGTCTTCTGCTTTGAGGTCTGAGGTGGAGGTGTACTTTTCTAAAAGGGGTAGTAGGTGAGGGAACTGTCAGTTGCTGCTTAATGTTAGATAAAGCAAGCAGAGGCCCTCACAACTCAGCGCACACAGCTCTGACTGTCCCCCAGGAGTGGGGCAGAGCCCGAGGCTCAGGATCTGCCTTGGGATGTAAAGTTAGAGGAGCCCAGCACGGCTTCTTGGGCACTGCCATCCAAAGTCAGACCCTTCTGCCCATACTAACCCCCAAAGTGGAATCTTTCTTCATGAAAGGGTGGCTTGGTAGAAGCATACTGGGGTTGCCCTGGCTGTCTATCGCTGGCTTCACCACTCTTGTGAGCTCTGCTTCCCCTAGAGTTCAGGGCAGGGGGAGTTGCTGTCTTTGGCTGAGTATGAGGAAAGCTGTGTTTCTGGGCCTTTGGTCATCCCTGAAGGGTTACCAGTGAGGGGCCGAGCCGGATTAATGCACCAAAGATAATCCCACTTATCCCCAAGTGACAAGGTATAGCTGGACTATACCTCGGCGTCCAGGTTGCTTTTATAGACACCCTTCCATAACCTTCTGCCCACTGTATTGGAGAAGCCCTTATACTTGATCATGATGAGAATGGCTGCCATTCCCTATGCCCAGGCCACCCTGGTGGGCAGTCCCTGCATGTGTAGTTGTTCCTACTCCAGCCCTGGGAGGAGAGTAAGCCCAAGACAGGTATCACTCCTACTCTCTTCCCCACATATCCACACACCCTTGGACATAACATGGCTCAACAGATACAGACCAGTGGTCATTGTCACACACATACTAGGAACTCAGTGGGCACTCAGGAAAAGCCTCTGGGAATAAGGGCCACAGCCCGGGCTTCCAGGAGAACTAGCAGGAGCTTTGGGTGCTATTGTCCCTTGGTGTTAATGAGCCATATGACCAGTGCTTGAGTCTCCTCCCCCCTTGTCTGAGAGGAATAGCTCTGTAGCCCTGTGCACAGCATACATTCTAGGGTCTCACTTTGGCTTCGCAGCAGTATAGCAGAGCAGTAGAAGGTGGGCTCATGGCCTGATCTCCCTTTTCCTGCTATGCTAGAATCCTGCCTCTGCTCTTGAGGCTCTTGGTCTTAGATTCTAGAAGTAATGGGGCATTGGATTGAGGGATGAGTGGAGGACCTCAGAACAAGACTTCCCTAGCCCTGACCACTCCTAATGACCCCTCTGACTCCAGACCAGCATTGCCTGACTGCTTGAGTCAATCCAGACCTATACCTAAAAGCAGACACTTAGCAGGAATCCTGAAGCCTGGTAGCTCAAACAGAAGCTGCTGCCTGAGACCCTGAAGAAGGTACCTTCCTTGAGTCTGCTGTGACCCTAGTCAGGCCACACCACTCCATCTCCAGTCTCCAGTCCTTGCAGGAGTCCAAGGGAGGGGCTGAGGCAGTGAACTCCAGACCCTATAACCAGATAACCAAAACCCAGGTCTCTCAGGCTGGGAATAGAGCTCAGGGGTAGAATGCTTGCCCACCACATGTGTGAGTTCCTGAGTTCAATTCCTAACAGTACCAAAACAAAACAAAACCCTAGGGCACCTGGGGCCTGGCAAGGAGTTCATGCCCACCACTGCCCATGCAGGATGAGGCGAGCCAGCCACTAGCCGTGCCGCCCTCCAAGATTCACGTGCTGCTGCTGGTGCTGCATGGAGGTACCATCCTGGACACTGGAGCAGGGGACCCCAGCTCCAAGCAGGGTGACACCAACACTATCACCAACGTGTTCGACACCGTCATGCGTGTGCACTACCCCAGTGCCCTAGGCCACCTCGCCATCCGCCTGGTGCCCTGCCCACCCATCTGTGCTGATGCCTTCGCCCTCGTCTCCAAGTGAGTGGCATGTGCTTGCCAACACCCATCATGCCCCACAGGGAGAAGCAGCAACACATGTCCCCACCTCCGGCCCTGAGCTTTGCATGACTCCCCAAGGTTAGGGCCTTTATCCAGAATGTCCTTCCCCACCCTCCATCCCCAGTCTGAAGGCAGCAGAGCCCATGCAGACAAGATAAGTTCGGACCCTAGGAGGACGGCTCCCAGCTGAGTCCACAGTTCAATGCTGTAGGGTAGAGATGCTGACCTGCCTTGGGAGATGAGTCTACTCAGTGGCCCTGGCACTCAGCCTGCTCTAGGCCTCCCTAGGAGTGTCTCCATGAGTAGGGCCAGGCAGCAGCTCTGCTTGGCCTGCCTTCTAGATCAGGGGAGGGCCACTGGGTCAAGCTGAGTTTACCTGCCCTCTGCTGACCCAGCCCCTTCCCCCCAGCCTCAGTCCCTATGGCCATGATGAGGGCTGTCTGTCTAGCAGCCAGGACCACATCCCCCTGGCTGCCCTGCCCCTGCTGGCCACTTCCTCACCGCAGTACCAGGAGGCAGTTGCTACAGTGATTCAGAGGGCCAACCTGGCCTATAGCGACTTTATCAAGTCCCAGGACGGTGTGACCTTCAATGGACAGGTGAGTGGTATCGGGGGTTAGGGAAGGATCTTTCAGGGTGGGCTGGCCAGAGGACTAGGTCGTGGGGAGCAAGGGGGTGCTTTTCCTAATTAGCAGCCCAGTAAGCAGGATGAAGACTCAAACTTCTGCCTTCTTGCCTTCAGGTCTGCCTGATTGGAGACTGTGTTGGGGGCATCCTGGCATTTGATGCCTTATGCTACAGTGGCCAGCCGGTGTCTGAGAGTCAAAGCAGTAGCCGCCGGGGCAGTGTGGTCAGCATGCAGGTACCTGAGCAGGAGCAGAGGGTGGGGCATCCTTTGGTGCCAAACCTCCACTAAGGCCTGTTGTCTCTCATACACCATGGAGACTGGCTGCCTTTTCTGATTCAGGCCACCAAGCCATCAGCTGGCCTGTGCTGTGTCCCATAAGCAGTGTGCGCAAAACCCCAAGGAGATGACTCAGACACCACACTCCTTGCCTTCTCTGTTTTGTCATTCAATAATGTCTAAAGCCCATGAGGCCCAGCAGGAGTTTCCCTCTGGAGCAGGAGATGAGAGGGCTAGGAGAGACATAGCAAGCATATGCCCTGGATCTCAGGCTGAGTCAAAGAAAGTGCCCAAAGCAGGTCTGCAACAGTTTGAAAGAGCTGAAAAGTGTACCTCAGTATCCCCCAGGGGACAATGGGAAGGACACAGGTTGCTGGTGTGGGTGACCATAGGTGGCAGAGTGAAGCTTGGAGTCTGGAGAACCATTGCAATGTCCAGGAGAGCATGTGGCGTCACACACTAGGGTCTGCATTGCATGGCACAGCTCTGGTCCTTGGTGAGGTGGACAAGCCCTGTTCCCCTTTGTCTGACCCTGATGTCTTCCTGCCGTAGAATGGCCATCACCTGGGAGAGATCACTGTGTGCCAAGCCAGCCCTGGAGTGAAGGCTGCTAGGACTTAGCCAGTAGTCTGAGGGGCAGTGGGAGACAAGACTTTCCCCTCTAGTTGGGTGAGAAGCCTGGAGCTGGGCAGTGGCCAGCAGGGCCTGGAGTCAGGAGGGAGGGGTTCACAGAACACTGAAGAAGGGCCTAGGCCAGGGACCACCTGGCAGTGAGCCTCCATGGCCATTCCAGGACGCTGACCTGCTGTCCCCGGGCATCCTGGTGAATGCAGCACACTGCTCCAGTGGCAGTGGCGGTGGCGGTGGCGGAGGCTCCAGCCTGGAGAGCAGTCGGCACCTGAGCCGCAGCAACGTTGACATCCCCCGAAGCAACGGCACCGAGGACTCCAGAAGGCAGCTGCCCCGCAAAAGGAGTGACTCATCCACCTATGAGCTGGACACCATCCAGCAGCACCAGGCCTTCCTGTCCAGGTAGGCTTGCTGGGCCACGAGGACGAGAAAGGCCCCAGCATGAAGGAACCAGGGAACCCCTTCAACAATCATATGCCAAAGGCATGTGTGGGGTTCTGGGCGTTCCTACCTATCTGGAGGATTTCCAGTTTACTGGGCACTGTGGTCCTGTATACAACAAGGGCTATCCTCAGCCACTGGAAACACATTGTCCTGAGGGTGGGTGTGAAGGGGAGTCAGGCAGCATGATCCCATCACGGCTATGTCAAAGGCAGTAGGCTCCCCTGGAGAGCCTGTGATACGCTGTCACTCAGACTGTCCTAGTAGGTGCTGGGTAGCTCTGCTCTTAGGACAGTATGGGGCTTAGTCCCTAAGGGACCTTGAGACCCAGTCTGACCCCTGTGAAGCTGACCCTGGGTGACCTGCATGTCCCCCACTGCAGCCTCCATGCCAGCGTGCTGAGGAATGAGCCCAGCTCCCGCCGCTCAAGCAGTTCCACAATGCTGGACGGTGCTGGGGCCCTGGGCAAGTTTGACTTCGAGATCGCCGACCTCTTCCTCTTCGGGTGCCCACTGGGGCTAGTCCTAGCCTTGAGGAAAACAGTCATCCCCTCCCTGGATGGTGAGAGGCCTGCAGGGATAGGACAGGCTACATGAGCTGGACAGGGACCTCTGTGGATCAGTCACAAGGCCATGGTCACATCCCAGCCCTTTCAACATCTCTATCCACCAAAGGCCCTGTCCGTCCCTGCCTCTCCAGCAGCTCAGTCACCTATTCATCCCCTGAACCTGCTGCTTCATACCTCCCTTTCTAAGGCTGCTGAAGCAGTGGGGGTGCACAGCAGAGTCAGGGAGGTCAGATAAAACAGACCCAGTCTCTGGTATGGGGTCCATTCATAGGGACAGATGTGGCCATAGTGCCTCATGGTCCCTGGAAATGAGAGGTGGGGCCGTATCCTAGCATCCCAGTAATCCCTGATCTGTGCCAGCATTAACCAGCACAGCCCTAGAGCGGCTCAGACAAGCCAAGAGCAGGTGAACTATGGGGCCAAATTAAAATGAAGGCCCTGAACTCAGTGCCCCACCAATGCCTCTGCTTCTTCTTGTCTACAAGGTAGCAATGGCAGCTCTGTTGCCGAGGGGGACTCCACAACTGAGCATTCTCCCAGGGGGCGGCTGTCTCCCTGCAGGGGGACATCTGCCTTGCTCAGAAAAGCCTCATAGCTTCTTGTATGCATGCGGAGAACATTCTGTGGCATCCCCTGCCACCCCAAGGAAGACTTAGGTGGAATTACACATCCTGTTGTGAAAAGGCCAAGTTCAGAAAGCTTGGTGTGTGCTCCTGTGGGTGTGGATTAGAAGGGAGGGCACCTGCTGGACACTCACAGTGCCAGGATGCTGCCTAGGATTGGTGAGTACTGCTGGGGTGGCTTCAGCCTGTGTGTACCTGACACCTAGCTGAAGATGCACGTGCAGCCCCTAGGGGACCCTGGGCTAGAAGGGCCTCCACCCTGCTGCCCAACACATCCGCTTAGTGGCACACTGTGGCTCTTGCCAGTGTAGCTATCACCTTTCCAACGTAATAAAAGAGTTGGAATCGGGCGTGATGCCACATACCTGCAATCACTGCCCACAGGAGGCTGAGGGCTACACAGTGAGACCCTGCCTCAAAAAAATAAATCTATTAATAAAGGAAAATGATCCACACAGATCCCAAGTTGATAAAAACACAAGGCAAAGGTGGGTCCCAGCCCCTCCCCCCACCTACTACCCAGTCTTCTCTCTCTGCGCCCCCCCACTCCCAGTTTTCCAGCTGCGGCCAGCGTGTCAGCAAGTGTACAACCTCTTCCACCCTGCGGACCCTTCAGCCTCCCGCCTGGAGCCACTGCTGGAGCGGCGCTTCCACACCCTGCCGCCCTTCAGCATCCCTCGGTACCAGCGCTACCCCCTGGGGGATGGCTGCTCCACTCTGCTGGGTGAGGCTTTCAGGAAGGTGGGGGGTTCAAGTCGGGAACAACTGCTATGCTATAGCCCCCAGCATACAGTGGGTGCTCTCAAAGGGAAGCAGAGGCAGACACCTGTCCCCTGCAAGAGAAGAGTGAGGTGCAGATGTAGCCGTGCTCCCCATCCCTGTGGGGCAAGACTGTCAGAGCCTCCTGAGGGCTTACCAGCAACTGCTAGGGCTATGCTTACTCCCCCTCCTACTGCTTAGGGTCTTCAACCCAACAAGAAGGAGTTAAGGCCCTTCTGCAAGCTGGGGACCTTGTAGACTGGGTGGGCCCAGTGTGATGGCTGGGAGCATGGGAGGGACTGCCTTCAGAATGGCCCATCCTTGGCTGCAGCGTGAATCCTGGCGTCTTGTTGTTGTGTCCTGGTCCTCAAGGAGCCTTGTTTGTGTCAGCTCATGTGCAGATGGCCCACTTGAGTGTCTGTTCTTGTCCTCTGCTCTCTTCCCGTCTGCCTCCAGTCGAGACCGTGCAGAGAAACCCAGAGCTGGTCCTGGAGGGCGGCCCCCTGACCCCTCTCCCCCACGGGGACAGCTTCCTGGAGACCAGTATCCCTGTTCCCGTGCTCACCTGGCAGGATGGGCCCCGCCAGAGCCTGGGCTGTTCTGAGTGTGTGTACCCCCCACTCCTAGTGACTGATGTCTGCTTGGCTGCTCCCTTTGGTCCTTTACCCCTCTCATGCCCTCTCTGGCCACTCAATCTGTGGGACTTTGATAGCAAGGACATGGCCATGGGAAGTTAGTCTTGGTGACTCCTTTCTGTACATGATGATCCAGAAGCTGAAGTGACCCTAATGCAAAGTGGTCACAGCTTCCCAGAGACTGACAGAGGCTGTCCCACTATCAGACAGCATGTGACTTTCCAAGGGTGCTCTTTGTTTGACCTTCCTGAGGCTGTAGGGAGCAGACATAGGGTGAGGTCTCAAGAAGCCACTTCTCACCCCTCAGCTAGGGGAATACCTTGGTGCTGGCAAGGAGTTGGGACTTCTGGGACTCACTCCTTACCTCCCTGAGAATGTGCAGGCCTGATATGCCATCCAGACTGGTTCCTCCAGCTGGCCCCTGTACTGTCCTGCCTGCAACCTGGACCCTCGCACAGCCTCTGTCCTCAGATGCCATCAGGGGCTGGCTAGAGCCTATGTGTGAGGGCCATTCTGGGGTCGACCTTCTTAGTCCTCAGCCTATGCACAGCACCCCTGGAAAGCTGCCCAAGGCCCCTGCCCAAGCTCATGCTGATGTTCTGTGGGCTGGTCCAGGGTGGCCCAAGAGTGCAGCTGTGGAGCCAACTCTGGGGAAGAAGTGGCCAAGGAGGGCAGGAACCTATGCCTTGCCTCCCTACCCCATGTCTATGTCTATCTGTCCACCCTTCTCTGCTCAGCCCTCCCCTCCCTGCCCCAGCTCAGGCCCTTTGCTCTCAAGGCCCTAAAGCAGCTGCACCCTGGTGCACGCTGGACCCAGCAAGCTGGCCTCTCCCATTGCTGGGAGACCTAGGATCAGGCCTTCTCTTACCTGGACCTCTCTCCCTTTCCCCCCACAGCGGATGTGCTCCAGACCCACAACACAGTCTTCCAAGAACATGCAGCGCCCTCGTCACCTGGCACAGCCCCTGCTAGCCGGGGTTTCCGCAGAGCCAGTGAGATCAGCATTGCTAGTCAGGTGTCAGGCATGGCCGAGAGCTACACAGCATCCAGCATTGCCCAGAGTGAGTAGTATCCCCTATGCTTCCACCATAGATATTCCAGCTGGGGACCATGGGAAGAGGGTGATAGTGGTGTCTGTCTAGCAGGAGGTGGGTCCTCAACCTTGCAGGGCCAGGGGACTTCCACTACAGTGGCTGCTAGCAGTGCCAGCCTGTGCTGACCTCACTGGAATGGTAGAAAAAAGGCTGTAGTGAGCAGCTGGGCCATGGCTGGGACTGCTGTAGGGTTTCTGAGACTTCAGCTGTCTTAAGGGTCTTCCCTTGATGGGTCCTGGTTCTACCCTAATATCCTCCATCCTCCCTGGTCTGCTACCAATGTAGGGGCCCCAGGGCTGTGTGTGTGTGTGTGCGCGCGCGCGTGCTCGTGTGCATGTGCATCTGAACCATTCCCCTTGTTCTTGCTCCTCAGAGGGTCCCTCATCGCTCAACCACACCCCCAGCATCAGGCGCCTATCCTTGCTCGCCCTGCCCCCCCCATCCCCTACCACCCAGGGTCCCCGTGCCAGGGCAAGGCAGGTGAGCCCAAACCTGGAGAGGGCCCCCTGCCTCCCTGACTTGGACATCGGAGAAGGTACCCAATCTGCAGCACTCTCCCCTCTAACTCGAGGTCATTCACCGGTGCCAAGCATGTTTCACTAGCTCACTGCAAGGCCCCACCTGCCGACTCCTGCTGAGGCTAACAGGAAACACAGCCTGGGGTGGGGAGGATGCAGGTCTCTAGGGAGGAGAGAGCAGGACTAGAGCTTCCTGGGGGTGCTGTCTCACAGGTCATGGCAGAACTCAGGGGAGCTAAGCCCATGAAGCAGGCACCAGATAGGCACCTATGTGCCGCCACCAGGCACGGCATATCCCATGCTATATCTCCCTTGAGAGAGGACAGAGTCCCTCTGTCTTGAAGGCCCTAGGCCTCATTACTCACCTTCCACCTCTGCAGCAGGCAAGGCACGGGAAAAGGGCAGCAGGCCTTACTTGGAGATTCTAGAACTGTCAAATCAAGGTGTCTCTGTTCCTTCTTTTACATCTCTGAGCCTTGGGAACAGGAAGAAGAGCAGGCCGGGCAGGTCCTAGGGTAGGGGCTCTTCTTGACCGTCATCCACATTGGGACATCCTCACGTCCCTCAGCACTGCCACAGGGCTTTGTACTCCATGCGGCAGGGCTGCCTGTAGGCATTTTCTACACTTACCTGCTTGCCTGTAACCAGCCTGGGAGAAAACCTGCTTTGACTGCACCTGGGGGGGAGGGCTAGTCT
Organism: Uromys caudimaculatus; assembly: GCA_028551405.1. Classification (NCBI taxonomy): domain Eukaryota; kingdom Metazoa; phylum Chordata; class Mammalia; order Rodentia; family Muridae; genus Uromys; species Uromys caudimaculatus. The sequence goes on from CM052721.1 coordinate 29,110,860, forward strand.
GAGAGGAACAGGCCTGAGTGCCAGGTGACCCGCTAGGGTCTCTGTCCGGGAGCCCAGCAGGGCAATCACAACCCTTCCTCCTGGCAGTTGCTGCGAAGTGGTGGGGCCAGAAGCGGATTGACTACGCCCTGTACTGCCCCGACGCCCTCATGGCCTTCCCCACAGTGGCCCTGCCCCACCTCTTCCACGCCAGCTACTGGGAGTCAACTGATGTGGTCTCCTTTCTGCTGAGACAGGTACCTGCTGCCCGGATATACCTGGGCCTTACAGGATCCCTGAGAAAGTGCAAGGGCTCCTCCCTGCCCCGTCAGGCCAGGTACCCAGCGTAGGTTGGTGTTGGAGTAGGACAAGTACGTATCCACAGCAAAGATGGACGCTGGCTGGGCTAGGAGGGGTGGACGAGAGGAGAGGGTTTGATAGCCCTGCAGACCCTGCCAGGTGCCCGCTGCCAGCTCCTGGGACGGCTGGGTCCTTTTCCAGAGCAGCCACCCAGGTTTGAGCCTGCCCCATGGCCTGCCTCTGTCCCCCAGGTCATGCGGCATGACAGCTCGAGCATCCTAGAGCTGGATGGCAAGGAGGTGTCAGTGTTCACACCTTCGCAGCCCAGGGAGAAGTGGCAGCGCAAGAGGACCCACGTGAAGCTGCGGGTGAGGGTCCTCTCGGTGCTCAGGCCCGTGGTCATCACCCTGTCTAGTCCTGTGCAATCAGAAGCTTTGTCACACTGCTGTGAGCTGGCACTGAGGAGTGGGGGGGAGCTGGGAGGGAAGAAAGGACAGCACGGCTGGCTCCCTCTCTGCCTGGCCTGGCTAGGTTGTTGGCTGGACCACAACCCTCAGACCTACTCACAGAGGTATTAGGTGAGCCCAGAAGACCCCATTCTTCTCCTCACCTCCCCTTGCCCTCCTCTTCCCTCCCCTCCCCCAGAACGTGGCAGCCAACCACCGGATCAATGACGCAGTTGCCAATGAGGATGGCCCGCAGGTTGTGACAGGCCGGTTCATGTACGGGCCCTTGGACATGGTCACCCTGACTGGGGAAAAGGTGAGGATGTGGGGCCCCGAGGGGCTAGACTTACCTCCCTTCCCCAGGCCAGGGCCAGGTGGTAACCAGCTTCCCTGGGCTTCAGGTGGACGTGCACATCATGATGCAGCCGCCCTCAGGCGAGTGGCTATACCTGGACACTCTAGTGACCAACAGCAGTGGGCGTGTCTCCTATACCATTCCAGAAACACACCGCCTGGGGGTAGGCGTCTACCCCATCAAGATGGTGGTCAGGTACGTGCCTCTGGTGGGGCAAGTAGAGCGGGGCCTCCTGGGCATAGGAGGGAGTGGGTGGCGGTGGGAGGGAGGGGGTGGGCCGACGCTCTGGCTGGTTCTGATGAGCTATCTCCGACAACCAGGGGAGACCACACATTTGCCGACAGCTACATCACTGTGCTCCCCAAGGGCACAGAGTTTGTGGTCTTCAGTATCGACGGCTCCTTTGCTGCCAGTGTGTCCATCATGGGCAGCGACCCCAAGGTGCGCGCCGGGGCTGTGGACGTGGTGCGGTGAGTGTGGCTGTCAGGTGGGTGGGCTGCAGGCCAATGGGGGAGGAACCTGTGCCACCACCGACTGGTGTGCCCTTGAGCAAGCTGTTGGCAAGCCTGTTGTCAGTCGTTTCCGAGGGTGCTCCTTTGAGGGTACGTAGGGTAACCGCCACGCGCTCAGTGCCAGCGAGGCTCGACACTGCCATTCACCCTCGTTACAGCTGGCCAGTGTGTCTCCACTTTTTGAGACAGGCTCTCACTAAGTTGCCCAGGCTGCCTTGAACTTGCCATCCTCCTGCCTCAGCCTCACAAGTATCTGGGATTACTTGGGGAAGCTGAGCACCGCAAGGCTCAGCTGAAGATGTACTCTTCAGTGGCTCAGATGAGCTCTAGCTGGGCAGGAAAGAGGAGGGCTCAAGGAGGAGAGCAGCCATGGGACACCATGCCTGCCCCTTGCCTCCACAGACACTGGCAGGACCTGGGCTACCTCATCATCTATGTGACCGGCCGGCCCGACATGCAGAAGCAGCGGGTGGTGGCATGGCTGGCTCAGCACAATTTCCCTCACGGTGTGGTATCCTTCTGTGATGGCCTGGTGCACGACCCACTACGCCACAAGGCTAACTTTCTGAAGCTGCTCATCTCTGAGGTGGGGATTGGGAGGACTGGGTAAGGAGGGGAGGGCTGGGAGGCCCGGCCTGTGCCCATGGTTGTCTCGTCCACAGTTGCACTTGCGCGCACATGCGGCCTACGGCTCCACCAAGGATGTGGCAGTCTATAACTCCATCAGCCTGTCTCCCATGCACATCTACATTGTGGGCCGCCCCACCAAGAAGCTGCAGCAGCAGTGCCAGGTAATGGGGTTCATTGAAGGGCACCCGTTCCTTGGGAAACCCCAGGACACTTAACAGCCTGCCCCTGTCACTCCTCTGCAGTTCATCACAGATGGCTACGCGGCCCACCTGGCCCAGCTCAAGTACAATCATCGGGCACGTCCAGCCCGGAACACAGCCACACGCATGGCTTTGCGCAAGGGCAGCTTCGGCCTACCTGGCCAGGGTGACTTCCTTCGCTCTCGGAATCACCTGCTCCGCACCATCTCCGCTCAGCCCAGTGGGCCCGGCCATCGGCATGACCGGACACAGACCCAGATGGACAGTGAGCAGCGAGGCCAGCGCAGCATGAGTGTGGCGGCCAGCTGCTGGGGCCGTGCCATGACAGGCCGGCTTGAACCAGGGGCAGCCCCAGGACCCAAGTAGGACACCCTCAGGAGGTGCTGTGGTCTCCATGGTGCTAGGCCAGGGCACCGGCCCTCCTGGGAGGCCTGGCCTGGGCACACAGAGGTGGCTGGGGACAAGCATAGACATGGCCTGAGAGCTTGTCCCAGGGCCTCTTGGAAGACATGGCCATGCCAAGACAGTCCTCCCAGCCTTGCCTAATGCCCTAGGCTCTGAGGAGCCCAGCTGGTCATGGAAACTGGCCGGATGTCCAGCCCATGATGGAAGAGGAACCAGGATTGGCCACTTAGCCCAGCCTGGGAGGCATTCCTGGACGTCTTGCTCTGTGTTGATCTCAGCCTCCTGGTGCCAGGCATGGGTCTCGACCCTGCCTGCCACCTCCCTGTCCACTGGCACCCCTTCCCATTTGGTAGCAGTTCCAATGGGGTCCAGCCTGCTTCTTGTTGACTCCAGTTCTCAACTGTCCAACCTCACTGGTTTTGCACTGGTTTTTGAGAGCGGAGACCTGTTACCATCTCCTGGCTCCAGACATGTTGACATGCATGAAAATCCAGTCTCTGCTGATCCAGGGCCTGTCACCACACAGAATATTCCAGTATGGAAAATCTTCACGTAAGCAGGAGAGAAAGGCCATATCTTAATTTCTGCTGCCTGCCTGGCCTGTCGATACCACGGCAGCCCAATGGCAGTCCCAGACTGCTACCCACCTGTCCACCTGCCCCACCTAGAGCTCAGTGCAGTCCCAGAACTGATGTCACTCCGGGCCCTGAGCACAGCACAGGTGTGAGGCCAGCAGAGTGCACAGCTGGCTCTTGATAGCCCACCTTGGGCAGCTGGACCTGGAGAAGCCTGGCCTCCACCAAAACTCCTCGCCTGCCATGGGCTAGGGCCCCATGCCATGGCTGCTGCCCACCGCGTTTCTACGCCTTTCTACTTCTCCATCTGGTTTCTATAAGGTTTTTTTTAACAGGCAATCCTCGGCTGCTTCCTTTTCTTAACTCAGTGTCAGCGCAGCCTGCTACATTAGGAACACCCAGCACTGTGACAGGGTCCCACTCAGTCTGGCCTGTGGGCCCTGCACCTGGCCCACAATTCCACTGACTTCCTACTCTGGGGTGGGTGGGGCTCTTAGGTTTTCTCAATGCCATTCCGTTTAATGTCAACTCCAAGAAGCCACAGCTCACTTGTCAGCTTAAGGGCATACAGCCATTTTATTTCTCCCCAAACAAGGATGGACATCCTACACAGTGGGTCTGAGCCCTGCCTTCCACGCAGCACTGACGGCAATTCTCCTGCACCTTCCCTGCATTGGCTGAGCCCACGTAGCTCAGGCCCACTGTCCAGTGATGGGGCTCTGTGCCCGAGTAGCTGCCAAGCTGGACTCAGACGCAGGGCCACGTGGCTGGGCACAGCAGGGGTACAGGAGACACTGACTTTGCTGTGTAGATATATACAGCACAGGGTCGTGGGATTCTCACCATGGCAGGCCTACCCAGGAAGAAAGCTATTTATTTTGTGCAGAGGATAAAAAAAATGTCTGGAGGGGTGAGACCTTGAGGGTCTTCTCATAAGGTGTAGCTTTGTGTTGTTTCTAGCATTCTGTATAAAGCAGTGATTATTTTATGGACCAAGATTCCATGGAACTGTCACAGTAAAAGTGCAATATCTGCCCCACCACTCCCCACTCCCACAGGAAGCTGCTGGCCGGACAATCACTGCCCCACCGGGGGCCCCAGGGGCCAGGGCCTCCTCCCTCAGCCCCACCCGTCTTGCCTCAGCCTAGGTGACCAGCCATTGGGAGAAGCACCTGGAAGCCTCGGGCCACCTGGGGTCAGTGGGCTTGGCCTCTCCTTTGTGCAGCCCCTGTGGCTCTGAATGCCCATGCCTGCCCAGTCGCCAGCCATGCCAAGGTCAACAGCAATAGTCTCCTGGGCTCTCCCAGGGCCCTCAGCCATAGATGGTGAGATGGGCAGCCTTCCCCAAAACCTCACTCAAGTCTGCTTTTTGCCTCCCTTAAGATTTCCTTTGGCTCATTCTCTTGAGGAAGTTCCACTTTTACAGAAAGTAAGAGAGATAGGTCAAAGTCCTTTAAAAATACCAAAAAAATGTTTACAGTGTCAGGTGCTGAGCTGCAGGGCTCAGGCCTGGCCATTCGTAACCAAAGGGTGAGGCAGTCCTTGCTGACTGCCGCCCAGCCCAGGCCTGTTAGAATAGAGCCTTAGTCAGTCCCTCCCCGTCCCCATCCTGTCCCCAGTCCCCAGGACTGAGCCTCGATGCCACCCAGCACCAACCACCTGCCTTCTCTTTGATTTCTAAAGAAGGATTCAGCAAAGCTCCCCCATCCCCTTCCCTGCTGTGTGAGCTACCCACCACCCTACCCTGTTCCACCTTCACATCTCAGACCCCTCCCATATGTCCTTGTACTGTCTGTTTCTCTGGACCATTGTGTGAACTGTGTCCCAACCTCACCCCATGCTGTCCCTGTATCGTCTGGCCTGAGTGTGCTCTCTGTATACTATGTCAGTCTGTTACACCAATTAAAGAAGCGGGAGGCTTCCTTCTGGTCTCATTACTGTGGTGGCACCCGTGGGTCTCCTGGTGTGGGGGGGCACCCGTGGGTCTCCTGGTGTGTATGGGGGCACCCATGGGTCTCCTGGTATGTGTGGTGGCACCAGTGGGTCTCCTGGTGTGTGTGGTGACACCTGTGGGTCTCCTGCTGTGTGTGGCCACCCATGGGTCTCCTGCTGTGTGTGTGGGGGCACCCGTGGGTCTCCTGGTGTGTGTATGGGGGCACCCGTGGGTCTCCTGGTGTGTGTGGCGGCACCAGTGGGTCTCCTGGTGTGTGTGGTGACACCTGTGGGTCTCCTGGTGTGTGTGTGGGCACCTGTGGGTCTCCTGCTGGGGAGGGCACCTATGGGTCTCCTGCTGTGTGTGGCAGCACCTGTGGGTCTCCTGCTGTGTGTGTGTGTGGGCACCCGTGGGTCTCCTGCTGTGTGTGGGGGGGCACCCGTGGGTCCCTGCTATGTGTGTGTGTGGGCACCTGTGGGCCTCCTGCTGTGTGTGTGGGGGCACCCGTGGGTCTCCTGCTGTGTATGTGGGGGCACCCGTGGGTCTCCTGCTATGTGTGTGTGGGGGCACCCGTGGGTCTCCTGCTGTGTGTGTGGGGGTACCCGTGGGTCTCTTGGTATGTGGGGGTTGGGGGGTGTGGAGACTCATGCCATCTTTCTCCAGAGACGAGCACATCTCTCTCCAGAAGTCAAATGGCTATAGTTCCACTCCTCAGCACAAAATGCAACAGGACAGGAACTCTGTGACTGAGATCTTTTAATAATGACACTCCGCTGTCCAAGTAGGTGCTTAGGCCACCCACTGCACCCGAGGATTCTGGGCTGTAGGAAAGGCACCTGGACCCATCAGTCTCCAAGCCACCGACAGTGGTTCACAAAACCTGGCATGGCAGGGCCCTCAGGGAAGCAGGCCTGCTCGCATCTGGAAGGCCAGGCCATCCCCTCGAGTGGCTTGCTGAGGAAGGAAACAGGTTGGAAGCATGAGAAACTAAGTGTAGACACAGTGTGGGCAGAGCATGGGCAGATCGGTGCCACCAACCTTGTTGATCTCTCGGTGTCGTTCTTTGGTTACGATTTCCTCTAAAACCTCACCATCTCCCTTGATGAGCCTGGGGGTAGAGGTCATCAGCTTAGCAAGAAGGAGTCAGGGATTCTCATGCCACCGTAACAGAAACAACCACCCAAGGAAAGGGATCCGAGGGCTCAAGCCCAACTATCTTGAGAAGGGGGTACCTGGGTGTTCCTCCCAATCAATTACCACTCTTGGGACAGAATGGAGACAGTCCAGGTAGGCCCTCCCTGTCAGCCTGCACCATTAAACCATTAACCAAGACCAGCCAACAACAACCATTTGAAAAGCATCAAGGTGCCTCCACTCCTGCAACTCCACAAGAGGCACAGCTGAGATGTCACATCACAAGTGACCATTTTCCCCACACTGTTACAGAAATGGTAACAGCTCCCCACCCGAGCACATCCTGGACCAATACTCTGAACTGAACGGAGGGCAGGACTATCTGGTTGTGCCTTCTCTACCACACCTTGTGCGTCCTGTCTCTGGGTCCACCACCTTTCGAATAACGCTCTGTCGAGCATCCCACTCCTCCTTTGTCATGGGCTTCATGGCCTGGATTCGAGACTTCTGCTCATCCGTCAGGACTGGAAGAGAATATGGAGGGGGTGTCAGACCTGGGGAGAGGGCCCTCTTCCCACCGCATGCTGGCCCACATGGTACCTGGACCATCATTGTCTTCCCCAGCTGATCTGTGCCACTGATCCAGTGAGGGGCCGGGCAGAGCCTCAGCCTGGTGCACCACCACTGCCTTCTCCTTGCCTCTCTTCTTCAGCTTCTTCTTCCGTTTTTTCTTCTTCTTCCTCTTCTTCTTCTCCTTGTGCTTCACTCTCTTCTTCCGGCCATCACTGGAGGATGAGGACGAGGCGGAGCTAGAAGAACTGGAAGAGGAGGAGGAGGAAGAGCTGGATCTCGATGTCGTCCGGGCCTTGTGCTTGCTTCTCTCTGTGATGCAGAGAGAAGGTAAGGCCTCTGTCCCCCGCTCTAGCCTGAAGCAGGTTCAGACCTCTACATGGTAGGACCCTCCCAATAGGCTCTCCAAGAGAACATTTGGAACCTTCTTTGGGGTTCTAGAAGTCACTATGTGCCTGGCAGGATGACCAGGCTCGACCTCGATGACCCAATGCATTAAAGGAATGAGTAAGGCACACCCTCCACTCAACAGAACCTCCTTGACACCCTAGGGCCTCAGTCCAGGTTCCACCCGGAATCCCTCGATCCCTGGGGAAAGAGGGGCCGACCCTGTAGATGCAAGCCTCCCGCAATGCAGACACCACATATCCCTTTTCCGGTCTCCGTGGTCCTCACCCTCAACACCGGAGGTGCTGCTGGCCTTGTGACCTTGGGATTTGGAGACTGAACAGTTCCTCGAGGCGTCCTTACTACTCTTCTTACTTCGCTTTTCTGACCCTCGCCGACCACGGGACCGACTGCGACTTCTTGAGCGCTTGCGAGAGCCAACGTGAGCCATAGCGAGGCGGGCTAGAGATCGGAAGAAAAGCGCTTAACCTGCGACTCTTCTTGAGCACCTCCGCAGAGATGAATCCAAACTCAGCGCCAACGAGGCCTGATCCTCGGGGCGCCTAGTACCCATTCCTGCCGGAGAGAGCCCAGGGCTTAGTGATCCCAGCTCCTCCGACTCCGCACCGAGGTCCCTTTAAGGGCCTGCCCCGCCCACACGCCTGCGCACTGGACTTTGCGCTACGGGGAGGGAACTCGGCAGCTTTCCTCACTGCAATAGGGCTGCCTGGCTCCCCAGAGATGAGTCTCGAGGCTGCCGGGTTCCCACATCAACCATTAGACCGCAGCATGCCTTTGCGCGAGGAAACGGCGGCGGGCCCGGTTCTTCCGGTCTGGGGCAGTCCCGGAAGATCATCCGGGTGTACTTTGAGTCTATAATATCCTTAGTTCCGGGACCCTGGGTTCCGCCTCTAGGGAGCCCACCTCTAACAAGAATGAGAATCCTCCTTGTACCTCCACGTAGGTAGGAGAAGGTCGTGGTCTAGGGCCACCCGCAAGCCCACAAGACTGAGAGCTCCGCCGAGCTAAGATGTCTGGAGTTTCCTACATCACTCAGTACTAGAGGTTGCAAACCCATTTCCCCTCCAGGAGCCATAGGTCATGACAACCAAGTAAGCAATGAACTACCGGCCTGTCGAGTGTGCTGCTGAGACTCTCTTGCATCTTCTTTTTGCAGTCAGAATGGAGGCTGATGTTACTGTATCTTGCTATTTTCCCAGGGAATCTGGAGTTCAAGACTTATGACAGAGCCGGGCAGTGGTGGTGCATGCCTTTAATCCCAGCACTCGGGAGACAGAGGCAGGTGGATTTCTGAGTTCGAGGCCAACCTGGTCTACAGAGTGAGTTCCAGGACAGCCAGGGCTACACAGAGAAACCCTGTCTAGAAAAACCAAAAAAAAAAAAAAAAAAAAAAAAGACTTATGACAGAAGTCCCCCAAGATTGCAAATATGTGACCCGAACAGTGTGCACAACTACATACACCCCTCATCCAATCTCGGAACCACCAATTGCAAGCTCTTAAATAACAATAGCAAACAGGACTGTTACAAAGTGCTTTATAAACGTCAACTCGTTGGGCTGTCATAACAACCAGGGTCTTATCGAGTGCCAGAACAGAGACTTGAACCCAGAAAGTCTGGACCCCTCAATCTCCAGCACTGCTGATAGAGCAGTGAACTTCTCTAAGTCCCCTGAGCCAGCCTCTCTGAGGTAGATGTCTGGTGAAACCCCCTCCTCCCTTGCTGTCCAGCCCCATCTCTGAGCCACTGACTGAAGCAACCTTCCCTCAGTCAGAGCTCCCCAGGGGTCAGGCTGGGGCCGGACATCATTCAATGAAAACCATGTCTTTTCCTGGCTTCTTCTCTTCCTGGCCCTGCTCCACCCTAGACCCTCAGTACTTCATCTCAAACAAGGTTTGTCTTTCAGCAGTTCTGTCTTACTACAAATCATCTGTCCAAAGAATGACCCAGAAGTCTGTGTGTCCTTTTGACCCAAGGAGTGGCATGGCTTCAGAGTTTATTTCTGCCCTCCCTGCCCAAGATGGCAAGTTTTCTGCTGCCACAGCACCAATACCTCCGGGAGAACCAGCCTCAAGCCAACACACATACATCCACTGTGGCAGGCTCCTCCCGAGTGAAGCCATCACCGAAACCCTCTTCATCCACCAGGTCTGGCTTCTGGCAGCACATGGGACAGAGGCGATTTCGAACAGCAGATGCCCGGAGCCACACGACAAGGTTCCAGCGTTCTCCGGTGCACAGGGGCCGAGCCCCATGCAGCTGGCCACCACGATGCAGGATACCATGGCCCACCACATGATCCACTTCCAGGGTCTCCTTCAGAGCTGCAGGTGCCTACAGATGACGTGGTTCAGGCCGTAGCACTCACATCTGCCTGGGCCCCACCTGGTGGGTTTCACTCACCTGGAAGAGGCCCCCAAAGTATAGGGCACCTCCTGTGAAGTCCTTGCCCAGAGCCACATTGAGGGTGAGCTCAGCATTATCATAGTGGCAGCCCAGCTCCAGGTCCTGGCCCAGTGCATACTTGACCACGAAGGCACGGTGGCTATCAAGGTGGCCCCCACCACAGTCTGGGTACAGCAAGGCCATCAGCGGCAGCAGGAAGCGTTCCCTCAGCGGTGTCACCAGTGGGTCATCTAGGCCTAGCTCGTGCATCAGTACCTAGGAAGGATTCCCAGGAGATTCACCCTGCATCCCCATATCTTTGCTAAAGATGTTGCTAAGGGCAAAAGCTGTTTATTTTCATGGTAGTCTTTGGGCTCAGAGTGGGGCAGGTAGCCTGCCTGCAGCACCTCAGAGGAGCCTCCCACCCGAGCTGCCCCCACTCACTCCCTTGATTCACAGGCAAGGCCTCACCCACCCCATGGTTGTTCATGGTGTTGGGCCTTCCCTTGGGCATGTCTGACTGCTCAAAGTGCTCCAGCTCCTCCAGTAGGGTCTGGCAGAACTTGGCAGAGAACACTGGCACCCGATAAATACGTTTCTCCTCTGAAGAAGGAGAGGCAGATAGTGAACCTGGAGCTGCAATTCAATGCTCTCAGGAACCAGCCTGTCATCTTACTGTCTCAAGCCTGCTTCCTCTGTACAATGGGGACAGTGATTTACTGTCCTGATTCTAGCTAGATGGTCAATGACTGGATGAATGAGGGAATGGATGAATTAATGAATAAATGAGATGCAGACTGGATCCACTGGTCTTTCCAGTTCCTCGTAGCTCCTATTTTTAGACCAGAGATGAGAAGTAAAGCACCCAGGCTTGCCTGGCTTTGCTGGCACATGTCTTTAATCCCAGCACTTGAGAGGCAGAGACAGGAGGATCTCTGTGAGTTCGAAGCCAGCCTGGTCTACAGATTGAGCTCCAGGACAGCCAAGGTTACATAGAGAAACCCTGTCTGGAACCCCTGCCCCACAAAAAACCCACCCAACTTCCCATATCCAAGTATCTCAGGCTCTGCCCACCCCCACCTGGTGCCAGCTGGTGATGGGGCCTTAGGTGACATTGTCTCCAGGCGCTGGAGAAGGCCCCCAAGATCTGCGCCTGGGGATGCACTGTATTCAGCTGCAGCCATAAATTCAGGGGCCAGAGCATCGTCCTGGGAGCAGAACATGGGGCAGCTGTGAAAAGTTAGCTCCCACCAGAGCAGCCTCCTCCTCGGCCAACCCAAGCTCACAGGCCGGCCTGGTACCTGCAGTGAGCTGTAGACCTCAGGCCTCGCTGGATGGTAAGCGCTGGCAATGAGAGCTTTCCTGGCAGCTGATTCCTGTCCCAACCTGCGGCGGCGCCCAACCTCCTGCTCAAGCTGGGTCGGCAAAGGCAGTTAGTTACAAACCAAGGTCCCCCACCTCCAACGCCATTGTACATATGAAGACACTGAGGCCCAGGAAGACCAAAGTGGAGCCTAGGCTGGAGGGCAAGTCTCCCTACACTTCTAAACCTGCCAGGGGCCACTGCAGCTGTCAAGGTGACCTAACAGCTGAAATAGGGGTTATGGCCCCGTCTATCCCACTCAGCTGATGAGAAGGGGATGCTGTAGGCAATTTAGTCTTTCTCGCTCTCCCTCCTGGACCAGATCTAGGAGTGGGAGTGAGTGGAAGTAGGAACAGGAAAAAGCGGGCTAAGAAGTCTTTCAGGGTCAAGGACTCCAGCGAAAGGACTGGCGGGGTACGTTACCTCCTCCAAGAGTTGCTGGAAGTCCTTGGAGGTGACACAACCACGGCTGCGCAGGATCTACGAGCGGAAAGGCCAGTTAGCAGGAAGGATTAAGTGACCCTAGGCTAGTGAATAAACAGCTCCGAGCCTTAGCGCCCCCCACCCTTGTCACGGAGACGAAAGTGACAGAATCATCGAAAGATCTGTAAAAATTTCTGTCCACTGTACTCCGCACGCGTGTTCTCAGCTTAATAGATAGCTGCCATCCTGCAGCGACAGGCCAAGTATGCACACGGGGTTTGCACCACCGGCAAAGCCATTCCTGATGTCCGGGCCCCTCCTGCAGTTAATGCCTCCCCCATTCCCCCACCCCACCCCACCCCACCCCACCCCACCCCACCCCACCCCACCCCACCCCTTACCGGGCCGTAGTCACCGCGCAGCTGCTGCTCATCCCGGAAGCTCAGGTGCAGCCCGTAGCGCGCCACGTACAAGTTCTGGGAGCAGAAGCAGGCGCAGCGACAGAAGCGCCGCGGGGCGGCCGTCGCCATGGTGAAGCGGCCGCACCAGCTTCCTTAGCGGTACTTCCGTATACGTCACCGCCGAAGGCGTGGCGCCGGCAGCCAAGGGGCCGCTGAAAATTCCTAACTGCAGAAAATAACGAAGACTGGGCAGGAACGAGTAGAAAGACACTTCCCTGGAGAGGCGGAGGTGTCCCCAGCACAGAGTACGGACGAACAGCCCCCGATTTACAGCGGGTGAGATGGGACAGTCACAGGACGCAGACAGTGCGGGACTCTGAGCCTTTATTTAAACGCTGCCCTGTCTCCTACTAGAAATTTCTTTGCGGAGCCTCCTGACGCAGCGTGCAAGACAGGACGGTTATGGATTCTGAGACGAGACCACGGCGCCGGCTGTGCGGGTGAGCTTGGGTTAGGCATTCACCGCTCGTCCCTGCCTGCCCCAGAGGGTGTCTCCTCAAAAACCCTCCGTTAAGTGTCACATCCTGCCGCTCTTCCATAGGATGCAGTGTGGGCGGGGGAGGGCGTGTCTGTGGTGGTCACACCCCTCATCCTGGTCAAGTTCAAGTATTTGTGTTGAAGTTTTCCTGGGTGTGTGCCCTCACCTCAGGGACCGCTGACTGTAAACACAGCGGGCATCCCGAAACAGGTCTGCAGAGCGGTGAGGCTCATGGGTAACCAAGGTGCCTAGAAAGGAGGAAGTCGTGTCACCTGGAACTGACCCTGCTCAGCTTGGAATGGGCATGAAGTGGCAAAGTCCTTATCCCAGATCAGCTCCCAGCTTTTCAGCTCCCACCCCTAGAGCAAACATCACGAAAGGTCTGTTACCGTGAAACTAAGGCTCAGAAACGCAGGTCTGGCCCACGCAGCCAATCAGGAGCTAGATGGGATCTGAATTCAGGAGTGTGCCCTGTGAGTGCCCTCGGGCCCTCCCACCATAGGGGTCTCTGAGTGGGGGAACCCAATGGCGACTTCTCTTTGGACTGCTTTGGTATGGTTTCACTGATTATGCCTCTGTGAATCTCCGTGGAGTCACACAATGGATGCAAGCGTGCATGGACCTTCTGTAGTCGCATCTTCACGCTACCAGCAATCTGTTCACATGTGTTCACCGGCAATCTCCACATCCGGAAGCGTCTCCCACTGATGTCACATGCTCTCACATATACCCTCCTCACATAAGCGTTCCCCCACACACATCCACACCCCACAGGATAGTGCATCCCAGGTTCCTTTTTCTACAGCAAGCGCAGCCCTGTCCTACCTGTGACTGGAAAGAAACTCTGGACCTCAGTGGAAAGGGGTGTGGCCTTCGCAACTGTGACTCGGGGCCTGGTCTTCCTTTCCCGCTGTGATCATCAGCACCTTTGGAGGTCAGGTTCCCTAAGTCCCCGTGCCCTCCTAGAACTACAGGGAACTGCAGATGGCCCTTGATCTCTGAGCAAAGCTTACAACAGCCTGATTGGTTTGCATGCTGGCTGCACAGGAGCAGTAAGACTCTCCTAAGTGTGAGTGTGCAAGGAATGCAAATGAGTGTGCCAGTGTGCCGCGTTACAAACTCCTTGCCTAGGCTGCCGTTGCTAATTACCAAAAATTGATCGACATTCTCTCATGATTCTGGTGGCCAGAAGTTCAAAATCAAGAATTGATGAGCTCCAGCTTCTGTGAGAGAATCAAGCAGAACTGTTCTCTGAGGGGCTAGGAATGGCTCAGGCTTAGCATCCACATCTTCTGTGGTGTCTTGCAGGACTACATCTCTCCAGCCTAATGGTTCCTAAGGCTGCTACCCTTTAATATAGTTCCTCATGGCCTGACCCCCAACCGTAAAGTGATTTTCATTACTACTTCATAACTGTAAATTTGCTACTGTTATGAATCATAGTGTAAATATCCGTGTTTTCTGATGGTCTTAGGTGACCCCTGAGAAAAGGTCAGTAGATCGCCCAAAGGGGTAGTGACCTACAGGTTGAGAACTACTGCCCCAGCATCTATGTGACTCGTGGTTTTCTCTCCTATGTGCAGCCCTCCTGTAGGCCTGCAACCACAGCCCAGGAGAGGCAAAGACAAGACGATCCCTGGGGCTCAGTGGCCCACCTAGAAGAGATGAGCTCTAGCTTCGGTGAAAGACTCTGCCTCAAAAACTGAGGCGATGAAGCACTGAGGAAGATCTGACATCAACCTCTGACCTCCGCACAAACATGCACGCATGTGCACATGCACCCGAACATGTCCAAAGAAGCATCGGCTAATGTTCTCAACGTTACCTATGTGCAGTTTGCTCTTTACAATTCTATTCTTGACACAGAAAAGTGAGTGACAAGGGGGTCAGTTGGACTGACCCATCCAAGGTCACACCGCTTGTGAGTGATAGGTTTGGAACTGAACTCAAGCCTAACACCGAGAATCCTTCCTAAAGGGACAGCCTAGTCTCCAGCAGTTCACCTCCTTTCAGATGTGAGGTCACTGGTCCACAGGGAACCCAGCCTCTGACTCTGTGTCCAAATAACAGGGCTGTAAGGACCCGCTTCCTCTGCAGGGACGTGGTCCCTGCTGCCAGGCCAGCCTGACAAGAAGGTGTTGAAATTTAGTTTCACACCTGCCTCGATTTCTCTGGAAGCCTGCCCACTCTCCGCTGGGAGACCCAGGATGCCCAGCTCTCCACATGGCCGCTATGCCTTACCTGACTGAATTCCATGGTTTATAGAAGTTTGCAGGTTCATTGATCCCTTTAGATTGCCCCTCCTCTAGCACCACCCCTCCATGCAAACAGTGTCCACTTCCCCCTGCCCCAGTCCAGGCTCTATCACTAAGGGGAACAGCCCAGAAACATCGAAGGAAGCTCTGAGTCTTGTGCCCGGTTGGGCAGCACTGACCTGGGTCTCCTGTGACCCCCTCATACACATACATCTTGAAGTGCGTGTGTGCGTGTGTGTGTGTGTGTGTGTGTGTGTGTGTGTGTGTGTCTCGGCATGTGCACATGCACACAGGTGTCCTCAGAGCTGGAACTGCAAGTCACTGGTGTGGGTGCTGGGAACCAAACTCAGGCCCTCTCTTATTTGTTATTACTGCTTGCGCGTGGAGGCCAACAGACAGCTCTGTGGAGCTGCATTTCTCTTTACATCCTGATGCAGATTCTGGCCCTTCAGGCTCTTGCCACAAGAAGTCCTTTGTCCTGAGGGGCCCTCCTTGCTGCCCCTCCACTATAGTCTTTGAAAGACGTGTGCTCTGTGTCTAGATTCATCACTGTGCACGTGGATGTACCAACCGCCCTTCCACTGTCGTTGACAAGATCACCTTTATCCGCTGAATTGCCTCGATTTTCTTTTCAAAGGTGGACTGATGGTGTCTGTGGGTTTATATCTGGGCTGTCTGTTCTGTTTCACTGGACTCTTGACTCTTCTGCCAATGCCACAGTGCCTCAGGGACTGGAATCTTCATAGTAACTTTTTAAAACGTCCTGTCTTGATAGTTACTTAGTTTACGGCTACAAGCGTCTTTCCTGCATATAGATTTATATGCTACGTGCATGCAGTACCCATGGAGGCCACAAGAAGCCGCTGGATCCCCTGGAACTGGAGATACAGAGGGTCGCTGGGCACCAAACCCGGGTCCTGTGCACGAGCAGCCGGCACTCATGGCCAGTGAGCCATCTCTCCAGCCACCGCATTCCACCACACTCCTTCATGGTCTTTCTTTTTTTTTTTTTTTTTTCTTGCTTCTTTGTAGCCCACCGCAGCATGTAAAATAATAGCTACAGTAAGTTCATGAGTCCAGTGGCCAGGACTCACTCACCTCACTCCTCCCCGTCCTCCAGGAGGCCATTCCTTTTGCCCTGGTCCATGATTCTCCTTGAGCCTCGATGACAAGGTTGATAAGGATGTCCCATTTAGGGCTAGACACTTGGGAGTCACTTCTCCACAGCACTTGCACCCGCTGTGAGACTCCACTGTTTACTGCAGAGAGAAGCCTCCCTGGGCAAGGCGAGGAGCAGCAGTAATCTCCATGTGTAAGCACAGATATTTAGACATGACAGCTTGGCGTGTTATTCAGCAAAACAACTGTAGGTTCCTCACTAGGGCCTGTACTTCCTGAGCCATGTGGGCTTTGGGGCAGGATTACAGTATGTGCTGGCTGGTTTTTAAGGTCAACTTAACCCAAGCTAGAGTCATCTTAGAGGAGGGAGAATCCATTGAGAAAATGGGGGCCTCAATTGAGAAAATGCCTCCATAAGATTGGTGAGTAGGTATGCCTATTGGGCATTTCCTTAATTAGTGATTGATGTCGTGGGACACAGTAGACTATGGGTGGGGCCACCCCTGTGCTGGTGGCCCTGGGTGCTATAAGAAAGCAGGCTGAGCAAGCCGTGAGGTATAGGCTGGTCCTCAGCACTCCTCCATCCTGTGCACCAGCTCCTACCACCAGGTTCCTGCCCTACTTGAGTTCCTGCCCTGACTTTCCCCAGTGAAGGTCTGATATCTGGATAGGTAAGTGAAATAAACCCTTTTCTCCACAATTTGCTTTTGGTCATGGTGTTTCATCACAGCAATAGAAACCCTAACTAAGACACTACCAGATGTGAATTCCCTTCTGAAGATCAGGCCTCAAATTCAATTAGAAAGTGGTTGGTTATCCCACGACAGTCAGGCCCTTATAGCACCAGCAAATATATCTTGTCTGGCACGTTGGTATTACAGCAGTGGTACTCATCACGTGATAGTTCCGACGGTGAGTATCCAGCCTACTAGCCTGTATCTTATAATTGGGGAATTGGTATTCTAGTTATTATCAGGAAGTGTATCATTGGTCGATTTTGTTGTGTGCATCTGTGATCTGTGTGGGGTTCTTTACTTCTCCTGCTTAGTCTTATTCTATTATGGTCTCTTCTTTCCTGGGGCAGTCTGGGTGGATTTGAATGATTTTTTTTTTTTCCATTCTGAAAATTCCTTCAAGTATCTTCTGCAGAACTGGCTTAGTGGGATGGACTCGTTCAGTTTATTTTTGTCATGGCAAGTTTCTTATTTTCCCATCTGTAATGTGAAGTGGACACGTAAGGGATCTTTGGAGAGTCAGTTGTGGCGGAGGAGGTCCTGTTAGGACAAACCCGCGAAGGAGCGTTTTCCTGAGTCGGGTGCAAGTGAGAGGCTGTTCTGTTAAAGCAGACGCGTGAAAGGACACGTGATGAAGGATTCTTTACTAATGACACGCATGTATTGGTCCGCCGTACATTGCGTAGTTGAGCTGCATTTGTCAGGACTCCATAGAGAGAAACGCACCAAAAATCATTTGGTGGTGTGTTGTGGCTTCTTGTCACTTCCTCCAACTCCGGTTGATTGGCAGAGTGATGTCAGCTGAGACAGACGTAAGTGCCGAGGCTAGACTCGTAGATAACACGTGGTGTGGAGGGAGTGTAAAACAAAGAGTGCCGGAGGCTGACCTTGTCTTGTTTACACAGCTAAATGCTTGTTGGTTTTGTGGTTTTTGTTGCTCTTCATTTTGCTGAGAGAGGCACAGCTGAGAACTTTTCCTTGTCCCTCCTGGACCCTCCTGCTGACTCGTGCCAATTTGCCTGAGGCCTGGCTGTCTCTGCTTGGCAGTGCCACTGCTGCTGATGCTGTTTGCTATCCTGACTACCAAACTGGACTGCAGGCGTATCTGTGAAGGATTTGCGAGTGGATCGAGCTGCTGCCTCTAACCTGTGAACCGAACTGCCAATTTCCAGAAAACACGGACGGGAGTTGCTCCAAAGAACCTTTCTAAACAGGTCTGCTTCCCCACATCCTTTCTTTCCCACTCCCTCTGGTGGGGGGTGGGCTACAAGGGAGGTTAAAGCTTTAAAGTAGGCTTTTAAAAAATTAAAGTTACAATAATGGCAGATAGTTTCAGAACTTGAAATACATGGTTCCACGCTGCCCGTGGGGCTTTGGAAGATTCATAGGGACAATCCAATGGCCTGTCTTTGTGACGTGACCGATGTTTCCCACTTGATGCTTTCAGTACAGTGTCTTTGTTCTCTGTGTGTGGGTGTGATTTCAGGATGCTAAGAGGAGCTTCTTTTCTGGTCCTGTCTGCCTGGCATCTCTCCCTGGGAGATTCTCCCAACTCCGGGAAACTGTGATGGTTACTTTGGCAATGGGTTTTTATGTGTCTTTTGGACAAGATTCTTCTATGCCCACAACCCTTATATTTAGTCTTTTTGGAGCACCTCACACATCTTAGATTCTTACTGTTATATTATTATTATTTTCATTTTGTTTTTGTTGGATTGCTCTGCTTCCCCACTGTCTTCAGACTTAGGACCTGTCTCCTCTCCTTACCCCTCTGTCACTGAGATCTCCTACAGTTTCCCCCAGCATTTCAGAGGTTAGCCTTGGCCTCTCTTTGTTGACCCCTTCTTTCATATCATCCATCGTCTCCTTTATCTCAATCTTTGACTGTCATCTGCATCCTTATTTTGAGTTCTCTGTCTGGGATTTCCCATAACTCACTCTCACCAGACGGCATTGCTCTAGGATTAGCTCTGTTTCGCTTGGTTTTGGAGGCTGTATATTGTCCTGGTGTCTCTCGTTTCTTACATTACTGTGTTGGAATTTGCACTCATGGCATTAGTTCATTATTTACTTTATTTTTCATGTATTTTTTTTTTTTACCAGCTATATTCTTTCCATTGAAGTGTTTGCAGTGTTAACATGGACCTTGGATGTGGCAGTGTTGAGTACGTGGTTTAGAAAATACTTGCTCGCTCCAGGAGTTCAGGGTGCCTGGTACATGTAAGCTCTATTGGATGCTCTGACTAGATTAACTCAGAAAGCAACCACGGCTGTTTGCTCCCCCACTAAGCAAATGTCACACCAACTAGTTAATCCCAGAGGCTTCTCTGACTTCAGTAACTGTTTGTACTGGCTGGTTTGTGTCAACTTGACACAAGCTGGAGTTATCACAGAGAAAGGAGTTTCAGTTGAGAAAATGCCTCCATGAGATCCAGCGGTAAGGCATTTTCTCAATTAGTGATCAAGGGGGGAGGGCCCCTTGTGGGTGGTACCATCTGTGGGCTGGTAGTCTTGAGTTCTATAAGAAAGCAGGCTGAGCAAGCCAGGAGAAGCAAGCC
>CM052721.1:29140132-29182932 GCA_028551405.1 Uromys caudimaculatus
GCTGCAGCTGAAGAATCAGCTGTGATTAACAAGATACCAGAACTACTAAAGCAAAACCATTGCATTGCTGGGACTATTGATGCTGGTTAGCTGGAGCTAAGATATTAGTGGTGATTAAGAAGAGACCAGCATCACTGAGGTGAAATCTTCTGAGAAGTGTTTTCTTAGAGCACAGAGGCTGCGTTCCAGAGATAGCCAGGGTTGTACTTTGTGCTGTGGCTGGACTTGGTAATGTGTAAGAGTCACCCAGGTGGTACTGGTTTTGAAGGCATGAAGGAGTCATGAAGAGCAGTTGAGGCCTGGGCACTGTGAGAGGCAGTGGAAGGCCAGTGGTGAAGGTGCAGCCTCAGTTGCAATTGATGGCCCAGGACTGAAGGGGTCATGGAAAGGAAGTGAGGCTTGGCACCATGAAGAGAGCCTATGAGAGGCTATTGGTAAAGCCTAGTTGCAGCAGAAGACAGCAGTGTTTTGGAGATGCCAGTACCATGAGATGACCACCAAGAACAGCAGCAGCAGTGAAGTACAGGCATCTGGACCTAGAAGACAAGGTGTGTGCTACAAAGGGCAGATCTGGAGAAGTGACTCAAGCCCTTGAGAGGAATCCAGAAGATTGTGAGTGGATCCCAGACATTGGACGGTTGGAGTTTGATTTTGATTTTGATTTTGATTGTGACTGTGACCTATATATTTTCCCTCCTGAAAGAAGGTATTTTAGTGGAGCCCACAGGTAAGAGACTTAATTGTAAAAAGACTTTGAATTCTAAGAGATTGGATATTTTTAAAGGGATTGAAATTTTGATATGTAAGAATTTGCAAAGACTGTGGGACTTTTAAAGTTATTTAGATCTTGGGGATAAATAAGAAAGTAAGGGTTGAGGCTGAATAGTGATGTATTTGTATGTCAAGTTGACAAGGGATCAATTATACTGGCTGGTTTTGTGTCAACTTGACACAAGCTGGGGTCATCACAGAGAAAGGAGTTTCAGTTGAGAAAAGGCCTCCATGAGATCCAGGCATTTTCTCAATTAGTGATCAAAAGGGGAAGGCCTCTTGTGGGTGGTGCCATCTGTGGACTGGTAGTCTTGGGATCTATAAGAAAGCCAGCTGAGCAAGCCAGGGGAAGCAAGCCAGTAAGTTACATCCCTCCATGGCCTCTGCATCAGCTCCTGCTTCCTGACCTGCTTGAGTTCCAGTCCTGACTTCCTTTGGTGATGAACAGCAGCATGGAAGTGTAAGCTCAATAAACCCTTTCCTCCCCAATTTGCATCTTGGTCATGATGTTTGTGCAGGAATAGAAACCCTGACTAAGACACTGTTGGAAGATAAACAGCCAAGGACGGTGTGGAGTACTCTCTGATTTTAATGACTAAGATTGAGTATTGAAGAGACCTTAAAAAAAAAAGTGGAAGTGAGTAAAGTGGCTAGCAGGGAAACCATTGGCTCCCTGATCCTAGAGATGGTTAAAGCTACACAAGGTTATAATTAAGTAGTAAAATGATCAGCTGGAGAGATGGCCAGTTCAGAGCCCTAGCTCCTCTCCTACAGAATCCGAGTTTGGTTCCCAGCACCCACGTGGTGGCTCACAACTATCTGTAACTCTACTTCTGGGGGACCCAAGACCCCCTTCTGGCCTCTGCAGGCATCAGGCAAAGAGGTACACAGACATACATGCAGGCAAAACACCCATATTCCTAATCCCAGCACTTGGAAGGCAGAAGCAGGTGGATTTCTGAGTTCAAGGCCAACCTGGTCTACAGAGTGAGTTTCAGTACAACGGGGGGGGGGGGGGACCTTATCTCTAAAACCAAAATAAATAAGTAGATAGATGGATGATAGATAGACAGATGGGTAAGATAGATAAAAAAGATGGAGCTGGAAAGATGGCTCTGCAGTTAAGAGCACTGACTGCTCTTGCAGAGGACCCGAGTTCTGTTCCCAGCACCTACACCGGGCAGCTCACAACCACATGTAACTCCAGGTCCAGGAGAGTTAATACTCTCTTTGGCCTCCTTGGGCACTACACTTGGTGTACACATCACACACACACACACACACACACACACACACACACACGTCACGCAATCACATACATACACACATTTTTTTCATTTTTTTTTAAATAAAAAGAGGAGGGATAAGAATGAGAGATGATATAGAAATATAAGGGGAGAGATGAGGCGTGGCCTCCATGAGCAGGGTCCTAACAGACAGACAGATGGATAGACAGACAGAGAAACAGAAGCAAAAGTAGCTGGAGACATCTGTACAGGAGTGGAGGTTGAACAAGAGAAAAGAGGGCACAGAAGATACACAAGGTGTGACATGCAGCACATGTGGGCTGACCTGACGGGCGAAGCTTCCAGCTGCCCCAGGCCACCCCTACCCCTCGCTCTAGTAGGTTTTAGTGGTCCTCTGTAGCAGAGGGGAGAATGGAAGGCTCTGGTCTCTGGATTCTGGGGTGGGGGGAGTGTTCTAAGCCCGTTGTACTGGCTAGTTTTGTGTGTCAACTCGACACAAGCTGGAGTTATCACAGAGAAAGGAGTTTCAGTTGAGAAAATGCCTCCATGAGATCCAGCTGTAAGGCATTTTCTCAATTAGTGATCAAGGGTGAGGGCCCCTTGTGAGTGGTACCATCCCTGGGCTGGTAGTCTTGGGTTCTATAAGAGAGCAAGCAGCGCATGCCAGGAGAAGCAAGCAAGCCAGTTAGCAGCATCCCTCTATGGCCTCTGCATCAGCTCCTGCTCCCTGACCTGCTTGAGTTCCAGTCCTGACTTCCTTTGGTGATGAGCAGCAGCATGAAAGTGTAAGCCAAATAAACCCTTTCCTCCCCAACTTGCACCTTGGTCATGATGTTTGTGCAGGAATAGAAACCCTGGCTAAGACACCCATTCTTGGTCTGTGGGACTCCTGCCATCCACAGTAGGATCTCCAGTGTCTGCCAAGCCCGGCGAACGTGAGAAGCCCGTGTGTTTAAGATGTTTAACTGTTTTCGAGGGACGGTAAATGAACATCATTAGCGTCTTTGCTGTTTGTCTGGAAGCTTTTTATTATCTGGGTTATTTTGAGACAGGAGCTCATGTAGCACAGGATGGGTTTAAATTTACTGTGTAGCTAAGGATGGCCCCACGTCTACCTCCTGAATTCTGAGACTATGGGTGTGTGACACCAGGCTTAGCTCTGTAGTCTTGTGCCTCTCCTTCCTCCCCTTTCTCTCGTCTCTCTATTGGGATGAGTCCGTTTCATTCTAACCCAAACCCCATGTGGTACTGTCAAGTCTTTGGGGCTACCTACTTTTTTATCCTTGTCTAGAGAGAAATTCTTTCCTAGAATTCCCAACAAAAGTGCTAAATTTTACTTTCCTGAACCCATTCCTGTGTTGTAAAGTGACCACAGTATTCACCCATTAAAAAAGATGTTTTATTTTATGTGTATAAGTGTTTCTACTGCATGTATACCACTGTGTCCAGGCCCACAGAGACCACAACAAGGCATCAGGTCCCCAGAAACTGGAGGTACAGACAGTTGTGAGCAGCCATGTGGGTGCAGCGAACAAAGCCTGGCTCCTCCGGAAGAGCATCCAGAGCTCTTAGCCACAGACGAACCGTGTTTCCTCTTTCAGCAGCAACTTTATTGAGATATACTTTGTGCATGGTAGAACTCACTCATTTTCAGGGGAAATTCGGTAAGGTTTACTTGTTTTATAGGCTTGCTGACTTATGTGGCTGCTACCACAATCAGTGGACTATCTCTCACCCCCCCAAAAGAGATGACCCTTTAGCAGTCATTCACCTAGAGGTTCTGAGTCCAAGCTCACCTGAGTCTGTTTCTGTAACTACACTGGAGGTGGCTTTACACCCCGAGGGTGGAGTGGACAGGATGCTGAAAAGGAACCTCACGAGTTTTCTGGGTATGGTGGCACACACCTTTAGTACCAGGACTCTGGAGGCAAAGGCAAGCAAAGCTCTGAGAGTTTGAGGCAGCCTCGTCTACAGAGTGAGTTATAGGACAGCCAGGGATACATAGAAAAACCCTGTCTCAAAAAAAAAAAAAAAAGTATCTCATTACAATAACAGGCTATAGAAAAGGGTCCAGGTTTTGGAAACCTGCCCTTGGCAGAGGGAACAAGCTATGCAGAGACAACCTATGAGAGGCCGGGGAAGTTGCAAGCTTGAGATGCGGAAAGGAAGCCCCTGTGTAGAGACAACACACAGCAAAACCCACTTGCCCCCTACCGTCACTTTTACAGCTTCTTTTTATTGAATTTTTACTTATTTTATGTGTGACTTCCTGTGTGTGTCTGTATATGTGCATGTGTACATGTGTGTGTGATTTCCTATGTGTGTGTGTGTGTGTGTGTGTGTGTGTGTGTGTGTTCACGTACATGCATGAAGGGAGTGGTCAGATGACAGCTTACCGTAGTTGGCTCTGTCCTATCACCATGAGTTCCAAAGACTGAACTCAACCCCAGGCCTGGAAATGCCCCACTGAGCCAGCTCCATGGCCCTGACAGTTCTTGCTGATATTTTCCAATGCTATTAGATGTATCAGAGCCACCCCAGCTTTCTTGAAAGTGATTTGGCCCTGCTCCCATTATTGTTTACTGTGTGCCACTTCTATGCACCACCATTCCTGGGGAAGTGTGAATAAACATCCACTCACCCCGATAGGGAGCCAAAATCCAGACACCACCAATGTATGGCTAGGTGGGCCAGTGTGTTGTATTGGGGGGGGTTACTTACAGAAGCAGAAATGATTCAAAAGATAGCCATATCATTTAAGCACACCCAAGCATGAGTGACAGTGAATTTGGAACTCCTAGCATAGCCTGCAGGTAGCGCAGCAGGTTGGAGTATCCTTTGCAGGCAGATCCGCTGGTCTCTGCCTCTTCTACACAGTTCACTGGTCTGAGAGTAACTCTCAGCACTCTTTACTGCTTATATACTGCATCAGGAAGGGGAAGGGCAGGGCGTAGTAGATCTGGTCAGTTTCAGGAACTTCCTTAGCAATTTGAGTTGTTTCCATTATGAGCTTAACAAGTTTCCCTGTAGTATGGACTGCCTCAGCTCCCTAGAACAACCTGTTGTGTCTGCTCCTTGTAAACACCCTGTGTCTTGAAGAGCTTCTCCATTTGGTGGGAAACTTTAAACTGGAGGAAATGGCTATACAGCAGCCCATGGACTGTCATGGCAGGCCTGGCCACTCAGACCCTCGAAGTTCTATAGTGCTTATCACATAACACAGCCTCGCAGTGCCCACCCCCCTTTCTCCCCAATATGAAAACAGGCCCAGAGTCACTGTTCCCAAGGTCACACAGTGAACAGGTTGTGACTTAGCTGAGCCACTCGAGACACACTCTTCCAATACAAGCATCCACTCGCCCTTGCTTTTACACAGCTTTCTTCATTGTGTGTAGGCAGCCGTCTCATACCTCTTTGTAAGCCCCATGTGTATGCCCCTACCTGCTCCTCAGTGTTCTTCGGATAGATGCCTGTCTAATTATTAGTCCGGTTCCCTATGGATGGCATTTCGGTTATTTCCAGCCCTTTGTAATCACATCTATTTGCCAACCAAATCTTAGCTCCATTCATGAATCCACCAGGAAAAGAAGTTCCTACTGGGTGCCCCCCAAAAAACAAAACAAAACAGTCAGGCAGTGGTGGTGCACGCCTTTAATCCCAGCACTTGGGAGGCAGAGGCAGGCGGATTTCTGAGTTCAAGGCCAGCCTGGTCTACAGAGTGAGTTCCAGGACAGCCAGGGCTACACAGAGAAACCCTGTCTCAAAAAACCAAAACCAAAAACAAAACAAAACAACACAAAACAACAGAAAGAACACCTTTAAAATCTGAATGCTTCCAAATTCCCCTCTCAGGAGACTGTCCCATGGGACCATTTTCAATTCAGAGAGCAGCTGAAGTCTCTGAGGATGGGTGGGTGTGGGAAGAGCTCTTTGAAGGCTTAGCTCACTACCCACTTAGGTCCCACACATCACACAGACACCTCCTGTTCCCGGGATGGTCAGGCCAGGTCTTACCCGGAGCCACTGAATTTACGCTCCCCCGTCCTAGAATACACCCTCCTTCTCTTATAGCTAACTCTTTTCTTTCTCTTTTTCATTAGAGGCCTTTCTAAGCCATTTCAACCCCATCCCTAGACTTTATTTTACTTTGTTTTTGCAATACTGGCACAAGAGCCCAGAGCCTCATGCATGTTAGGTAAGCCAGTACCCTGCCACTGAGCCCTAACCCGGGTCTCTCTACTGCATCTAGTGCTATCTGACATTTTCTTCCATGTTTTCTGGTGGATTTCCTGCCTCCTCTGCTCTGACTGACTTGCACACTGCAGTATTTTTAGCATCCAGCAATCACACAGAGCACACAGAGCTCATATCCCAGTTAGGGTTCCTATGGCTGTGATGAAACACCATGACCCAGAGCTACTTGGGAAGGAAGGTTTGTCTCAGCTACAGCTGACAGTCCGGCATGGAGGGAAGGGAAGGCAGGAACTCAAAAAGCAGGAAGCTGGAGGCAGGAGCTGAAGCAGAGGCCATGGTGGAGTGTGGCTTACCTGCTTGCTCCCCATGGCTTGCTCAGCCTGTTTTATTACAGCCTCCAGGATGCCCACAGGGGCCTGACCTCCCACATCAGTCGCCAATCAAGAAAATGTCCCCATAGGCTTGCCTGTAGGCCGATCTAATGGAGGCAGCTTCTCGACTGAAGCTGCCAGATGACTGTAGTTTGTGTCAAGTTTACAAAACCATCACTGTTGCTTTCACTTTTTTAAAACTCTGCCTTTAATAAGGGTTTTTAAATGTTTTCATCTCTCTTCTAGCCCACCACTCACCAGAGGTAGTGGAAAAGATAGGTTCTTGGGATACAAGGGAAATGGACCTGTTTAGAAATTGTTCTTTGGAGCAAATCTCATCTGCATTGTCAGGAAATCTGCAGTTCAGGTCACAGGATTTAGTAGTGGCAGCTTGATCCATTTGTAAATACTTTACGAATACATCAATAGTCTAATTCAGCAGTGTCAGGTTAGCAAACTCGAATCAGTAGTGGTGGCATGACCTAGTAGAAACAGTCAGGCCTCAGCCAAATCTGCACGAGTCACCAGGAGTGACCAGGACCAACAGGGACGCCCAGAGAAGTTCTTTGTCGTGTCTCAACGAAGTGAAGATTCAGCCAAGATGTGAGACCAACGATGCTTTGTAAAGCTAGCTATGCAGGCAAGCCCCTGTCACTGCTTACTGAGTCCTATTTATACTCCCCCAAACATCTTGTGTCCTCCATGGGTTTTGTCTCACCATGTGAGTCTGTCTTAACAAAATTCTACATGAGTCTGTATCAGCTGACATCACTCTGCCAATCAGCCCAAGTCTGCAAAAGTGGCAAAAAGCACCAGAACACCACCAAGTTTTTTGGTGCGTTTCACTCTATAGAGTCATGACAAACTGAGCTCAACTATGTTAAGTAAGGTGACCCAATGCATGCGTGCCGTTAACCCTTCATCACACGTCCTTATACATGTTTGCTTTGGCAAAACATCCTGTCATCTATGTCTACCTCAGTGAAACGTTCCTTCACGAGTTTGCCCCAGCAAAATACCATCTATACAGCCAACTTTCTAAAGATACCGTAAATTTCTACTTCATATCACTGTCCATAAACTTAATTATTCCCCACAGAATGTTCTCCCTTCTAATATGTATAATATACTCCTTACATATATTATCTGGTTCCATAGTTAGACTGTCCTTCCAGAAGGGCAGAATCTTGATTGAGTCCTGACATGTCTTTTTTTTTTTTTTTTCTTAAGTGACAAGGTCTCTGTTGCCCAGGCTGGCCCTGAACTCCTCAGTTCAAATGATCCTCCTTCTTTAGCCTCCTCAGTACCTGGGCTTACAGATGCATAAAGCTATGCCCAGCTCTCAAATGCTTAGAATGGCATAGGGTGTATAGTAGGTGCTGGACAAAGACTTACTGAATGGATGAGTAAACGAATGAGAGTCATAATAACCCCAACCACATCCACCATGGCGAACCACATCCACCATGGCGAGCAGGCTATGCCTTCAAGGAAAGAAGCCCGTTAAAGAGTATTTCTGTCCCCTGAGTATGCGCTCAGGCCTGTTCCAGATGCAGAACATCCAGCACTCAGGACCTAGGGCCAGGTAGGAGCTAGGTTTGTTGAAGCTGTGGGTTCAGGCCGGTCCCGGGTCGCTCCACCCAAGAGATGCCTACAACCCTTTGCCACAGAAGCCCCTCCCCATTCTAAGGGATCCGCCCACTCTAGCCTCTCATGGTGACCCGCCCACTTCTAAAGATCCTCCCACCGTCGATGTCCCGCCTACATCTCCTGAGGCTCCACCTCACCAGGGAGGTTCTTCATGCGTCTTCCCCCGGAAGCTCCGCCCCATCCTGGAGGTTCTGTTCCCATCCCCAGGGTGTTCCGCCCACTTCCCCCGAGGCTCCGCCCCACTAGGGAGGTTCTTTCAGCCCATTTCTCCGGAGACCTTTTTCTGAAGACTCTGCCTCTCTCCTCTTTCCCCGAGGCCCCTCCCTCCCCAGGGTGTCCCTCCCACTTTCCCTGAGGCCCCGCCCACCCAGGAGGCCTTGCCGGCTCCTTCTCAGAGGCCCCGCCCCGCCCAGGATGTCCCGCCCACTCCCGTGAAACTCCGCCCCTGGCACCGCCCGCCTGTCAGCGGGCAGCTGGGCTAGGCTCCGACCTTGTAGCGGCGCACCGCCCTCTCCGAGCAGAGCGGTGCCCAGCGCGGGCTCGGTGAGAGACTGGATCCTGTGTCCCTGCGTCCCGGCCACGGCGCGTCACCCTCTGACGACTCACCTGGTGGCAGGTGGCAGGTAAGGGCCCCCTCAGCTCTGCGGAGCTCGCAACGGGAATTCGGCTGTTTTTTGACCCTTCTGCGACGCGGTCTGTAGGTACCTTGCGAGGAGCGTTTGGAGGAGATCCTGGAGGCCTGTGGCCCGGCATGGAGCCGGTGGCGACCTCTGAGCTGCGAGCGCCAGGCCTGGCCTGGGCTAAGCCTTCTCTGCCATCAAGCGGGCCTGTGCGGTCCCAGGGGGCTCCTCCTTGCCTGCCTGAGTTAATTGAGATAGCTGCAAGCGTGGCTGACACTTCCCTGCCCTCCGCCCCACCCCCTGGAGATGGGTGGCCTCCGTGCCCCTGCTGCAGATAGCGTGGGGACAGGTGTCAGGACCCCCTTGGTTTGCCACCCGGTTCCCTGAGGCCACCTGGCGTTGCCTGACTGAGTGCCAGTCATAGCAGTGGGATATAGTGGTCCGAGCAAGGGCGGGAGTCAGGATGGAGCCATGTGGACCCAGCCTGGGTGTGTCATGTTCTCCAGAGACCCCCACAGCAACAAGGCAGTCAGTGGCGGCTGAGAGCAGCAGCGACCTGCCTCTCCAGAGCTGGGCCCTCAGAATGACAAGCCTGCACAGTGAGGGGTGAATAGGAGCCACTTGAGCCACCCGAGGCAGGACCTTTCTCTGCTGTTCCTTATTAGCCTGGGCACGCCTTTCCTCCTCCTCCTCCTCCAACACAGGGTAAAGTGTGGGGTTTCCCTTGAGCTGTAATAGGCATGGTGGCTGTGAGCCTCCCAGGGCTCTAGGTCACAGAGCTGGGAGGTACAGGCACCAGGGAAGACCCAAGATGGACAGCTGTTGTGGTTGTAATGGTAGAACTTCTCTCCTGGCCGTTCCTGACAACCCTTGCTTACAACGGACAGCTGTAGGTACTCCAAGCAATATCCCCTCCATGGGGGAAAGCCTTCTCAGAGACCCCCTGTGTTTGGGATGTAGCTCAGTGGGGGAGTTCTTACCTAGCATGAGCAAGGTCCCGAGTTCTACTCCCAGCACCAATACAAAACACAACCCAGGGCAGGGGTCACTTGCCAGTCTTGTGCCTTGCCTTAGCATTTGGGTCAAGGCAACTTGCTTTGCCTTCCTGAATCCTTTTGGCCCCTGAGCAAGGCCTGCGCTGTCTCTAGCCACCATCTTGCCCTTGTCTCCCGGGCCATGGGTATCACCTGTGTGCCCACAATTTGTCCTCCAGTTCCACCTAGCTGTGTGTCCTCAGAGTCCGGGCACATGGAGGATAGGCACGGGGCTCTCAGCAGCCTCCCTGTCCTCAGCTTCTAGCCTGAAGGCGTGATTGTGGCCTTCCCTACTGCACTCTGCTCAGTAGCGTAACAAAGTAACCTGCCAGCCCACCCTCGCCCCAGGATTAAAACCTGCCCTGCCCTGAGATGGATTCTGATCTGTGGAGACTTGGGATGGATAGAAGCAGCTCCTGGGAGGCAGGGCACCTAGATACAATGGGTACCTCTCCACCTCCCTTCCGGCTTCATTTCTGTCACCCGCAAAAGTGCTTCAGTTAGCTTCTGATGTTAGCATCTGGAGTGCTCTTTTCCAGAGGACATGAGCAGTTGGGGCTCCTGGGTGTGGGCACCTGCTAACTTGGGCTGTTGGGCTTTCAGGAAGGAATCTCCCATGACTGACAGTCAAAAGGATGGAGGCTGGTTAGCTCCTGACCTGCAGGCTAGCTTCCCATTTCTGGCTGATCTGTCTGTCTCACTCCTGAGCCTTGGCCTCCTCCTAGGGGCCACGGACCCCTGGTGCCCACCCCAGGAAGGCAGTAGTTGGGTGCCTAGCAGGCCTAGTGAAGCCAGCGCTTGCTTGGCAGGAGACCTGGGGTGGTGGAAGGCCAGGAGCTGTCCTTCTTGGGCTCCAGTGGAGCTCACCCACTCATACTCCCTGAGGCGTCTGCATTGCAGCAGACTGAGCCCAGGAGCTGCATTGGCAGCTCGGCCCTAGCAGGGATGGAGGAAGGCCTGGCCAAGGGAGCCTGCCTGTCTCACCCCTTCTTTCTGCCCTGACCCCACTTGGCCCTGGCTCCCTTTGGAAAGGCAGATGCTGACTAATCAAGCTATAGCTCTGACACACACTCAAATCTGCCCGGCATGGCTGGGATGACAAAAAAATAAAAAATAAAATAAAATAAAAAAACAAAACAAAACAACAAAAAAAAACCAAAAAAAAAAACCAAAAAAAAAAAAAAAACCAACCCCCCCCCCAAAAAAAAACCCCACTAATCCCTGAGGCTTGGGACCCTCCATGCCGTCTCTGCACCTTAGACCCTTTCTTAGCGTCAGGGGGCACGTCCACCTGGAAGAGACTGTCATCAAGTATACAGGCGTGGAGCACAGACTTTGGAGCTCTATCTAGCTGTGTGACATGGAGCAAGTCATTTGGCCTCTCTGTGTTTCAAGTGTCTAAACTGTAAAATTAGAATATATTTCATGGGAGTCTCGCTGTGCCATGTTTATGTCCCCACCAGAGAATGCAGGCTCTTACTGGTGTCACCTCAGCTTCTTGCCTGAGCAACATCGACTATTTTTCTTAAAGGAGCAGCTCCTGTCAGTGTTGGTTGTATTCAGAAGTTACGTTGACCACTCTGTCATTCACCAGTCGTGGGATGCTGGGTCAATTCTCCTCTAGGCCTCATTTTCTCCATCGCTACATGGAGATGATGACAGGGCAAACCTCACAGTCATCTTGAGGATAATCTAATACATGAAAAGCAGGCAGGCGGTGTGGGGCTTGGCTTCTTCCATAAGTACTCGATGCAGGTATTAGACACCCACTGTATGTCAGGCATGCAGTGTGCACAGGTAGAAGACCCTGGTGCTGGGGTCCTTCACACAGGGGTTTTGTGGTTTGGACCCATGGTGGCTGAGTGAATGGGGCAGGTGACTTTGTCTTCCAGTGCCTCAGTTTCTCCAGATGTAAAGGAAGATGCAGACAAACTGACCTCATGTAAAAGGTTAGATCCCTCTACAGTTCAAAGTCAGTCCCCATGGTGTGGCCTCCAGAGCAACAGGGGAAAGGTGTCCCTCAGGACTGACTGTCCGTTGCTCAGCACCTTCCCTTCCATACAGGGCTGCTTTACTGATAGGACACCATTGCTTCCTCTGAGGAAGATCTAATCAGGAGTCAGCCCCAGCCAGGCCCTAAACCTACCCCAAACAAACTCCACCCCCAGCCACAAGATCCACACCTTGTGTCCCTCAAGCTCTGGGCTCTCCCAGGCCCTAGTGAGTCCTCAGGGGCCCTGTGTGGCAGGAGCTTCAGTGGAGTGGACAGCAAAATCAAGAAAAAACAAGGTCCAGAACTAGATGTGAGGGCCTACCTAGGCTGGATCTAAAGACTCTGGAAACTTTCAAGCAGATACAAAGGTCTCTGGGTTGCCATAGAACCCAAGAGTGTGAAAGGTGAGCTGAGATATACTGTGTGCCGTTGCTATCAGCAGCAGTTACTGGGTGCCAGGCATGCCCGGCCTGATATCTAGGCACTGAGCTTCACTGCCGCCCTGTGCAACCGGAACAGTGACGACTCCAGTGCCATCTGTTGAGCTCTGCTAATCTCAACATCACCTCCTCAGTGGTGGCAAAGTCCTCCATGTGATCCCCATCTTCCCAAGCCCTCCCACTTCCCAAGCTCTGAGTCCTCCTTAGCTCAGGGTAGGTACACTCCTCCCTCAGGGCCCACACCCTCTCTTCCACTTGTCCAAAATGCTTTTCCCAGTATGTCCATCTCTGTTTCTCTCTGTCTCTGTCTCTCTGTCTCTGTCTCTCTCTCAATCTCTCTCTCTCTCTCTCTCTCTCTCTCTCTCTCTCTCTCTCTCTGTGTGTGTGTGTGTGTGTGTGTGTAGGACATTAAACTCAGGGCTTCACACACAGGCAAGCATTCTACCCCTGAGGTTGACCATATACTATCTCTTCACTCTTAAATTTGACACTGGGTCTCACTAACTTGCCCAGGCTGGTCCTGAGCTTGCCAGCCTCTTGCCTTTCCCAGTAGCTAGAATCCCAGGCCTGAGCCACCAAGCCTCGCTCCCTCACCTCTTCTGAGTCTTGTTCAAGCGTCTCTTCCCCTGTCTATTCCTCTCTCTTTTCACAGGCTTCACTCTTGGCATTGAGGACCAGTCATCTCTTTTTTATGTGTATAAGTATCTTGCTTACATGTGTGTGTGCACCGCATGCCCTCCTTGTCGGGAGGCCACAGGAGGGCGTCAGAGCCCCCTGGAACTGGCATTATAGATGGTTTCTAGTTACCATGTGGGTATTGGGAATCAAAACTTGATCTTTTGGGAGAGTGGCTGTGACTTTAACCACTGAGCTGCTTGTCCAGCCCCGAAGTCCCTTTTTAATCTCCCTCCTGAGCAGGGATCTTTGTGGTCTGTGCTCACTGTTTCTTGTTTCTCTTTGCTGTCTGGTGCTGTGTGTGTGTGTGTGCACACCCAAGCGTGTTCATGTGTATCCGTGTGTGTAAACACACGTGCGCTTCAGAGGTTGCTGTCCGCTCTCTTTCTCCATCGCTCTCCACCCTTTGATAACAATTATTTTTATTTATGGGTATGTGTGTGTGCCTGCATGAATTTATGTGCACCACGTGCGTGCAGGAGCCTGCGGCATCCAGAAGGTGTCAGAGCCCAGGGAGGGGCGTTAGTTACAGGTGGTTGTGGGCCACCTGATGCAGATGCTGGGTCCTCTGCTAGTGCAGCAGTTAACAACTGCTCGTAATGTTGATTTCTGTAGCCCTCTGCCTTATGTTTTGAGACAGGATCTCTCACTGAACTTGAAGCTTATGGATTCTGGCCAGTGGGTGAACTCCAGGGTCTCTGACACACACACACACACACACACACACACACACACACACACACACACACCCTGGGAATCATGGAAGAGCGCACTCTGTCTGGCTTTTGTGGGTCTGGGGATTTAACTTAAATCCCCATACTTACACACTGAGTATTCTATGTCTTTCTCCCTCGGTCGCCCAGGCTAACCTCAAACTCAGTGCAGTCCTTCCTGCTTCAGCTTCTGGAGGGGTGTGTGAGGCTTAGAGGCCTAAGTCACCACACCTGGCTCAATTTTGCTAAATCTCAAACACAAGGAACAGAGTTGCGACTACAGTAGATGTGAAATAAACATTCCTTGCATGAGAAGAACCTTCAACATCCCAGGAAATCACCGTAATTACCAGAATCTCTCAGGGTCATGGGGCCCTAGGAACACAGCTGAACCTCTCGCCCTGATGCTGTCTGTTGCCCCACAGGTGTGGTCTTGCCCAGCTGTCAGTGATGGCCTTGCCCCGGTGAGCCAAAGCCTGCCCCTATCACTCCCCGGCCACCAGCCAGCAGGATGAGGCTGTGGAAGGCGGTAGTAGTGACGCTGGCCTTCGTGAGCATGGACGTCGGTGTGACTACGGCCATCTATGCCTTCAGCCACCTGGACCGCAGCCTGCTGGAGGACATCCGACACTTTAACATCTTCGACTCGGTGCTGGACCTCTGGGCTGCCTGCCTGTACCGCAGCTGCCTGCTGCTGGGGGCCACTATAGGTGTGGCCAAGAACAGCACTCTGGGGCCAAGGCGCCTGCGGGCCTCGTGGCTCGTCATCACCCTCGTGTGCCTCTTTGTGGGCATCTATGCCATGGCCAAACTGCTACTCTTCTCAGAAGTGCGCAGGCCCATCCGGGACCCATGGTTCTGGGCGCTCTTCGTGTGGACCTACATCTCACTGGTTGCCTCGTTCCTGCTGTGGGGGCTGTTGGCCACTGTGCGGCCAGATGCCGAGGCCCTGGAGCCAGGGAATGAGGGCTTCGGGGAGGGTGGGGCCCCTGCTGAGCAGGCATCAGGAGCCACGCTACAGAAGTTGCTGTCCTACACAAAGCCTGATGTGGCCTTCCTGGTGGCTGCTTCCTTCTTCCTCATCGTAGCAGCTCTGGGTAAGTGGGGGTCTGGAGTGTTACCATGCTGAGCCTTGGTCTCCAGGGAAGCACTGCAGGCTGCTTAGCAGCCTCTTCCCTCCCAAATGTGTAGCCTTACTTAGGTGGTTTACACCTCCCAGAGACCCAGAAGGAATGGGTATGGTGTCTTACCTTGTCATCTCAGCATTTGAGAGACTGAGGCAGGAGGATTGTTGAGTTTGTGGCCAGCCTGGGCAAAGAGTAGGCCTCTCTCAAAAATACAGAGAAAGGGGCTGGAGAGATGGCTTAGTGGTTAAGAGCGCTGACTGCTCTCCTAGAGGTCCTGAGTTCAATTCCCAGCAACCACATGGTGGCTCACAACCATCTGTAATGGGATCCGATGCCCTCTTCTGGTGTGTCCGAAGACAGGTGTGTACTCATCCATACGATAAAAAGATAAGTCTTTTTTAAAAATACAAAGAAAAGGAAAGAAGGTGTGGAAAGGCAAAGGTTTAGCTAATTCTACTCCATTGCCCGCATTGTCCAGCCCAGGGCTAACCACAGAAGGTTATAGATTCCATGTGGGCAGGAGACCTAGTTATCCCCTCACCTCATATATACACACACGTGTGTGTGCTTGTGTGTACACGGAGGTCAGCATGTGTATCATCCTCAATTGCCTCCACCTTATTTTTGAGACAGGATCTCTCGCTGAACCTGGAACACATTGATTGTCAGCCACCCGCAGGATCCTCCTGTCCCCACCTCCTCAGCGGTGGGATTACAGCTACGTGCTGCCAGCTCAGCCTGTGCACATGGCGGCCGTGTCCTCTCTTCTTGGTGTTCCCAGCACACCACTCCTCACCTGTCTGCATTCGTTTGCATTCTTGTTTGCTTGCTTGCTTGCTTTTCTAATGGCTCCTGGACACCCCCCTGCCCCCAACATTGTTTTCTTTGGCGGCACAGAATTCGACTGTGTGCTGTAGTATATATCCTTCCCTGTCTGTGTCCTGTCGAGTGAACTGAACGGAGCTGAAGGGTGAAGTGTGTCTTGGCTTGAAGGTTAAGTGTCTGGTGCTGTAGGTCAGGTCCTCTCCCAAAGCATGGGCAAGAAGGAGGTATTGGAAGGTTGAGACTCCATAGCTTCTCCCACTGGCAGGGCCTGGGGTCTTAGTGAGCTGTGTGACCTGGGGTAAGTCTATCAACCGTTCTGAACCATACTTCTCTCTTGTGGGGAATGGCGAGCATAGGACTTGCTACATCATGGTGGGTGTCCAGGATTCACAGGGACAGAACCTGGGGGCAGTGACACAGAGTATTCTCAAAGAAGGCCAGTGGACCTGAGCTAGCAGATGCTACCACCTTTACTTCCAGGCTCCCTCTCCCCCAACCTCTCCCTCACTCCCCCACCCCACCCCTCAGTCCCTCCCTTAGAGTCTGTGTGATATGAGGCAGCTACTCAGCCTCTCCTTGTTGGTCTCTGTGTGTGTAAAGCAGGGGTACAGTCCCCACTTCAATCAGCTGCATCTTGCTGTGACAGAATACCCAGGGCAACAGCTTGAAAGGGAGAAAGGTTAGCTTGGCTCATGGAACCTGGTTTCAGCTATGGTTGTCTAGGTTCATGGGTACAGGGCCTATAGTGAGCCAGAACATCATGGCCACAGTGTAGTGGAGCAGGGCTGCTCACTTCATGGTGGCCAGGAAGAAGAGAGACAGACAGATGAATGGGGGAAGAGAAAGACATGCCAGCCATGACTAAACCCCTAGTGTTTGCACCGAGTCCCAAGAGGGGAGCAATCCTCCATCACACAAGCTTTTGAGGGGATGTAAAATTTAAACCACAGTCCCCATGGTGTCAAGGGACAGGGAGTGCAATGAGCTAAGAAGATAAAATGCCTGAGACATATTTTGGCATGGGGAGCACGTTAACCTTGAGCAGTGTACACTCCAGGCTGACCCGTTCTGCTTAACCAGCTTCTTCTGCACTTGCATCAAAGCCCCAGTCCCCTTCTTGGGTAGCCATCTTGGATTCATCTGACTGACCTTTCTGTGCACCTCAGCCATTGTGTTGGTGATATTGCCAGGTGTGACTCACCCCAGGTGCTGATCGCTGGAACCAGATGTCACTCCATGACCTTGTCCCTATGCCTGTGGTGGCCCTGTGTTGCTGTGGCATGCCTAGGGGGGCACAGATTACTACAGTGCCTCTGAGTTCTGTCAGCCCTCAGGGTTATGTCAGGCCAAGGGCTCAGCCTGAGTCAGGCCCAGGAGCACTGATGCCCGGCAAGCTAAGGCTCGGTTTCTCACCCTGCAGTGGGTGTGGTGCTCGTGAGTGCCAAGAGAGACAAGCAGGGCACCCGGCACGGGTGCAAAGCAGGGGTGAGGCACCGTGACCAGGAGTCCACAAGCCTGATTGACTTGTGCCACCTGTGCCAACTCTTGTCTGTGCCCCTATGACCTAAATGCAGAAAAGCCACCAGCCACTGAGTGAGGAAGTGTTTCAGTGATCTGGCACACACATATTCTCTCTCTCTCTCTCTCTCTCTCTCTCTCTCTCTCTCTCTCTCTCTGATCTTTTTGATACAGGTTCTCACTCTATAAGCCTTTCTGTCCTAGAACTCTCTCTGTAGACCAGACTGGCCTTGAACTCACAGAGCTAGAGACCTACCTGCCTCTGCCTCCCAAATGCCCTGGGCATCTGCCCTGTCTCTTATCATAAAGATTCTTTTTAATTTTATTTTCTGAGACAGGGTCTTTTTATATAGCCCTGGCTGTCCCAAAGGATTCTTTTATTGTTTAAAATTCACATATTTATTTATTTATTTATTTATTTATTTATTTATTTATTTGGGGAAGGGGCTGGTTGAGCAGATGCTGTGCCCTGTAAGTGGTGCTCAGAGAACAACTTAAGAGGGTCAGTCCTCTCCGTCCACCACGGAGGTCCCGGCATGACACTCAGGTTGTCAGGCTTGGTGGCAAGCGCTTTACCCCCTGAGCCATCTCACCGGCTCAGGATTCTTTTCTGTTTGTTTTCCATTTTATTTTTCTTTGTGTGCGTATGCACGTAGCACCTGTGTGGGTATCTGTAGAGGCCAGAAGCTGATGTTAGCTGTCTTCCTCAGTCACCCTCCACCTTATCTTTTGAGACAGGATCTCTCCTGAACCTGGAGATCATTAACTGAGCTGGGCTGGCTGGCCAGTGCCAGCCCCGGGACACATGCCACCACACTGAGCTGTTCACATGGATGCCAAGGGTCTGAACTCAAACTTGCCCGGCAAGCACTGCACCAGTTTCTTAGCTCCTGGTTATTTGTGGCTTTCTCTTTCAGACAGGACCTCATGTAGCCCAGGCTGGCCTTGAACTCCTCATCTCCCTGCCCCCACCTCCCGAGTGAGGTTACAGGCATGTGCTACACCACACTGGCTTGTTTTTGCTATTTGAGACAGGGTCTTCTTATATTGCTGAGGCTGACCCCCCTCAACTTGAAATGCTCCTGCCTCAGCCTCCCAAGCAGTGTAAAGCAGGATTCTTTCATTGAGTTTCTTGGCATCCATCTCAACTGTATAGAAATGTGGGCAAGCTCACAGCTCCAGTCTCCTCCTCTGTGGAAAGAAGTCATTTCCACAAATAGCAAGAACAAAAATATCAAACCCGTAAGAACACCGGGTGACATTTGGGACTTGGAGGAGATAAAGGAACAGATGTCTGAGGTAAGATGTGTTCTAGGCAGAGGGGTCAGCTGTGCACAGGTCCTGAGGCAGAAGGAACCCAGTTGTTCAAGAGGCGCCGAGGCTAGCGAGGCTGGAGCAGGGTGAGCAAGGTGAAACAGAAGTCCTGTGCCTTCCTGCATGGGCCGCCATGAGTCATTGCAACCTTGGCTCTGACCCCGAGAAAGCTGGGAGTGTTGAGCTAAGATAGCCAAGATCTGAGTTGAGTTCAATGGTGGGGAGCGGCCCCTGAGACAGTCCAGGTGAGATGGGCGACTTAGAACAGTGCGGGACTACTGAGGCAGCAGCAGAGGTCAGATTTAGGGAATATTCCTGAAGCCTAGTGTAGGATCTGGAGTGTCCGTGATGCTTGCAGATTCCTCAGAAGGGTTTGCCCTGTACCCCCAGCATCCAAGACCACACAGATCATCATAATCAGAATTCCGTAAGGTTTTCTTCCCTGTGGGTAAACTGAGGCAGAGTGTCAGCTCAGCTAAGAGCCAGCTGTGGCTGGAAACCCCATCTGGCCAGAGCTAGATGGCGCCCTCAAGGTTCCTGCTCCTTATCCAGCAGAGGGCGCCATTTCCCCACGGAAGGCCAGAGTGCAAGCTGATGTGTGTGGAGAACCTACCTGTGTCCAGCCTCAAGCCTAGCTGCACCTAAGCAAATTGCTGCAGTGAGGGCACCCCAAGGAGACAGAGACCCGACCTTGAGGGGCCATGCTTTTGCGCTGACCATTTTGTGAGAGTGGGCATTCCAGAGTATTGGGAGGCAGGTGCTCTTCTGTGGTCTGGCAGCCTTGGAGCATGTGAGGGCTAGCGTGCTGCCCAGGGCCAGGGCTTAGCTCTATCCCTGTGCAAGAAACCAAAGGTCTGGTGGGTTTGGTGTCTGTGTCCAAGCGAGCATAGGAGGGTCCTCAGAGGAGAGGAACTGTGCCCCCCCTCCCTCTCCAGCTCACTCCCCCCCCTCCCCAGGGCAGCCAGGAAAAGCAGGGCTCATCCCAGCTCCTGAGTGAAACACACCTCAAAGCCCCACCTCCCACATAAGAGATCTTCCACACGTATGAACTTATGTTGACTCTCAGCCATTCCTCTTCCTTGCTGTGACCCACTGAGTCAGCAGGGTGAAGACACAGGAAGCCTGTGGATAAGAAATCACCCTGCCAGCCATAGAGCACCACCCCTCAGAGGGGTGGGGCCAGCACAGCCTGGAGCCACACCGGCAAGGTCTTCCTGGTTCTAGAAGGTGGACTCCACACCTGGAAGAAGGAAGT
Source organism: Uromys caudimaculatus (assembly GCA_028551405.1). Taxonomy (NCBI): domain Eukaryota; kingdom Metazoa; phylum Chordata; class Mammalia; order Rodentia; family Muridae; genus Uromys; species Uromys caudimaculatus. The sequence goes on from CM052721.1 coordinate 29,159,880, forward strand.
GACCTTTGGCATCCCTCAGCTGCTGCTGAGCTTTGTGGCCTATGTAGAATGGGTAATGTCCAGCCCCGTGACAGGCCCGACTCTGGAGGGAATGAGGTGGCTTCAAATGCTTGCTGCCCAGGTGTCATTGGTGTCAGCCCAGGCTGTGTCATATTATGTGTTCTTTGAAGAGAGGTTTTCTTCTCTGGGCTGACCTTGGCTCACAGTTTGAGGACATAGTCCATCTCCGTGGGAAGTCATGGCTCAGGCACATGATGCCGCAGGTCACGTGGCATCCACCCTGGAAGTGGAGATGAGCGCTGGTGCTAAGCTTGCTCTCTCCATTTTATTTGTTCAGGGACCCCAGCCCATGGAGTACTGTAGCCCACGTCTATGATGTGCCTTGCCACCTCAGTCTAGAAACTTTACAGCCACGCCCAGAGGTTTGTTTCCATGCTGGTTAAGTCCCATCAAGTTGACATTTTAACCACAGTAGGGGCAAGCAGGCATCAAAGAGCAGACCGTGGGTTGGGTGAGCAAAGAGGGTGGCTGTGGGCTCCCGCCGAGCCTGCCCTGTGTCCCCACAGGTGAGACCTTCCTGCCCTACTACACTGGCCGGGCCATTGACAGCATTGTGATCCAGAAGAGCATGGACCAGTTCACCACGGCCGTTGTTGTCGTTTGCCTGCTGGCCATCGGCAGGTAGCCACCCAACCCATACACATCACTCCTGCAGGAGGGAGGGCAGGAGGGTGAAGGACCAGCCCAGCACCGCAGCAACCTCCCAGCCTGACTTGGAACCCTTTGGTTGGGCCACATCCTAGAGCCATACCCTTTTGTCTCTGACAATGGCTCCAGTTCCTGAAGATACCTTTTTCTCTCTCCCTGGCTGGTTTGTGAATATGTAGCCCAAAGGACTGGCTTTCTATACTGTTGTAGAAGGGTCTAGCCGACATGTTGAGTTCCTTGCCCTTGCTGTAGGACTTACTGGGGAGTGTGGGTGTTAGACCCGGATGCCATCCCTACAGAGTGGCCTGTCCTCTGTCCTTGGGGAGGAGGGGCTCTGGGGGGTGCTGCCTGCTGGAAGGACACTGGCTATACCGTCTCTCATCTGCAATCAGCTCATTGGCCGCAGGTATTCGGGGCGGCATTTTCACCCTCGTATTTGCCAGACTGAACATTCGCCTCCGGAACTGTCTCTTCCGATCACTGGTGTCACAGGAGACAAGCTTCTTTGACGAGAATCGCACAGGTTGGTCTCTCCTGGGGACTTTGGGTGTCCAGGGTGAGCAAGCTTCCTGTGGGGTCCAACAAGCAGCATGGCTTACCCCACCAGCACTTCCTGTGGTTCAGTTCAGGGTGGAGCCCTGGGATACTAAGCTGCCTGGTGACATTTTGGTGTGAGTTGGGGCCACCACAGGGCCCTGACCAGGCCTCTTGAGCTCTCTGCAGTGACCAAGGCTTCTCTTGTCTTGAAACACCCAGGGGCCAGTGCTGCCCGAGAGTGAGGCCTGCAGAGGCCCAGTTCCTGTGGACCAAGTGATGCCAACAGGGAGAGAGACAGCATGTCCACCATGGTCCCAAGTACTGGGCCAGTCCACACCTGTCCCACCCCTCACCCGCAGGGACTATTTCCCTCCTGTAGTAGCTGCCCCGTGGCTATTGTAAGGCTTCTCTAGTCCAGTATCCCACCGAGTGTGAGAAACACTGCTGTGTGTTCCTCTCTGAGCTCAGGGGGCTATTTCTGAGGTGGGTGTGGGGGGTGTTTACACACTCTGCCAGTGAGGACTAGCAGAGATGTTTGAAATCTGGCAGTGGTGGGTACATGAGCACTATCAGCTGGCCTTTCCCAGCTGACCTCCAGCCCACTCAGTGGACAGGCAGGCTCCTCATGCAACATGCCGCAACCGTGTGTGGTACACACATGTGACTCTGTCAAGGCCACCTTGTCAACCAAAGAAAGAAAAAAATGGTACCAGGGCTGGGTCTGGCTCCCTAGTCTTCCAGAAGTGACCCCCATCATTCTCAGATAGCAGAGTGGGGGAGAGGTCTGACTCCTGTTATCCATCTCAGAAGCCCCTTAGTGTCCCCTCTGCCCACCCTGGCAGCTCTGGGCATCCTTGCCACAGAGGGCTGAGTGCCTGTGTTCCAGGGGACCTCATCTCCCGCCTCACCTCTGACACCACCATGGTCAGCGACCTCGTCTCCCAGAACATCAACATCTTCCTGAGGAACACGGTCAAGGTCACGGGCGTGGTGGTCTTCATGTTCAGCCTCTCGTGGCAGCTTTCCCTGGTCACCTTCATGGGCTTCCCCATTATCATGATGGTGTCCAACATCTACGGCAGGTACTATAAGGTATGTGGCGTTCGGTCCCAGGCAGTGCCTGTGCCTGTTCGAGAGCCTCGGGCTACTCGAGGCTGTTCTGAGGCTGTCTGTGTTCATTTGCTGTCTTCACTTGGTCTCTGGGTGTTTTCTGAGCATCTCCTGTACCCAGCACTGGGAAACAGTGAAGCAGGTTGCAGGTGACAACTGGCCTTAGGTATCAGTCAGGCACGGTGGTCACACCCATAACCCCAACATGTAAGGCTGAGGACTGCCACTACAAGTTTGGACCTACTTGAGCCAGAGAGGAGGCCCTGGTAGGTACCGGGGACAAGCACCAAGTGAAGCCATGAGCGTGGGATGGCTAGCAGGACCTGAGGAAGGTGGCTCTCTCAGGACTGTGTCCTGAGTAGAACAAAGGCTGTGTGGTAGGAGTGTGCCTGGTGGGTCTGAGAAGCCGGCAGGTGGCTGTTGTGGCAGGCGATGAGAACAGAGTCTGACCCTCTGGTTTTGAGGGGGATGATGACATAGGCCTTGCCTGTGATATACTATGAGGCAGCCTGAAGTCCCTCTGCCATTGCCTGCTGACTGGACTCACTCTTCCTGGCCTCCTGGATTTGCAGGAACCCCAGAGCTGAGTTCAGATGTGCAAATCTGGGCCCCATTACAGGCTCAGGCACCCCTGGGGAGTCGACTCAAGAGGGGAGCTCCCAGCCCTGCTGGGTGGGTCTCTTTTCCTAGCTCTAGGACCCTCCGCTGTGTGAAAGAGTTTCCCTGCAACCTCAAGCCAAACGCCACTGCCCCTAGACCCTGATCATGGCTTTGACTCTGGTTTCTCACAGAGGGGGAAAGGAAATGGTTGAGAAGGAGCCTGTTCTCTGCCCACCTCCACCCTGCCCCACCTTCCTTCCTTCTCACTGGCCTCCACCCTGCCCACCTCAGGCCCCACCTCCAAGTGGGTAGAGCCTTGAAGAAATTCATTTAGGATCTTCCACCTTTACAAAGCACACATAACCACCTACAGCCAATTGCACCCTGGGCTGCTAGGGGCTCAGGGGTAAAGGTGCTTGCTGCACAGACCTGCTGTCCTGAGTCCAACCTCCAGAATCCACGGAAAGGCGGAAGGACATAATTGACTCCATAAAGCTGACCCATGCCAGGGGACTTGGGGCCCCACCTGGTGCAGTGTGCCTTTTCTCTTTTCTGTTCCCTGTGACCAAGTGTGGCATCCAGATCATGGAGCCAGCTAGAGCACCATCCCACCCTGCCCTATAGGAAGGACAGCACTCCTGTCTGCTCGGGCAGCTGTTGTTAGTTACTGCAGAGCAGACTGCTGCAGGCCTGCTTCCCCTCCGAAGCTGCCTCTACTCACCATGTGAGCAGATTTCCCAGCCTGTGGTGGCCATGGCACACGCGTCTGGAATCTCACATTCCCACCTAGCTTGTGCTCATAATAAACACTGCTGGCCCTTAGTGCTCCGTGTTTCATATTGTGTACATCCTGAGCTACCTCTGGGGACTACCATTCTTACACCAGCGCAGGGCCAGGGGTGGATGCTCCTTTTCTAAAGCTAACGTGTGGTCAGTGGTCTCACTCAGTGTCAGTGGGGACCTGCTTCACTGAGTGAGTTCAGATGTGCAAGTCTGGGCCCCATTACAGGCTCAGGCACCCCTGGGGAGTCGACTCAAGAGGGGAGCTCCCAGCCCTGCTGGGTGGGTCTCTTTTCCTAGCTCTAGGACCCTCCGCTGTGTGAAAGAGTTTCCCTGCAACCTCAAGCCAAACGCCACTGCCCCTAGACCCTGATCATGGCTTTGACTCTGGTTTCTCACTGAGGGGGAAAGGAAATGGGGCCCCAGTGCTGGGCACTGAGTGACGCAAGAATCTCCCAGCCCCCAGAAGCTGGCCTGCACCCCTGGGAGCTCCACTGGGTTTGCTCTCTTGAGTCCGTCTCATCAGTTAGGAGGAGATGGGGCAGGGGTGGACAGAATGGGATGGAGGTGGGCTCAGAAGGATAGTGAGGCTGTCCTGCCCATCCCTGTGCATAGAGGCTCTCCAAGGAGGTCCAGAGCGCCCTGGCCAGAGCCAGCACCACGGCCGAGGAGACCATCAGCGCCATGAAGACGGTGCGCAGCTTTGCCAATGAGGAGGAGGAGGCAGAGGTGTTCCTGCGGAAGCTTCAGCAGGTGTACAGGCTGAACAGGAAGGAGGCGGCGGCCTACATGTCCTACGTCTGGGGCAGCGGGGTACGTGAGAGGATGGGTCCCTGGCCTGGGTGACAGTCCAAGTCCCCACATGTGGGTGCCAAGCCACCAGAGTCTTTCCTGGAAAGACCACAGTGCCCTTCCTTCAGAGGCCTCTGTTCCCCCTACAAGGTGGCAGGGTAGGTAGGAGCTTGGATCCTTAGGCCAGCTAAGGTCCAACCTGGGCCTCAGCCCCCTCCCTGGAGAATGGAGAGAACTTGTTTTGTCCCTGTCCCAGTAGCCTGGTACGTAGGAGCTAGGCTGGCCTGGGAGTGGTGGGGGGCAGGGAAATACAGAGGTTCATGGGAGGAAGTAGCAAGAGGGGACAGGGGAGCCCGGAGGCAAGGACTACTCAGGTGCCACTACCTGAGACACTACCCCTAAAACTGCCTGCCAAGCCTCTGTCACTCATCCACAGCTGGGCACCTTCTGTCATGCACAAGGCCATTTGTCCAGCTGCTGACTTTGGTCTGGCCTGGGGTGGGGAAGGGATGCTGGGGATCCTGGAAAGGTTGTGAGTTGTTTCACCTCTCAGAGTCCCCCTCAAAAAAATCCACAGCAGGAGGTTCCCAAGATACTGCCCTTCTTTAGGAGTGTACCTAAAGGAACAAAAAGGCTTCACTAGCCTGCTCTGACTGGCTGCTGTGTGACCTTATTGGTGCACCAACCTCTCTGAGCCCTGCTCTTTGCAATGAGAGTGAATAGCCCTGCCTGGCCCAGCAGAGGAACTTGAAGGTGGCATGTGCCAGCCAGGGCCTTACAAAGGAAGCCTTGTTCTGCTGCCAAGCCCACAGCCTGCTCCAGCTAGGGGCCTTTGTAGGGAGCTGCTGGGGGAGGGGGTGTGAGTGACAGATGGGGCAATGAAGTTTCTGTTGGTGGCAGAGTGTTCAGAGCTTCTGAGGCTGCCCTCCAGCACCCAGTGAGATGGTTTAGTGGGAAAAACACTGTCACCAAGCCCAGTGACAGAGGCTGTCTCCTCAAGCTTCTCTCCTGTTTGCCTGGTCTTACTAACAGAGAACAGAGTTGGGGGACAGAGCAGAGGGCAGGGCCCAAGGCTGGCTAAGGCCAGGAAACATAAGCCATGCCCTTGTTCTTCTGTGCAGCTCACACTCCTGGTGGTCCAGGTCAGTATCCTCTACTACGGGGGCCACCTGGTCCTCTCGGGGCAGATGAGCAGCGGCAACCTCATCGCCTTCATCATCTATGAGTTTGTCCTAGGAGACTGCATGGAGGTGAGGGCAGTCGTGGGGGCGGGGCTGAGGGGAGGGGGCGGGGCTGAGGGGAGAGCGGATTCGATGCCGCTAGGGTAACGGTGCCAGAGAAGCAATCCTGGACTGGAACAAACGCCACTGTTAGAACACAGGCACAGTGCGTGTGTGCTGTGAGCCCCCGCTGACTTCCCAGCAACCGTGTGCCATCTTGGCGTTAACTCGCTCCCCAAGGTGGACATAACTATAACGGCACCTCAAGGGCTGCACACAGGAGCCAGGCAGGCACATTCACCCATACTCTGCCACCACTTCCTCCCTGTGAGGTTTCTGAGAGAAGCCACCTCATTGCTTAAAGGCATTCAGTGAGGACGGCTTCTGTTTTGGTCATGTTTACATTAGGTGTGTTTGTAGCCACAGAGAATGTATACAGAGTATCCATTAAGGCCCATTTTAAAGATTAAATTAGGGCTGAGGTTGGCTCCCTTAGCAGAGTGCTTGCTGAGCATGTGTAAGCCACCGCACTTAAGAAGTGGAAGCAGGAGAGTGGGCCTGGGGTGGACACAGAGCAGGGAACTAACAGCCGGCAGCTTGGGCATCGAGTCAGAGTCCCCAGCACTGCAACTGGGAATGACTCCAAGGCTCTTGCTGGCCCCAGAGGGAGGGGACCCGTGCTGGCCACACCTGACTTGGGGGAGCATCAGAAGCAGAGACAGGTGGATTTCTGACTTTTCAGTCAGCCTGGTCACATGGTAAAGTCCTGTTTCACAGAATCATCTTCAACTACATGTTGAGTTGTTTGAAACAGTCTGGGTGGGCTACATGAGGCCCATAAAAAATCGCCAGCTTGTCACCCGCCTTTGATCCCAGCTTTCAGGAGGCCAAAGCGGGCAGATCTCTGGGAGTTCAAGCCCAGCCTGCTTTACGTATTATCGGGTTTCAGGATAGCCAGGACTACATTGTGAGACTCTTTACAGAAAGGGGAAAACTTAGAGTGAGCAGCCAGAAGAAAGACTGGATGGCTGCTCTGCCCTGCTCACCACACATACCCTCTCAGGGTCCAACCCTGGGCCCTGGCTCCTAATACCCAGACACAGTGGCATTACTTTTTCCCACTGCCTTTGTTTTCTTCATGGCCAGTGTCTGCTGCACCAGCAGGTGGCATCTGGGGGCTCCCTGCATCTCCTCAAAGCTGCAGCTCTGACCCATGACCTCCCCACACCCCATCAGTGGTAGGTGTCGGGAATGGACTGTGGTGGGACTAGGACGTGTGTCTTCCCTGCAGTCCGTGGGCTCCGTCTATAGTGGCCTGATGCAGGGAGTGGGGGCCGCTGAGAAGGTGTTCGAGTTCATTGACCGGCAGCCAACCATGGTGCATGATGGAAGCCTGGCCCCTGACCATCTCGAGGGCAGGGTGGACTTTGAGAATGTAACCTTCACCTACCGCACTCGGCCCCACACGCAGGTCCTACAGGTAAGAGCGGCTCAAGGTCTGCCAGAGCTATCCTTCCCACATCTTGGGTGTGTAGCCAGAAGCAAGGGAGGCAAGGGCTCCACTGAGAGGCACACCATTAACCCTCCAGTAAGACCTGCCGGAGAGGGCTAGCGGGGCACAAGTAGAGTGCTCCCCTAGCGGGCACTAGGCCCGGCTTCCATCCCCAGTACCAAAAGGATTGTGTGTGATGGTTGGGGGTGGGGGGCTTCTTTAGTAACTTGACAGGAAGCCAGATTGGTGAACTAAAGCTGTGCTGCAATTGGTGTAAATATAATCCTTAATTTGCATGCCATGCCCCTCCAGAAGCACTGGCAAAGTAATGGATCCGGCTTCTGTTGAGGGAGAGGTAGTGACAGCCAAGCAGAGCCTGTCTTTCGGAGGTGACCTTTAATCCAGGAGCAGGAGCTGAACATGTGGCTCTCTACAGAACACACTCCAGACAATGGAGACTGCAAATAGAAAGGAGCCACCTGGGGCTGGAGAGATGGCTCAGTGGTTGAGAGCACTGGCTGCTCTTCCCGAGGTCCTGAGTTCAATTCCCAGCAACCACATGGTGGCTCACAACCATCTATAATGGGATCTGATGCCCTCTTCTGGTGTGTCTGAAGACAGCAACACTGTACTCATATACATAAAATAAATCTTAAAAAAAAAAAAAAAAGAGCCACCAAGCCAGTCCTGGTAGCTCAGAGGGCTACTGATGTGGCCCCGGGCAGTCAGTGAAAAGAGAGCTGAGCTATGTTTTCCACCATTTGGGAGTCTACAGCAGGACTGTTACTACTTACAGGCTGGATAGTAAGTTCTAGATGGGCCAGGTCCCAGTATAGGGGATGTAGCTCACTGGTTGAGCTCCTGGCTCGCATGCACATGGTGTTGGGCTCGATCCCCAATACCTCAGGAGAAACACATATGTTCAAAGTCCTGATATTTTAGGAAGATCGTTCAGAGGCCAGCAACAACACATGGGGCAGGCAGGGGGATGTCCTCCTGCCTCTGAGACTCAAACATCTTGTGTTCCTGCAGAATGTCTCCTTCAGCCTGTCCCCAGGCAAGGTGACAGCTCTGGTGGGGCCCTCGGGCAGCGGAAAGAGCTCCTGTGTGAACATCCTGGAGAACTTCTACCCACTGCAGGGCGGCCGCGTGCTGTTGGATGGCAAACCCATCGGTGCCTATGACCACAAGTACCTGCACCGCGTGGTGAGTGGGCGCGCTGCGGGGTGAGTGGGCGCGCCGCGGGGTGAGTGGGCACGCCTGAGTGCCCTGCTGCGTGGTGAGTGAATGCCACATGCCTTCCCCCCACCCTTCCCTTTCTTATGAGCCATGACACAAATGGAAAGAAGGGTGTAGTTCTGTCACTAATGTGACCTCCCCATGCAGAATGTTCTGGCACTGCACAAGCCACCACGTGCCCCTCTCCTCTTCTAGAGGTAAACCCCACCCCACCTGTGTGGCAACCATTTCCTGGGTTTGCACCGATCTGACCCCCGGACACACTCAGACCTCATGCTCTGCTTCCTGCAGCTAGAGCTTGCTTCAGGCAGACTTAAAGTGCACAGGCCTCCTGTTCGCGGGGCACACACAGGCCTTGCTTTCCCTCTTGTGTAAGGTTCTCATCAGCAGACTGCACTGCACGATGATTCAATAATTCTTCCTGTGGCAGGGGTCGTGTATGGAATGTCTTGGCGATATTCACCCTTGTTACCCTCTCATGCTCCTGCTTCTACTTAAATGTCCTTTTAAAATAACACACAGATACACACACGCACACACGTGTGCACACACACACACACACATACACTAAAGGTGATTTACTTTTTTCTTTAAAAGAAGGAAAAAGTTGATCTTGGGCTGACACAGAAGCAGCAGGCCTGTACAGGTGTTCAGTCTGTGTACTAGACACCACCATCTATCCAGGAGAGCCCGCAGGGCTGTGTGTGTGCGCGTGGGAGAGCGAGAGAAAGCGCGAGAGCACAAATGTACATCTAAGCTACCGTGCACGTGTGCATTATCAGCGTGGGATCTCGGGGCCTTCCAGGTCAGATGAGTGGTCTACCACTGAGCTAGCCGAGCTCTGGTCTCCATGTGGCAGGACCCACAGACTGGAAAGTCCCCCTGCACTGAATGTATGTAAGCAGAGATGGGTGGCAGGTGGCGGAGAAGGGTATGTGACACACTGGGCTGCAGGAAGAGCCTTGGGCAGAGCTACACATGTGAGCGCTCAGATTCCCAGACAGCATTAGTCCTCCGCTCAGCCAAGTGTCAGTGTGACGAAGCCGCTTCCTGCGGGCTTTCTCACTGCCTGGTGGTGAAAGACATCAGGCCCCACTTATCTGCTTATTAACCAAACGGGTTTCCTCTGGGGAATACTGTCTCCTTGACATTTTTAAAATTACTGCAAGCACAAAGCAGCCAAGTACCACCCTATAGCCTTGATTTAGTGATTTTTCTCATATTGTAGTGATTTTTTTTCTTCTTTCATTTTCTGTGTGTGTACATGTTCACATGTGACACGCATGTTTGTAGGTGTGTGTGTAGAGAGGCCTAGAGTCACCCCAGATCACTTCCACCTCATAATTTGAGGTGAAACTCATCATAGCTGGAGTTCGAGGCAGGCCCCCATGCCCACCCAGCACCAGTGTAGGCTTGGTGAGCTGAACTGGGGTCTCCGATTTGTTCAGCGTGTGCTTTAACCACAGGCACCTCCCCAGCCCGCTAGTGCGTCTTATCATGAAGACAGGAGAGTTCCCTCCGCCTTGCCTTTCCAGGTCTATCTCAGGGTTCTTAAGGAATTCCTTGCCAACTTATTTTCTGTCTTTATGTACTGGTGTCAGGATATAAAAGAATTGTTTTGTGTGTGTGTGTGTGTGTGTGTGTGTGTGTGTGTGTGTGTGTGTGACTGCATCGGTTGCCAATTTAACGGATCCCCAGCTTATGGGCAGCTAGGTTTTCACTCACTCACTTCCCAGTATTACAATACGCTCGCTATTGTTTGTGTCGTGTGTGTGTGTGTGTGTGTGTGTGTGTGTGGGTGTCGTGTGGGTGTCGTGTGTGTATTGTGTGTGTATGGGGGGGTGTGCACACATGGCCATGTCATGCATGTGGACCTCAGAACAACTTGTGGGAGTTGGTGCTCATCTTCATGAAGGTTCTAGGGATCGAACTCAGATCGTCAGGCTTGGTAGCATGCCCTTCACCCGTCACTCACTGGGCCATCCCACCAGCTCCTACTGCTCTTTTTGTGAATCAGATTCCTGACCCAAATCACAGAACAACACTGTCTTTGAACTACTCCCTTAGAAGGGAGAGGTGAGAGCTGTGGAGGCTGGACACTAACCACAGCTCTCAGAGGCTCAGATAGGAGGGTTCTCAGGATTTCCTGAGTTCTAGGCAAGTTTGGATGACAGAATAAGACCTTGTCTCTAAAGGGGGAGGGGTAAATAGACTAAGGGCAACTGCCCGGGAGGCCTGCTGTCACGTCATGACCTGGCAAAGTCACACAGCTACATTCTACCCCTGCCCCGTGGTCAGGGCAGTCTTGTCTTAGCTCAGAGCAACAAGATTGCTGGCCCCAGACTGTCATTCTGGGAGGCCTGAGGTCTAGGATGGTCTGGGTACCCGGGGCTCCTACTAGGAAGGACGAGGAACAGCTGAGAGCAGCCGTGCAGATCAGATTTCAGACCTGAGACTCCTGGCGTCAGCCAGGCGGAGCTTGGAAGACTCCAGTGACAGCTGGTGGGTTCACTGACAGCCTCTCAGAGTTACCTTGCTCTCTGATTCCCCCCAATAGATCTCACTGGTAAGCCAGGAGCCCGTGCTGTTCGCCCGCTCCATCACAGACAACATTTCCTACGGCCTGCCTACCGTGCCCTTTGAGATGGTGGTGGAGGCTGCACAGAAGGCCAACGCCCATGGCTTCATCATGGAGCTGCAGGACGGGTACAGCACAGGTACCAGGAGGCGACTCTGAGTTAGGGACAGATGCACCCAGGCCCCATCATACCATCTTCTTCCCACCGGCATGAAATCTCCATCACAGGAGCATGCCATGAGTTAGCCTCAGTGGCAGTCTGGTTGGTCACAGTGTGGCACAACCTTCTCCTCCGTCAGTCTTGAACATTTGGTAAAGATCATGTACACCACCATTCATGATGGTGTAGAAATATTTGAGTTCAAGGCCAGCCTGGTCTACAGAGTGAGTTCCAAGCCAGCCAGGGCTACATAGTGAGACCCTGTCTCAAAAATGAACAAACAAGGACTGGATGGCTCTCGGGCACTGCTGGTCTTCCAGAGGACCAGGGTTCGATCCCAGCACCCACACGGTGGCTCACACTGTGGAAACTCATGTCCTAGGGAATACAATGCCTTCTGGTCTCCAGGGGCACCAGGCACGTGGTGCACAGGCATACATGCAGGCAAAGCACCAATGCGTAAAATCATTTTTTCAACAATGTTTAGCTGCACATGGTGGTGCAGGGAGATTGCTACAAGTTCAAAGCTAGCCAAGGGCTCATGGGGAAACCCTGTCTCAACAAACTGGGTATGTGTAAAATATTAGTCACTAGGGCCACTTAAAGGCTTCTTTTGTGTAAGGACAGCTTTCCAGAGTCAGTTCTCTCCTTCCACCCAGGGGCCAGGATTGAACTTACCGTTGCTGGTGCAGAAAGTGCCTTTCCCAGTTAGGACGTCTTCCAGCCCTTTCTTGGGATTTTTTTCAGACATAGTCTTACTATGTAGCCCAGGCTGACCTTGAGCCTGCATCACCTGTTTCCAAGAGCAGAGCGCTGGAGTTACAACTGTGCACCGTGGCACTGGTCTTTGATTGGAGTTTTGTTATGTAAAAATAACTGTCTTTTTATTCTGCCTTTTAATAGAAAAAGCTCAGCTCTTTAATTCCGTGCCTGGCCTTTGTCCTTAGCACACCTTAATGACCTCTCACACTGGTGCAAGGACCCGCCCTGCCTCTTCTTTACCTGCATGAGTGTGTAGGCTTTTATAGTGATTTGCTGTCTCTATTTCCTATTGGCAGACATTTGAGTTGTTCTTAGTAATATCTGTCTTGTAATGACATTGCTGTAAGCACACCCAACACCACCTCCGGGCCTCTATGGGAGAGAGCTGACTTTGAGGATATTCCCTGACAGGCTTGCTGAGAGGGTGGGACACTGTGATGGTGACACTCTGTCATCACAATGGAGTCGCCCAGTCCAGGACACTTGCAGCCTTGCAACAATCTGATGGACACCGTGACACATTCGGGATCTACCTGGTGCACGCGGGCGATGAGCCGCAGTGTGCCATCCCCTTGCATGAAGGGCTAACCTGAGCATCTCTTCCTGAGCTGCCCTTTGTGGGTGGCCACAGCTGGAGACCCTCAGAAAGGTCTGCAAAGCTGGTGCCCAGGTGAATGGGAGAGGCCCCCTAATAACCCTGTGCCTCCTCCACACAGAGACCGGGGAAAAGGGAGCCCAGCTGTCAGGTGGCCAGAAGCAACGGGTGGCCATGGCACGTGCGCTAGTGCGGAACCCGCCTGTGCTCATCCTGGATGAAGCCACCAGCGCCCTGGATGCAGAGAGTGAATACCTGGTAAGTGGGGACAGCAGATGCTGGAGGGAGCAGTGGCCACGGGCTCTCTCAGGCCATGAAAGGGAAACAGGGAGCTCTGGGCACAGACACTTTGGGGCCTGGACACCCAGTTCCAAGCAGACTACAGCCAAGTGACATGAGTAAACCAGGGTGCATTCCAGAGGATCTGACATAGAGCCCACCCTGCGGTGTATTCCCTCCTCCCTCCCCCTCTACCTCTCATTGCATTTGTTCTTCAGCCTGACACTCAAACCCCAGGCCTTGGACAGAGCTTCATCCTGCGACTACAGCACGGCTTGAGGCCACTCTTTCCCCTAGGCTGAGTTTTTAGTGGTAAAGTGGACAGTATTGGTGCAAAACCATAGCTCTCACCTCAAGGAGATATAGTTTATTCTGTAGCCGAATTAGAGAGACCGTGTCCAGGACCAGACTCAGGTTATCCCAGTTCCATAATCAACGTGGAAGCTGTTTCCAGTGTCGTGAAGTCTTCATAGGAATGGAACAACAAAAGTCTCAAATGAAGACCCTTTTCAAATACATTGATGGGGTGGGTGTGGGTGCAGGGACGGTTACAGCAAAGCTGGGAAGCTCTGCCACAGGCTTCATTTGCAGTCTGATGACACTCGTTAGTCGCAGCTTGTCGAGTCTGACACAGAGTGGGCACGAACGACCTTAGATGGTTGAAATTCCTGAAGTATTGCCACATGTCTAATCAGACACACTCACACCCCGATTTCCAGTTCCTTGTGGGCTATGCATGGCATTTTGTACACGTGGGGGCACACGCTACTTATCAGATTTTATAGTGCCCCTCACAAAGGAATGGTTGGTGAGGCAGTAAGGGAAGCGCTCCTTCATCCTAGTGAGCTCCTGACTTCACTGTGGCCTCCCCCTCCAGCTGGTACCTCCACCGCGCAGCCAGCAGGACTGCTGCGCTGAAATAGGCAAGGACAGCAGGAGTGGCGGTGCCCATCCTTGAACTCAGCACTTGGGAGGCAGAGGCAGGTGGATCTCTGAGTTTGAGGCAAAAAAAAAAAAAAAAAAAAAAAAACGCAAGAATGCCATTGGTTTAATGCAGTGAGATTAACATTGAAGAAAAAGCAACAAGGTCTACCTACTGTTTAAAGAAGCGGATTGGCCACGTCCCCTGTGTTTACAGTCACTGGTACTCTGGACTGTTTTCTTAGGTGTATGTATCTTTTACTTTTAGCTTTTCTTTTAGCCAGCTTGTGGTGTAGCTATCACCTCACAGGGGGTAGCTCTCTGTGATCACACTGGGCTCTTGCCTGTGGACACTACTTGACCCGCTTTATTGTATTGGCATCGCACTAGATTTACTGTGGAAATGGGAATGGAAAAACCACACCATAGAAGGCACCAGCTGAGCACGTGCTGACGCTAACAGCAATGGAAGCAAGGCTCGGCCTTTGCAGAGCCCATGGATCTTTTCCCTTTAATGGCAGAAATGGAAGTGGGGATCTGAGGGAATCACTGTAGTATTGTCGGTTCCGTCTCATTAGCAAAAGACAAGTACTGTTTAAATCAGTCCAGGACAAACCGTTCTGGGGGACAGTTCAGATACTAACCCGGTCAAGAAACAGCACTTAAGAGATAAACTTGGTGAATGTGGCTGTTCTGGAGACTAACTGGTGTGTGCTGTCTAAGAAGAGTTAACCTGAGGCTTTGGGCGTGTCTAGCTGGAGTGAATGGGGCTCAAGGTTCAAGGTCCATCTGAACTTGTGATAGGGTCGTTTACAGTGTTTAGATTATTGTTTCTATTGATTTAATTGGCTGGACTTTGTTTTTGAGACAGGTAGCCCTGGCTGGCCTCAAATGCAGAGAAATTCACCCCCAGGATTAAAAGGCATGCGCCACCACTGCCCGGCTTATTTTTTTTCTTAATAAGAAAATGTTTAGTTAATTTGGCTGTAGGAATCTTGATTTAAAATATTGATATCTTCAAAATGGAGGGATTTTTTAAAAAGGAGATTTAAAATAAGTTTGTCAATTTAAAAACAATGTTTTTAGATTTATTATGTGTACAGCGTACTGCCTGTGTGCATGCCTGCAGGCCAGAAGACAGCACCAGATCTCAGTATAGATGGTTATGAACCAGGCTGGTGTTCTTCCAGAGGACCTGGGTTTGATTCCCAGCACACACGTGGTGGCTCACGACCCTATGTAACTACAGTGCCAGGAGAATAAGATTAGGCACGGGCTTCTGTTCTCTGTGGGCACTGTACACATGCTGCACAAACATATACTTAGGAGAATACGTTGTTTCCTTTTAAGATAGGTTATCTTCATGTGGCCCTGGCTCTCATGGAGCTTGCTATATAGACCAGGCTGGCCTCTAACTCAGAGATCTTCCTGTCTCTGAATGCTGGGACTAAAGGTGTATACTACCCCACCCAGATCATATGCTTTTTAAAAAAGAAAATCTTAATATTATAAACAGAATGAAGCATTAATTTTGTCTCAAGGTACTGAATTTTGACATTAAAATTGTATAGTTATAACCATATCTGATTTTCAGTCGTTAGCATGTATCAATCTTCAGTCATTATTTTTCTCCATTTCCATTTTGAAATATTTTCTTTACTCTTTGAACAAAAACCTATAACTTTTTACCTCTTTAAAAAAACTTGATACTTTATTTTACCATTTGTTATTTTTGAAAAAACAAATTGTTGGACATAGGTTCTCACTATGTAGACCAGGCTGTCCCTCAACTCAGAGTCCCACCTGCTCCCAAAGTTCTTGGATTAAAGGCATAGGACATCACCTCTGGCTAGAAACATTTTTAATGAGATGATTTTAAATAAAAACTCAGAAAAAAAATAGGATATCTATCAGTTATAAATATAGGTAAAACACATTAATAGTCTGGTTTTCCTTTAAAGTAACTATGTTAAGTATTTTAAATTACTTTGTCTTTAAAATAAAAACATGAATAACTGTCCCAAATATATAAGCATGGTATAACACAGTATCTATCTATAAACTCCAAGATGTCTTTGTAAGCCTTAAAGGAAGTTATTATTCTTATTATCAGTTGTTTTTTTCCTTAGATTTATTTATTTATTTATTTATTTATTTATTTATTTATTTATTTAATGTATATGAGTACACTGTAGCTGTCTTCAGACACACCAAACAAGGGCATTAGGTTCCATTACAGATGGTTGTGAGCCACCATGTGGTTGCTGGGAATTGAACTCAGGACCTCTGGAAGGGCAGTCAGTGCTCTTAACCACTAAGCCATCTCTCTAGCCCTATCAGTTTTTTTCAAGACAGGGTTTCTCTGTGTAGCCCAGGCTGGCCTGGGATTCAGAGCTCTGCCTCTGCCTCCTGAGCGCTGGGATTAAAGGCGTGTGCCACCACCTGGCCTCACATGTGTATTTTAACTAGGCATGCCAAAAATAATTTAACACACAATAAAAATTAATTTTAAAAAACCTGACTGAAGTAGCCAGTGTTAACTTTTGTTTTACACAAATAACATATGAAAACAATTCTATACACACATGGCCCAGCTATACTATTACGCCCATTTTTAAAATGTAGAGATGGCTCAGTGGTTCAGAGTCTGGGCTACTCTTACAGACGACCAGAACCCAGTTCCCAGGACCCACAACTCCAGCACCAGGGCATCTGATGCCCTCTTTTGGATTCCACATATATAATTGAAAAATAAAAATGACTTTTTTTTAAAAAGTTAAAAAGTGGGTTGTGGTGGCACGCATCTTATCCCAGCACTTGAAGGCAGAGGCAGGTGGATCTCTGAGTTCGAGGCTAGCCTACAGAGTGAGTTCCAGGACAGCCAGGGCTACACAGAGAAACCCTGTCTCGGAAAAAAAAAAGAAAAAAGAAAACAAAGGTGTGAGAAGGCTTAGTGGCACAAAGTCCTTCATCATGGAGACTCAAAAGTCATATGACTTTGTCTCTGTACGCGCTCAAAAGGCTGAGGGAGAGGAGATGCCCGACTGATGTCCGTATCTAAGAGGAAAAGGGAAAAACTGGTCAGTCTGGAGTCCGTTCCCTGCCTGGGATGCGCATGGCTTGCAACCCAGGCCTGACCCTGCAGCCCTTCATACCCAGCATCGCTAGAGACCCTAGGACCGAGACACTTCCGTGAGCATAAAGTTTAAACACACACACAGCAGCCCGGTTAAATGCTAAGAGGGTCTCTGGCGAGAAAAAGCAGCTAAGGAGCCCAAGGTAAGGGGCAAGCCTCTCTCAGGAGGCCGACCAGCAGCACCACAGGCAGGGACACTCCTCACCAGCAGCACCACAGGCAAGACACTCACGGCCAGGGAAGGCCACAGTGTAGCTCTGTAGCGGTCCCTGAGCTTTAGGGACCTTGGCTCAGCCCAAGCAGACGTGTTCTGACCGGACCCCTAGGGCAAGCTGGTACAATAAAGATGTTAACATAGTAAGCATGGGGTAAAAGGAAAGCTGCCCCCAAGAAGCCGCAGGATGCGCAGTCTCCTCTCAAAGCGGGGGCCTTTACTACGACAGGCAGCCTCCCTGTTTCTCTCTAGCTCTTATCTTAATGCAGGCCGTAACATTCTCCTTTGATTAAAGAATTTTCCTTTGTTAGAGAGTGAGTGGGGGTTGGTCTCAGGATTCACTCTTAGTTCCCTTATAACCTCAATATTAAAAAAATTACTCAACTTATTAATTTTATTTTTATGTGTGAGTTTTGCCTTCGTGTATATATGTGTAACATGTACATGCCTGGTGTCCACTGAGATCAGAAGAGGGCCTGGGATCCCTGGAACTGAAGCCACAGATGGTTGTCAGCCACCATGTGACTCCTCTGCAAAAACCGCCAGTGCTCTTAACCACTAAGCCATCTCTCCAGCCCCCTAAAATTGATTTTTTAATCTATCATTTTATTTAGTCTGTAGCCTTTTAACTCACATATAATATTACTAATTTTTGTGAGTTACCATTTTTATCATTTCTTTTTCTTTCTTAGATGATTTTAAGCAGGCTGCCTGTTCATGATTATTTTATTGCATGAAAAAAATTCCAGTTTAGGAATGTTAAACGTTCCCCATTGAGGGACCCATAAAGCCAAGTGATGGTGGTTTGATCTCCCATACTTTCAAATACTTTCAAGTTTGAAGTAAATCATCACATAGACCCACTGTCCCCCTCCCCCACACGTGGCTTATCCCCAGACAATTCTTTTTGTTTTTTAAAAAACTTTTCCCCATTTTTTATTTCCTCTAAAAAGTTGTAAGAGCCAGAGGTGGTGGTGTACGCCTTAATCCCAGCACATAGAAGGCCGGGGCAAGGGGATCTCTGAGTTCGAGGCCAGCCTGGTCTACAGAGTGAGTTCCAGGACAGCCAGGGCTACACAGAGAAACTCTGTCTCAAAACAGCAACAAGTAACAAGCCTCTCTCTGCTAACTAGGCACGGGAGCGTGTGTTTGGGGTCAGGGTTATGTTCTGCTTTGGGGACAGACTGCTTCTGCTTTCACCCAAGACCATCTTTTCCCACTGCTCTGAAGTTACTGTGAACACGTCCATAACTGGAGAGTCAAGGCCCTGGGTATCAAACGTATCTTCCCAGCTGGGCCAGTCATGTTCCTTCTGACCCAGAAATGGAGCATGTCTGTCCCGTGGGTGGGGGAACAAGTGCCTCTTACCTTTATTACCAGGCTCCAGAAAAGTCCTCAGCTAAAGGCAGCAGAGCTGCAAGAAGCAGAAGCCCAGAACAGAACTGTTTCAGAAAAGTCAGGAGACAAAGTCAAATGGCAGCAAATTGAAGTATTCCAAAGGCAAAGAAAGCAAAAGATAGCCAAGTGCCCCAGCCATCTCAGAATGGAAAACTGAAAACAAGCTGGGTAGTATCCAAAACGTTCCACAGCAAAACAAACACAATTAAATACTCTAAAAGCAAAGCCCACTCAAAGGATCCACCACGGGAGCTTAGATAAACAAATGGGCCATGGACCCAACCGAGGGAGGCCTGAAAGTACCTAGAAAGGACCCCCACAATACACCCGAGGGGACAGTATGCTAAACAGCTTACGCTCATTGGGTTCCTGGCGGCACCTTGCTTCCATCTAGGTGACTCCTCTAGGGAAAGTGGATGATGGTTCTTGGAGCCCATGTCGGGTACTGTCAGCACATATCCATGGCTCTCACCTCAGAGGGAGAGAGCTTATCCTGAAGCCAAGTATGAGTGACCACAGACTGGGCACATGGATTTAGGTTATCCCAAATTCCATGTTCCAACATGGAAACAATAACAGAACAAACTGGAAACAGAGACACAGGTTATAGCCAAGAGGGTAAATCTCAGCCTGTTAGTCACAGGGTGTTAGATGGGACACAGGTGGGCGAAGACTGACCAGGGGGCTGTAGCTAGCCCAATTTAAGTTGTAATTAGGCCCAGCACTATTTCAGTCTCTCCACATGACTGCAGTGCTATTAGAACGCTAGAACTATTAGTCAGCCAGTCTTTGCAGACTCAGCTTCCTTCCTGAAATGCTCAGTGCTCATTCCTTGATGCTGGTTAGCGCCACACCCGGTTAGTGCCACACCCCTCCAAGGGTCAACCTGCTCTTTACACAGATGGTGACTGACCTGGTCCCAGGCCCCAGGTACCACTGTAGACACTGGAGTCTTAGAGAAAGGCTGATCAGACAAGCAAGACCTCTGTCCCCATGACATGACATTTCCATTCCCATGGGACAGACAGGTCACAAACAAGGAAACAGCCTGGGGTTTCTGTGCTACAGAGAAAAACTGTCAATCATTCAATACCGGGAATGGGACGGGCAGCCATTGTCTGCATAAGCACATCTGGGCATCAGGAGTGCTTTGAAGCTAGACACAGCTGAGCTTCATGTTCCTGGTGCAGAGGTGACAAGTATTTAAAGGGACAGCACAGGAGTGAGGAGAGGACAGAACTGGTGCAGAATGGCAGAGGGTCAGTGTGGGCAGACAGTGTGCCCCTGTGTCCAACAGAAGTGGTTGAAGCTGTCTTCCTACAAAGGATGGTGACAGGACTCCCTCTCTCTAGTCATGTTCAGGAATAATGCTCTCAGGCCCTTGAGCCTTGAGAGACATCTGTAGTTGCAGGAGCTATCCGTATGTCGTATGTCGCAAGAGTCACAGAAGGGCGCATGTGTTGAGCCTTGTTAGTAAATGCACTAGGGAAGAGGGCCAGGGCCATGGCAGGCACTGCCTCAGATAGGAAATGCACACTGAGCGTTCTAGGGAAGGCATCCCTGTGCATCAGGAGTCCCTCTGCAGCACGGTGGCATTGTCTTGGGGGCTGTATGGCGTTCTTAGGTAACTCCGTGGCACTCACTGTGAGGACCAGGTTGTAAGTCACCACTTAGCTAAGTCCTGAAAGCAAAGGAGCCAGCTGTGGGGAGTTCTGGGGCTGGCTAACAGAGTTCAAAGGTGATGTGAGCAGAGGTGGAGAGAAGGCAGGAAGCAGTGAAGAGGCAGATGCCTCAGGCCCTCATGAGCAATTTGAACTTTTTGTAATAAGTAACTTGATTTTATTTTTCCAGACATTTTAAGTTTAAAGAAAACAAAGCAGAAAGTTCATAGTGCCCATAGTTCTCCTTTCACCCCTGGCCTCTGCCGTCCACTCTTCGAATCTGTGTGCTGTCTGCTGCCGTCCTTACTAACCATAAAGTCCCTCCTGCTCCTTCTCAGCTGTAGTTCTATGGACTCTGAGAAGCGTGCGCATATGCGTGCACACACACACACACACACACACACACACACACACACACACACACTGTCCACACTATGTGAGAAACTCCTACAAGTTTGCGCTGAGAAGCCAGTGGAAGCAGGTGTTTGGCAAGAACTGACTGAAGCATTAAGCACCTGGAGAGGCAGTGCACACCATCCCAGCCCTCCAGGAGGCAGGAGGAGCAAGGTCACTCTAAGCTACATAAGGTCTGAGGCCAGCCTGGGCTACATAAGACTCTGTCTCAAAAAACAGTGAGGGTCAGTGAGTGGCTCAGCAGGTGAAGGTACTCACATGAAACTTGACAAGTTTAATCCCAGGACACCACATGGTAGGAGACAAGCAATTCCCGAGGTTGTCCCCTGACTTCCACATGTGTTGGGTGTTCAGTGTCTTGTACACACAGACCCAGTGTGCCTACACACACACAGACACAGGTGTATACACGCATATGCAAACGTGAGTAATTTTGAAGGGAAATGAGTAGATTGCTTTTCTTGGCCTGGGCATTGGGGCTGAGGGGGTAAAAGATCTCTAGTTTCTCGGGTACCCCCTATGTTAGCACCTGGGCTGTCTGGAATAGAAACCCAGGAATTGAGTTGTCTTGGCCCTCATTTTATAACCCAAGAACTGAATGTTGGATGGCAGCAGGGGGTAGGGTGTGTGTGTGTGTGTGTGTGTGTGTGTGTGTGTGTGTGTGTGTGTGTGTGTGTGTGTGTGATCTTCCAGGGAGGGTGATGCTGGGCAGCCTCTGAGCCTGCTCACCTTTGTTTCCCCTACAGATTCAGCAGGCCATCCACGGCAACCTGCAGAGACACACAGTGCTGATCATCGCACACCGGCTGAGTACTGTAGAGCGGGCGCACCTCATCGTGGTGCTAGACAAGGGCCGTGTGGTACAGCAGGGCACACACCAGCAGCTGCTGGCACAAGGCGGCCTCTATGCCAAGCTGGTGCAGCGTCAGATGTTGGGGCTTGAGCACCCCTTGGACTATACAGCTGGCCACAGGGAGCCACCCAGCAACACTGAACACAAGGCCTGACAGTGGTCCCGGCTGAAGCACTGGAGGCGACCTGCCAAGCCCCACTCTTGCTTCCTGCATCTTGCCTCCTTCCACTTGCTCCCCAGGCACCCACCAGCTGCCATGGGCTCACCCCCTTCTACCGTGTCCCTTCTTGGCTCCTCCAGGCCTGCCAAGGTAGAGCAGCCTTTTTAAACCAAGCCACCAGGGTTTTTACTGCTCAGTTTAACACACTCCAGTCAACTCCTAGATTTCAAAAACACTTTTTTGGGACTGGCAGTGAGCAAGCTCACTAAGATGTTTTCAAGACTTCTGAGACAAGAGTGCACAACCCTTTCTAACTGCCTGGAGGGTGTCTGGGAGAGAACTAAGCACTACCCTTTGCCTCTCGGGAGAAGCAGCTTCCCTGTCCCCTAGGGGGACACAAGGGTTGGCCTTTCCATCCTTCCAGTCTCCCGGCTCTGTGAGTCAGGCCAGAGGTGGGGCAAGAGAGTGGGAGGTGGCCCACTGCCCATCACCCCCCTCCCAACTAAAGCCAGTCTCACTGTGAACCACCGGAACCTCAGCAGAGGAGGGGCTGGCCAGGCGGTGGACCTCGGGGTGCCCTCAGCCCTGCACCCAGCACTGAATCCTTTCTCCTTTCCCCTGGCTGGCACCTTCCCTCCTGTCCACCCCTGCAACTCTGCGGAGGAGCCTTGTTGTTTGTAACATATATTCTCAGATTGGTGGAGGGGACCGAGGCAATGCCCAGGGTCTGGCTTTGTCCTGGTTTTGAGATTTTGGGAGAACTGGGTCAATAAAGTGTACTACCTCTGACCTCTACACTGTTATGTTTTCCTTGGACCTGGCTCTCTTCTGGGCCTCACACAGTACAGACCTGCACAAGCAGCTTGGTGCTGGGTCTTGGAGTCCCTGTCTGTGTTGTTCGCATCCCTAGGAATCAAGCAGATGTGTATGTGTGTAAACTGTCCCCACATAGCAGGGATTCCTGAGTTTCCATGGCAGCTAAGGCCCATCTGACAGCATCTGCTTTCCCCCCCCACACCATGACCCAGTTTTGAGGCAGAGAACACCGTTACTGTCTAGGGGTCTTGATCCAGTTTGTTTTCTCTGTCAGTTAAAAGGACAAAAAGAGTTAAAAGGTAGGACCTATTTACCCCAGATTTGTGGACCTCCCTTTGTTCAACTGACCAACCCTAAGTTAGCGGAGGAAGACCCCACCTTGAGCTTGTCAGACTGGTCCACAGCCCCACTACCAGGAGAGAGAGCATGACCTTTTTTTGTCCCGGTTAAGGAATCTAGTCATGGCCCCTCTCCCCATCTGTCCCATTTCTAGTTCCTCAACACTACTCAGCGCTGTGGCAAAGGAGGTCTGGGCCTAGGAAGGGCCAGAGGTAATTCAGCTTGGGCATTTTGGTTTGGTTTGGTTTGGTTTGGTTTTTTTTGTTATTCAAGACAGGATTTCTTGGGC
>CM052721.1:29190600-29229087 GCA_028551405.1 Uromys caudimaculatus
AGTCCAGGTGGTACACATACACCTGACATCCCAGCACCCAGTCCAGGTGGTATACACACACCTGACATCCCAGCACCCAGTCCAGGTGGTATACATACACCTGACATCCCAGCACCCAGTCCAGGTGGTACACATGCACCTGACATCCCAGCACCCAGTCCAGGTGGTACACATACACCTGACATCCCAGCACCCAGTCCAGGTGGTATACATACACCTGACATCCCAGCACTTGGGAAGTGGAAGAAGGGGGATCTGAAGTTCAAGGTCATTCTCAGTATACAGGAAGTTTTAGGCTAGCCTGGACTACATGAGACCCCGTCTCAAATAAACAAATGATAAAGCAAACAAAAATAACAGAAAACTGGGAACTGAGTCCAGACAGCCTGAGTGACTGGATTCCTCTAACTAGAAATGGTTTTTGTTATTTTGAGCAGGATCTGGCTGGCTTGGAACTTGCTACATAAACCTGGCTGATCTTGAACTTGTGAAACCATCCAGCCTCTCCTCCCACAGTGCCGGGATCATTCTCTTGTACCATTGCCCAGCTTCAAGCTGGAATTCTCAATTACATTTTACTTGTTTTATATTTGTGAGGGTAGGGGTATAAGAGCGCATGCTGCAATGAGCACGTGGAAGTCAGAGATCACTGTCTAGGAACTGGGTTCTCTGCCTCCTTCCACCATGTGGGTCCAAGGGATTGAACCCCTATCTTAGCTTGGCAGCAGATGCCCTGCATGCTTTAAAGGGGGTAAAAGTAGAGGAGGCTGCAGGTGGGAATTGGCTCTCTATGGAAACCTGGGTTCAGTGTAACTGCTGGTTAAGAATTACAGACTGAGGGCTCAGGGAGCACAGCCGTGGAGCACAGCCGCGGAGCATTTTTAGAACTGGTCCTACCCTGGCAGCACAGATCACTAATGATGATAATATATCAAACAGTGCACACATGTCACAGTAGGTCACTGAGGAACTAGAGATAACTGTGCTGAGTCACTAACCAGGAAGCACAGGGGAGGAACAACACCCACCCTTGGGCTTCCAGTGGCTTCGGTTGGTAAGACAGGAGGAAGCTGGGCATTTAAATTGCTGAGTCACCTGGGCAGTCCTAACAGCCACCTCAGAGGAGGATGATGGCAGTCCTCATGTCATTGCAGCACCTTACTTGAGAGACTGAGATCAGTCATTCAGCAAGCATTTCCTGAGTACCTGCTGCATACCAAGCATGTGGCAGGTCAGGAGAATCTCCAGTCTGAGGTAATGAGATCTGAAGGGTGACCTGAGGAGCCAAGATCCAAGGTATCCAGGAGAGAGGCACTACCGAGCTGGGCTGTCTGAGGGCGTATGACTTCAGACCGGAATGACAGTTTAGAAACTTCTGGAACCGTGGAACATATCAGCTGGGGGTGCAGCTCAGTGGCCATGTGACCTAACAAGTTTTTTTGAGACAGGGTTTTTCTGTGTATCCCTGGCTGTCCTTGAACTCACTTATAAAACAAGTTGGTCTCAAATTCACAGAGATCCGACTGCCTCTGCCTCCTGCGTGCTGTGATTAAATATGGGTGCCACCACCAGTTTGGGCCAGTTTTGTTTTGTTTTGAGATAGGGTCTCATTTTGTAGACCAGGATGGCCTTCCAAACTGTGGAATTCCTGGTGTGAGCCACCACACCCAGCTTTATGTATGATCTTTATTTGTTCGATTCCGAATCTTCAAAGCTATAGAGGCAGAAAACAAAATAGTGGCTACCACAAACAGGGAGAAAGACAGTGTGACTATTTAATGGAGACCAGGGGGTTAGGGGTTGGTGTTTTCAAACTCAAGACCTATGGTTGAGGGCTTGATTTCACCTCACATTGAGGATTTTCGAGCTTTAAAATAGCATGAGATCTTTTTCATCTCATTAAGAGGGAAAACTTTAAAAAAGTAAAGAAAAAGATGAAATGATCATAGCGGCATATACCTGCCTTTCTATTGGAGGATCGCCAGAGGTCTGAGGCCAGCACTAAATCTACATAATGACATAGCTCTGAACCAGTCAGGGCTACACGGTGAGACTGTCTCAAAAAAAAGAAAAGAAAAGAAAAAAAGAAAAGAAAGAAAAGAAAAAAGAAAGGAAGAAAGGAAGGAAAAAAGGAAGAAAGAAAGAAGGAAAAGAGAAAAGAAAGAAAAAAATGTGTGGGGAGGGCCAGGCAGTGGTGGCGCAGGCCTTTAATCCCAGCACTTGGGAGGCAAAGGCAGGCGGATTTCTGAGTTCAAGGCCAGCCTGGTCTACAGAGTGAGTTCCAGGACAGCCAGGGCTACACAGAGAAACCCTGTCTCGAAAAACAACAACAACAAAAAATGTGTGGGGAGATATCTAGCCCAGGAACAGTGAGGTCAAAGGTCATGAGGCAGGAAGAAGCTGGGACATCTGTGGGTCAGGCAATGGGTAGCGGACAGAAGGTGGAGGATGTGAGGTAGAAAGGACAGGAAGGTGGTTAGGCAGGGACCAGTGGGCCACCGGGAGGTGGCTTTTAATGTAGGAAGACAGAGGGCACTGGTCAGGGCATGACACAATCCCACATTCCGGCTCAGGTGGTGCATGTACTGTACAGGGCTGGGCTGGACCTGTGCTACCCTTCTTTGTTTATGTGAGATGTGGCCTGGGGAGAGTGTCTGCAGCAAGCACTCAGGAAGTCCTGCTGTTCTTTCTAGCTGGGGAAGCCTGATGAGGAGAAACTGCTTTGAAATGTTTCAAAGACTTATGTGCAGAAAGTGTGGCGGGAGCCAGAACCCTGGGCAGCACAGTCGCCCCACACATACATGGCAGAGACCCTTACATGTTCTGGCAACAGATCTGCAGGGGACACACCTCAAAGTGATGAGAGATTCTGTTAGGCAAGCAACTTGAGGCTTTGCTGACAAGGCCTGCTTGGGTTTCCTGCCCTCTGATTCTCAGTTATCTGGGTGTTTCTAGACAGGCCTAGAAAAAAGGGAAAGTGTTCTCTAAGTTAGCAGGAGCCTGGCTTCCCCTGTCTTTGCAGAACAGGAAGTCGGCTGATCTGGGTACACCCAGAAGCATGCTCTGGCCCCGCCTCCTCCAGGCTGCTTCTTTACTTCCTTTCCCAGTTGTCTCCAGATCATTTAGCCTTTACTGCTTCCCTAGCATGTTGCTTGCTCTCTTAGCATACTAGATGTTTCTCAAAGACAGAGGCTGGGCCTCTCTCAGAGGGGTCCTCTTGCTCACAGCAGGTGTTCACACACTAACCTCTGTGAGAACCTACCCTGCTCTTTCCTCCTGGCTAGCTCTTGCGAGTTCCCACACCTCCTCACACTTTGCAGAGCAAAGGAAGCCTCTTGAGGTTTTTGTCCTTAAACCTGTTTCCCTCCCACACAAGTGCATCTGAGGTAATGGAGTCGTGTGGCAGTTGCTCAAGCCGAAAATAATCTAGGCTCTGATCGGACTCCTCCCTTTCTTCAGGACCCAGAATTCCTCTCCAGGCAGGAGCTGACTATGTCAATCATCCCTGCTGCCTGAGAGGATCCTGTTCCCTCATGGCTGCTGCGCTACCTAGATCTGAATGACTATCTCACTGAGGATCGGTCATCTCATCCTTGGGCCCTGCTCTGCACAAGCAAACGTTCAGATTTTCTTTTCACCTGACAGTTAATTATTTATTTGTTGTATATATGTGTGTTATATATGTACTTGTTTGTATGTGTACACATGTATGTGTGGGTGTGTGTGCATAATATAAGTGGTCTCTCTTGCTTGTCCTCCATTTTGTTATCTTTTACATTTGTGTGTGTGTGTGTGTGTGTGTGTGTGTGTGTGTGTACATGTGCGCAGGTCAGTCAGAGTGCAAGTGTGTGGCATCAGTTCTCTCTATCCACAGAGGAATCTGTGGACTGAATTCAGGTGGTAGCAAGCACTTTTGACCACTGAGCCTCCTCACTTGCACTCGACCTTACCCTTTGAGGCATCGTCTCTCACTGAGCACGGGGGTTACCAACCCCTGTAGACTGGGCCATCAAGTCCCAAGGATCCTCCTGTTCCCACCTCCCCAGAGCTGGGGCTTTAGTAAGAAAGCTACATCTGGCTTTTATAAGAGCGCCAGGGACCCAAACTCAGGTTCTCACACCTGCAGTCAACTTCACCAACCGTGCCATCTTCTCAACCTCTAGGCCTTATTCTCACGACAGTCTTAGAGGTATGAAAGAGATGATAAAGCTTGATCAGGGAGTTCCTATCCACCCCATGCCGATTTCCTCTTCCTCTCTCTTCCCCTGACAGCTCCGACGGACCCAGCATCCCATCTCTGAGCTGTACTTTCAACTTTGCTATTCTTTACACTTTTTCTTGTATGTATGTGTGTGAGCATGCGCATGTGTGTGTGTGTGTGTCTGTGTGTCTGTGTGTCTGTGTGTGTGTGTGTCTGTGTGCATGCGTGCTTGAACTTGCTTGGGCAGGTATCCATATCTACGTGCATGTGAAGAACAGAGGTGACATCAGATGTCTCCCTCTGTCACTTAAGTTTTGAGACAGATTCTCCAGCTGAAGCTGGAGCTCACTGTTTGGGCTTGGCTGGCCAGTGAGACCCTGAGCACCAAGGTTACAGATCTGTGTTGCTCCAGCCTTGGTGCTGGGATCAGAACTTAGGGCCTCGTGGGTGGGCCGTGGGCCCTTCCCACATGGAGCCATCCCCCAGCTCCCGTTCTTCAGGTCTTACAAGCACTTTGCTTTCTTCACATCTTACAAGGCACATTTGTTACAATTACAGAGACATCAAGTAAAGGGTAGAGTTTGTTTGGATTTGGGGTTTCCTCAGTTTCCCCATTTTTGTCTGTTGTCCTAGCACCAGGAAAGCACACTACATTTAGTTCATGTATCTCCTTATACTCCTTTTTGCTATTTCTGGGATTTGGGGGGGGGGGGGGGAGCAGGGTAGGCAGCATCTAATCAGGTTGCCCTTGAACTCACTGTGTAACTAAGGATGACCTTGAACTCTTGACCCTCTTGTCTCCACCCACTAAATGCTAAGATTACAGGCATGCATAACCATGCCTGGTTTTACGTAGTTCTGGAATCTAACCCAGGACTTTGTGCAAACTAGGCAAGCATTATACCAATTGAGCTGCATCCTGAATATTTGCTTGTTTGTTTGAACTGAGACAGGGTCTCATTCTAGTCCTGGCTGGCCTTGAACTCCTGGCAATCTTTCTTCCTTGTGCTCTTGTGTCGTCACACCCAGCATCTGGTGGCCCCCAGTTTTGAGGTGCACCTGTCAGGGCTTTGGGAAGGGTCCTTCCCTGGTTTTCTCTGGGGTGGCAGGTTTTAGAAGGAAGAGCTTCCTGCCTTATCAAAGGCCCACACAGATGCCAGCACTCTGGAGTCACAACAGGAGGGTCACAAATTCAAAGTCCCCTCAACTACATAATGAGTCTGTGGCCAACCGAGTAAACAAAACCCAGTCTCAAAGAAACAAACCAAAGCATTTTTTAGCCTTCTCTTTGTGAGGTTCCTCTTCTCCGCTTCCATGCAGTGCTGGAAGAAAGTCTCTAAGCACTGCCCACACCTATGGCCGGTGAGTGAGTCATGAGATTCTCAGGGCTGAAAATCAGGTCCTCCCAGTCCTGGCCCACACCCTCTGCTCCTCTGAGTTTGGCTTCGCTGACCTCCTGGGCCTCACATACCCTGGCCCACGGCCCCTGTGGCCTCATCTACTGCCAAATCCCTGTTAGTCACCGCCCTCAGGCACACTGCCTTCCTTGTCCCTCCATGTGGTCTCACCTCTAGGCCTGTACCCAGCCTCTCCCTCTGCCTAGAGCCACTTCCGCCTCCTGCTCAATCTGCTTCAGCCAGTTTCTGTGTGTGATCATTCAGGTTACAGCATGGGCATCTCTGCTGGAGACATCAGGAGAACTCATGACCTCTGGGAGTCCTCACCACAGTCTGTCCATAAGGCTCTGCCATTCCACCCACTCAGCTGCCAGTGCTAAGCCTTGTAGAATAGATAGGGTGCACTATAGAGGACCCTGACAACGGGCTGAGAGTAAAATGTCTCCCAGACACTTGAAGACAGAAAGGGGGGCTGAGTGTGGTAGAACACACCTTTAATCTCAGCATTCTGGAAGCAGTGAGTTCCAGGGCAGCCTGGTCTACATAGCAGTTCTAGACCAGCCAAGGCCACAGAGGGAGACCCCATCACAACAGAAAGATAGATAGAAACACCCACACACCATGGGGACTGGAACTGCAGCTCAGAGGAATAGCACTTGCTAGCATTGGGTTTGATTCTCAGTAACACACACAGATAGAGACACAGAGAGAGAAGGGGGGAGGGAGGGGGGAGGGAGAGGGAGGGAGTGTGGGTACATACACAGCTGCAACTTGAGGCAGGAGGATTGCTTTGACTTTGAGGTGGTCTAAAGCCCACAGCTATTACCAAGCCAACCAAAGTGACAAGATAGGTGGCATGTATCTGTAATCCCAGCATTTGCAAAGTGGAGGCAGGGAGATCAGGGTTTCAAAGCTGGCTTTTGCTTTAAAGCAAAAATAAGGCCAGTCTGAGTTATCTGAAATCCTGTCTCAGAGCAAAATAAAAATAAATTAGGAGGCAGGAGATGCCTTTCATCTCAGCACTGGAAAGCAGAGTCAGGCAAAACTCTGTGAATTCAAGGCCAGCATGCTGTTCGGGGTGAATTTCAAGACAGCCAGGGATACATGATATATATATGTATGTACATATATATATATATTATAATTATATATATTTTATATGTGTGTATAATAATTAAAAAACATAAGTACACATAATAATAATAATAAAATTGGCGGAAAGTTACCAGTCACAAATGCAGGAGGATTCACACCACAGGCAGTAGCCATACCCAGAATGGGAGAGCACTTACTGAAGAGCTTCCTGAGTACCCCTGCGAGACACCAGCGGCTCCAGCCTGGGGGGGGGGGGGTAAGTGAGAAGTTTGATCCAGACCAACCCTGGAAAAGAAAACAAACAGAGGAGCTCTTGCTCCAGCCCTGCCTGTCTACCATGCAGTTCAGATGCTTGTCTGGGACCTGGGCCTAGAGCCTCAAATGTGGTAGTTGTGACAGTATCAGCGCCCCTCCCCCCAGCTTGGCAGAAACAAATGAACACGCTCCCCCAGAGGCCAGCCCATCCTTCTAGGTCTGAGGGGATCCTGAAACACTTGCTAAAGACTCACAAGCAGTTGAAGAAAATCTGGCAGCTCTGGTTTATATGTGGCTTGAGTGCAGCTCCAGGGCTTCAAGACAGAGGATGTGTAGTTCCCACTGAGAGCCACCGAGATGCAAAATTGATCAGCTAAGGTGTCAAGCATCCAGCCTCTAAGAAGTAATTAGTTTAGGAAGGGCCATGGAAGTGGAGTCCCCAGGCTTGAATCCTGATGGCTTTATTACTAGTGGGACAAACCATAAGAACCACACAGGTGTATGTACTGTCTCTTGCCTCCTGTGCTTCCTCAGGACTTTGTTATACTGATGGAAACTGTATAATATGCTGGCACCCACATACGGGAACAAGGCGGTATGAGCAGAAACATGAGCAGAGTCAGGCCACACAAAGCCCAGGACTGAAATTTTCCAGCACAGACTCTAAGGCCATTACGCTTAAATGTTTAAAGCAGTAAGCACCCAGCTGGCTTGCTGTTGTTGTTTGGTTTGTTTTTGAACAGAGTTTTGTACAGCCCACCCTGTCCTCAAACTTCAGGAATCTGTTGCTTCTGCTTCCACCACCCAAGTGCTGGGAACACGGGTATCACGGCTGGGAACACAGGTATCTATCATGGCTGGGAACACAGCTATCTATCATGGCTGGGAACACGAGTATCATGGCTGGGAACACAGATATCTATCATGGCTGGGAACACAGCCATCATGGCTGGTTTATGTGTTGCTGAGAGTGGAACTCCGAGCTCTGCACTTGTTAGGCAAGTACTCTACCAACTGAGCTACATCCAGGGCCCTCAAAAATGTTTACAGGAGCGCTCGCTTCGGCAGCACACACACTAACTTGGAACAACGCAAAGAAGATTAGCATGGTCCTGCGCAAGGATGACACGCAAGTTTGTGAAGCGTTCCATATTTTTATTGGACTGAGCAGGGGGTCCCCAGTAGAGGAGTTAGAGAAAGGACTGAAGGAGCTGAAGGGGTTTGCAACCCAGAGGAAGAACAACAATATCAACCAAGCAGACCCCCCCAGAGCTCCCAGACACTAAACCACCAACCAAAGAGTACACATGGAGGGACCCCTGGCTCCAGCAGCATATTGCAGAGGATGGCCTTGTCAGACATCAACAGAAGAGGCCCTTGGTCCTGGGAAGGCTCGATGCCCCAGTATAGGGGAATGCCAGGGCAGGGAGGTGGGAGTGGGTGGGTGAGTGGGATAGAAGCAGGAGGAGGGAGGACGGGATAGGGAGTTTCCAGAGGGGAAACTGGGAAAGGGGATAACATTTGAAATGTAAATAAATAAAATATCCAATTAAAAAAAAGGAAAAAAATGTTTACAGGAACTGGGCCATGGTGGTGCATACCTTTAATCCTAGCACTCAAGGCAGAGGCAAGTGGGTCTCTGTGAATTCGACACCGGCCTGGTCTATAAAGGGAGTTCCAAGACAGCCAGGCTGTTACCAAAAAAGAGGTTTTTAGGAACTAGAAACCTGCACTGGGGCCTGGTGACATGGCTCCAGACATGGACATGAGAGCACTAGCTGTTCTTCTGAGGACCCTGGTGTGGTTCCCAGCACCCACATGGTGGCTCCTAACTGTGGGATTCATTTCCAGAAGATCTGATGCCCTCTTCTGGTCTCTGTGGGCACCTGCCCTCACACGGACATACATACACACAGACAAAGCATTCATACACATAAACAAATAAAGAAAATGCCAGAATGAGGGAATAGAGGCTGAAGACTGCATGAGAAATTTTATTCTATATTTATTGCAAGTTCCAGACAGACAGATGGAGAAGGCAGACAGACAGTGTGGGGCAGAAGAAAATGGATGACTCAGAGCCCAACTTGGACCCCATGAAAAGCAGCCTCCAGATCCCACGAGGCCAGAGTCTTGCCGAACGATTGCACCAGTGCTGGAAGGTCTTTGAATGTGGGCCCTGCCTCTGCCTCCCTCTTCAATGTGGGCATCCAGGGGTACAAAGCACTTTCTCTCCCTGAGGCCTCACACAGTGGGAACCAGTCCCCATCATGGAAGCCTGTCAGCCTGCTGCCAGCTCTCCCTGCCAGATGTCCTTCACCCACTGTTGAGTCTTTGTTGCCCTGCCTCCGCCTCCCTGTTTATCTGTGGGTTTAAAATAGACAGGCAGGGGAGGAACGTTGCCCAGCTCCTCAGCTGCTACCAGTCCAGCTTGCAGCCTCAGATCTTCCAAATCCTTCCCCTGCAGCAAGGGGAGCCGCTCCACCTGTGTCAGAGCTTTCTCTACTGAGTTGAAAGGAACACTTTGAATTCGGAAAACCAGCCAAAACACTACCGCAACTGGGAGGCTCGGAAAGAACACATTAGAACATAGCTCATGACGATTTTATTCTAAGGCTATTGTGGTCCTACTAAGGGTCAAGAACACACATCAGGACCAGGCTGATAGAGTCCAACCAATTGTTACACTTGCTCTTTTGTAAGGAAAAATTTTTTTTTGTTGTTGTTGTTGTTTTTTGAGACAGGGTTTCTCTGTGTAGCCCTGGCTGTCCTGGAACTCACTCTGTAGACCAGGCTGGCCTTGAACTCAGAAATCCGCCTGCTTCTGCCTCCCGAGTGCTGGGATTAAAGGCGTGTGCCACCACTGCCCGGCAAGGAAAATGTTTTATTTTTACATAAAAGAGCCAAGACACATTCTCACTTTCCAGATGGGAGCACTGAGTCCAAGAAGCAAAGCAAAGAAGGGCAAAGAAGGCAGATGCATGTAATCTCAGCACCTGGGAACTTGAGTCAGGAAGATTGCCATGAGTTTGAGGCCAGCCTGGTTTATATAGCAAGTCCCAGGCCAGCCTGAGATACAGTATGAGACTCTGTCTCAAAGCAAAAAGTGAAAATGACAAATGACAAAGCTACACACACACACACACACACACACACACACACACACACACACACACACACACACCTTGAATCTCAGCACTCAGGATAGAGGTAGGTGGGTCTATATGAGTTCAAGACCAGCTTGGTCTACATAGTGAGTTCCAGGCCAACCAGAGTTACATATTCTCTACATAGCCCTGGCTATCCCAGAACTCAATATGTAGACAAGGCTAGCCTCAAACTTAGAGGAATTCACCTGCCTCTGCCTCCCAAGTGCTGGGATTAAAAGTTTGTGTTTGTGTGTAGATCACGTCATTCGCACTGACCTCTGACATTCTATTTCTAAACCTGGTCTCCTTGATTATCACACATTTCTTTCTTTCTTTGAGACTTTATTATTTAATTATG
Source organism: Uromys caudimaculatus (assembly GCA_028551405.1). NCBI lineage: Eukaryota > Metazoa > Chordata > Mammalia > Rodentia > Muridae > Uromys > Uromys caudimaculatus. The sequence goes on from CM052721.1 coordinate 29,201,056, forward strand.
CATAGGTGTGTGGGTGTGTGTGCACACAAGTACAGATGACTTCAGGAGCCAGATGTGTCAGATTCCTGGTAGCTGGAGTTAGAGAGTTGTGAACTGCCCAGCATGGGTGCCGGGGACGGAAGGCGAGGTCCAGAGGAGCAGCCAGTGCTCTTCACTTCTGAGCTGTCTGCCGTTCCTTCCGCACATTTCCTTGTATGTAATCTTCGGGAAAAGGCCAGGCCTGTTTTGTTCTCTGCCTGGTTCTGTCTCTAAAATTCCCAGTTGTGGAAGCTGCTCAGGAAAGACGCCTGAGATGAGGGATGATTGAAAGCACACAGGTGGGGTGTGGAAGGAAGAATGGAGCAGGGCTCACACATCTCTCAGCTGTACACATACTCCAATAGTGAAAACGCTAGCTGCTTCGTGGAAGCCTCTGGAACAACACAATGCATTATTAATCCATTTTCTCTCTTTTTCAAGAGGTTCTGCCTCACCCCATCTATCCTGAATCAGAGTTTGCTGTTTTCGTTTTCATTTAACGTGTGATGTGTGCGACGTGTGTGCCCGTACCACAGCTTGCATGTGGAGGTGAGAGGGCGACTTTCAGGAGTCTGTTCTCTTCATCTGGAATCAAACCCAGGTTGGAAAGTATGTACAGCATGCAGTTCCTAGCCGAGGCATCCTGCCGGCCTTTGTTTTGTTTTTGAGTCAGTGACCCCATCATATAGCCCAGGCTACTTTCAAATTCATAATCTTCTTGCCTCAGCCCTAAGGTGGGATTGCTGGCCTCTGCTGTTGCTCTGGGCTTCTAGTACTTTCCATATATGGTTTCATAATGTCAAACTGTAGGAAAAGGGTGTGACAAAAAAAAAAAAATATGGCAAAATGCTCATCACATCATAGCGAGCAGGCTTCTGGAACCCTGAGGAAGGATGGAAGGGTGAGAGGGCCTCAGAGGGTCAACACTGGCAGAGCCACCTCCAGGAGAGCTGTGAGGTGTCATGAAATTAACTCACATCCTCACACCTTTTCTTCCTGAGACATGAAAACTTCACAGTGATTAGAATGTTCCAGAATTCGTGCCTGAATTAACACCTTCTGTTGTAAAAGAATCTTCACTTAAGAAAAAAAAAATGGCATGGAATTAAAACAATAACAATGGGAGAAACCCCAAACCATTTGCTGTTTTGCTAAGGAGAAGGGAAGCTGGGTCCAGTGTTGCAGGTTTATGATCCCGGTTACTTAGGAGGCCTCGGTAGGAGCACGACAAGTTCAAGGTCAGCCTTGGGCAACTGACTGAAACTGTCTCAAACATAAACGGTTAAAAGAAAAAGTCCCGAGAGAGGGCTCGGAGGAAGAGCGCTCTTCCAGGGGATGGCGGCTCACAACACTTGTAGCTCCGGTTCCAGGGGATCTGAGGCCCTCTTCTGGCTTCTACGGGCAGCTCCACTCATGTGCACGCACACCACACAGGTACATAATTTAAAAAAATAATAAACCAAACATTTTAAAATTTGAGTGGCTGGGGATGTAGTAGTTCATTGGCTAGCAGGCTTGCCTAAGATGAGTGAGGCACTGGGTTGGATCCTCAGCACCACATGAAGAGAAAGTGTAGTGGCACACCCCAATCTCAGCACTCAGAGGCCTGAAGTCACCCCGCTCAAACCGGAGGCCAGCCTGTGATACATGGAGACTCTGTTTTAAACCATAAAAACCAAAACACCACCAAGGTCTCAATAGTAGAGGGCTTATTTAGATGCTTTTGACACAAGCCATCAAATTGAAGGCCAGGATGGCCTCAGCATTGTGTCAATTCTCCTGCCTCAGCCTTCCAATTGCCATGACACCATAACTTGTTTAGAGTTTTGTTTTCATTTTGATAGAGAGCTTGCCTGGCATGTCAGAAAAAAAACCTAAAGAAATCTAAATAGGGTAGACTATAGAATTAACACCATTTTGATACTGGTTGATCCATGGCAAATGTACACATTATAAGATATTAACAAGTCAAAAGGTGAGGGAGCAGATAGAATGTTCTCAGTTATCTTCTACCATTTAAAACTGTTATAAATGCCGGGCAGTGGTGGCGCACGCCTTTAATCCCAGCACTCGGGAGGCAGAGGAGGCGGATTTCTGAGTTCGAGGCCAGCCTGGTCTACAGAGTGAGTTCTAGGACAGCCAGGGCTACACAGAGAAACCCTGTCTCGAAAAACCAAAAAAAAAAAAAAAAAAAAGGAAGCAAGGCTGAGTATGGGAGCTCATGGCTATAATCCCAGTGTTCAGCAAGCAGAGGCAGGAGGATTGCTTCAAATTTGAAGTCTGTATGGTTTATACAGCAAGGCTCCATTTCAAAAATACAATACAATATAATATATTCTATTTGCCAGCAATTCTAGCTCAAGGGAGGCTACAGCAGGAGACTGAAAGTTCAAAGCCAGCCTGAGCTATATAACAAGACAGTGCCTCAAAAAAACAACAGAGCCTTGTGAGATGGCTCGGTGGGTAAAGACAGCTGATAAGCCCGATGACCTGAGCTCTGTCCTTAGTACTCCCATGGTAGAAGGAAGAAAATCTACTTTGACATCTCTGTATGCATACACAAACTCCCACCTCCACAACATAAATAATTCAATGTAATCAAAAAGCCAAGAAAAAAACTATTAAAAATTAAGAAGTGATTTGGTTCAATTTCTAGGAATTTCGTAAATGTTTTTAGATGTTTAGTGTTCATGGCAACATTTGGAATGAACAAGGGAAAGCCAAAATGGTGCCACTGGAGCAAAGGCTTACCACATGTGTAACACTAAAAATGAATTTGGGGGTGGTGGTGCTAGAGAGATGGCTCAGCAGTTAAGAGCACTGATTGCTCTTGCAAAGGTCCTAAGTTCAAATCCCAGCAACCACATGGTGGCTCACAACCATCTCTAATGAGATCTGATGCCCTCTTCTGGGGTGTCTGAAGACAGCTACAGTGTACTTACATATAATAAATAAATAAATCGTAAAAAAAAAAAAAAAAAAAGAATTTGGGGCTGGCGAGGTGGCTCAGAGGTTAAGAGCATGCACTGCTTCTCCTGAGGACCGGAGTTCAAGTCCCAGCAACCATGTCAGGTGTCTGTAACTCTATCCAGGCCAGAGCCTCTGTGGGTACCTGCACTCTTGTGCTCATATTTACATGTAATTAAATAATAATAATAATAATAATAATAATAATAATAATAATAGAGCATTCAGTATAGCTAAAAGCATTACAAGGCCAACTACAGCGCACTGACATCTCATTTCTGCTAAATGAGAAACCACATGGGGAGTACACACCTAAGATCAGAAAAGGTTACATACAGCTGGGAGCAGTGGGGTACACAGTAATCCCAGCTATGGAGAGGCTGGGGCAGAAGGATCCTGTAGGTCAAAGCCAGCCTGGTGTACAACATGACACCTTGTCTCAAACAAACAAACATCTGGAGCAAGAAACCATTTGTTCATTAATGGTTACCTCTGGGACGCAGAGACATTTCCAAAATTTCTACTTTTAAAAAAATTACCACACAAAGCCGGGCAGTGGTGGCGCATGCCTTTAATCCCAGAACTTGGGAGGCAGAGACAGGCGGATTTCTGAGTTCGAGGCCAGCCTGGTCTACAAAGTGAGTTCCAGAACAGCCAGGGCTACAGAGAAACCCTGTCTCGAAAAACCAAAAAAAAAAAAAAAAAAAAAAATTACCACACAAACGCTGGACTTCGTCCTGACATTTCCATGTCTACTTCATGTTCTCTGCCCATATTTATTCCCTGCCCACTCCCCCTCTACTTTCATACACTGGGTTTTGTTTTGAGACAAGGTCTTACTTTGCAGCTTCCTCTGTAGCCCAGGCTGGCCTTGAACCCAGGGCAATCCTCTTGTCTCAGCTTTCCAAGTGCTGGAATTATAAACATGAACGACTCCACCTGGCTTGTTAGTGTTTAATAGCCAAAACCAAAACCACAACCACCTCTATTATGTGTATACATCATATCTTCTTTCTTTTTCTTCTTTCTCTTCTTCCTCATGAAGCCTAGTTTGGCTTCAATTTTGACCAGTATCTGAGGATGACCTTGAACTTCTGATCTTCCTACCTCTACCTCCTGAGTCCTAGAATACAGATGTGCACCACAACTTACGCAGTACTGGGAACTGAACCCAGGACTTCATGCCTGCTAAATGAACATCGTACTAATTGAGCCGCATTCCCTAGCCTATACATGGCACAGTTTCTTTGTCCACTCAGCTGTTGATGGGCCCTTAGATTAAGTCTGTATCTTGGCTTTCATGAATATTGTTACAATTATTACAATTGTTACAATGGCTGTACAGGCACCAGAAGTGGTCTGGCTTGTTTACATAGTAGCTCTAGCTATTATACTGATTCCTATAATGGCAGCAGTCATTTAATTCCCACCAGGAGTGTATAAATTCCCCACCCACTCCACAGTGGTAACCATCATTGGATGTTAGCTTCCTTCTTTCTTGTTGCTGGTTCTCCTTGGTTGTTTGTTGTTATTGTTTTCTCTTTTGAGAATTTTTTGGGGGGAGGGGTTTGAGACATGGTTTCTTTATGTAGTCTTAGCTGTCCTGGAACTTGCTTTGTATATCAGGATGGCCTCGAACTCATCCCGAGAGCTGGGATTAAAGGTGTATGCTACCACCACCCAGCTAGTTTTTTTTATGTGTTTGGTGTTTTGCCTGTATGTATGTGCACTGTGTGCATGTCTGCAGCCCATGGAGGTCAGAAGTGGAATCATGTGCCCTGGAGCTGGAGTTACAGATGGCTGCGAGCCACCAGGTAGATGTTAGGAATCAAACTTGGGTCTTCTGCTAAAGCAACAAGGACTCTAGCCACTGAGCCACATCTCCTGCTACTATAGTTTCTTTTCTAAAACATGCTCTGGAGACAGTTTTGGTTTCAAGCTTCTCCCTAGAGTGCTGGCAAACTCCGGGCCTAGAAGTCAAGTCTCAATAAGTTTGCTCTGAACCTGCAGAGCACACACAGAGAAAGTAGAATGTGTCACCAGGCTGGGAAGAGGGGGGAGAGACAAAGGGACACATCAGTAAGTCCTGTGAGATAAAGGAGCTCTACAACAGTGACATGGCATGCAGCGTACAGGTCCAACATGCTACACAACTAAGCATGTAGTAATGCTTGGAATGGCTCAACCGGCATCATGACACACGCAGGCCTTAATACCAGCACTTGGGAGTGGAGACAGAATACATACAAGTTTAAGGCCAGCCTAGTCTGCAAAACTAAGTCCAAATTAGCCAGGGCTATAAAGGGAAATCTCTCAAAAGAAGGAAGGAAGGAAGAAGAAGGGGAGGGGAGGGGGAGGAGAGGGGGGACCAGTGAAATGGCCAGATGGCTCAGTGGGTAAAATACTTCCCCAGCAAGCCTGACAACCCATGATTTACAAGAAACCACATTAACAAACAAGCAAACAAACTGGATACCTGAATGTAGTGCACACACGGGCAACCCCAGCAAACTGGAGACTGGAACCTCCTCTGGAGCCCTGCAGGCCGGCAGGTCAGCAGGTCACGAGAATGACCTGCTGCAGCAGAAAGGTAGACTGTCTCAAAACAACAAGGCAGAACCAAGGAAAGAACCAATTCTCAAAACGCATGCACCCACACTCACACGTGTATGGATATATAGAAATCAGGGTAAAGTAAGGAAATAGGATATCAATTATCCTCTGGACAGGGGGAAGGAAATAGCTGGAGGAGGAAGGGTATCTGGCTTCAACTCACTCTGGGATATACTTTCCTCAACCTGGTAAGCATACTGGTACATAAGTTCAAAAACCAAGACTCAATCTTCAAACTGAAGTAATCAACTTTAGGGTAAGAGAGGTGGCTCAGAAATTAAGAGTGTACACTATTCTCGCAGAGTATCTAAGTTTGGTTCCCTGTCCTTCATCAGGCAGCTTCTTACAACCACCTGTAATTCCAGCTCTAGAAATCTGACGCCCTCTTCTTGCCTGTGTTCTTGCACACTCACAAAGAGCCACACACACAAACACATAATTAAAAATAAAACCTTTAACAAAATAACCAACTATGAGGTAAATGTGGTTGTACACACTTTGGTAATCCCAGCACTTGTGATGTCAATGCAGGAGAATCACCCTGAGTTTGACGCCAGCCTGGGTTACATAGTGAGATATTGGCTCAAAAACAAAACAAAACAAAACAAAAAACCCAAAAACCCAAAACCTTAAAACCAACCCTCTCAATAACCTTACATCCTCTCTTTTCACGGCACACCCAAATAGCATCAGCTTTAAACAGTCCTTAGAATCCTCTGTGTATATCTTCTTACTCTCCAAAGGCAAAACTGTATTCAGACCTTCATCTCTGTGGATGACAGCGTTGGGTACTTAGGTGTGAGCGCACGATGGCGTGTCAGGCTGAGTCTTCAAGGGGTGCGGCCCCCACACCTGATGCCTTGGGGAATAATTCCTCAAGCACCTACACACAGCAGCACCACCTGGGCCAGGCACACCTCAGCAAGTCACGCCTGTTCTCCCTCCTTCTCCAACCGAAAACCTTTCCCCATATCTCTGGGACAAAACCTTACACAACATCCGGGGCTGGTCTGCTCAGGCCTCAAACTCACAGCAATTCTCCTGCTTCAGCTCTGCAAATACTGAGATGACACAAACAAACTACCTACCTGGTTTAAAATTGGACATCATTTATGAATAATCCTACCAGTGACCACTAATGAGAAGGAAGTCTACCTAAGGTTAGAAGATCTTACCGTTCAAATAGGAAGGATTTTTTCCCTCTTTATTTTAAAAGTATGCTTGTCTAATAATTCCTGATACTGTGTAACAGGAGATGCCTGCCTTACCTAGCAACAATGTTTCCTCTGAGAAGGAGCCCTGCCAGGCGTGTGTGTGTGTGTGTGTGTGTGTGTGTGTGTGTGTGTGTGTGTGTGTATCCCTTGATCCCTTAGAGCACAGTCCTCTCAATCCACAAATATTACAGGAGATATAGGTGCAGAGAGAAACATAAACACCACCTAACTAAAACAAGAAAGGAGTATGAAACTCCGCCAGTGCATTCCACAGGCAGGTCCGACATCAGCACCCAGAACCGTGACATGGTTTTCTCTACTTCTCTCGGTCCTTTGAAGAGCAATGAGACATTTTTAGAGTAGCAGAGGCAAGATGATTTTGTGGTTTGCTCTGACAAAGGAAGTGGTATGTGACTTGAATAGATCTGTGGCAAAGAAGCAGGTGTGGGTTCTGAGGACGGGCAAGATTGGAATGCTGGCATGCAAGCCTCACTTAAACTAAGCCCTTGGGTTGTTACAGTGTGCCAGTGGGCCATTCAGAAACTGCCTTGTTATGTTTTTTTTTTGTTTGCTTTTTTTTTTTTTGAGACAGGGTCTCATATAACCCAGCCTGACCTTCCCAAGTGCTGGGATTATACATGTATGTTGTCACTTCAGGCATCCTGGCTTGCTCTTGATCTATGCTTAGTGAAATGGGCTCTTTCCTCTACATCCTCTGCCCTTTAGTTTTACTCTCATCTTCTGTGGACACTGTTAAGAAGTTCTACCTTAAACCTCAGGTGGATACTTCCTGAGAGTTTAGCTATCCCTCTTAGGTAGGTCCAATCTTTTCCAGGAGAGGGAAAAAGATAAAATACCATAAACTCAGCTTCCTACATCCCTTTCTGTCTTTATTGTGTTCTTTTTCTCCTCAGGATCATATTTCTTGACCACTTATAACAATTTAAAGGGAAGGAAACTCAAAATTTTCCTTTCTAAAGTCAGTAAAACCTTCTTGTAGTTAAAATGAAACGCCTCTTCTTTGTGTGCCTGCCCTAAGCACAAAGGGCTAGGAGACGAGTCAGTGAAACCCAGTCAAATGTTCTACTATAGAGACACATGAGTGTCGTTTCCACATATAAAGGCCACCAGTCAGCCATCAAGCATCTACTGAATGCCTGACTGCTCAGGACAGCTACAAGATCAGCCTGGTACGATGTCAGAATGATGGATACCAGACTGTGAGTCAGGAGACCTACCAATTATTTGGCTTGGGGGTTGGAGACCCCAGCTTCCTTGTTCCAGGGCCTCAGTTTCCATGCATACAGGTGGAGATTAGCCTGGGCTGTGGGTTTCTTCCAATGAGAACCATGATGAAGCGTAAAGCAGGGTAGTGAGTTCCCTCATTCCTCCATCTCCAGACATCTCCAGACAGCTGGGGAGCCTGAGGAGATGACTGTAAATTTTGATGCCTTTAAGGGCCCAGTGTGGTCCGCCTGGATGTGTGGACACCTTCCCCCTGGTCAAAGAGCCACCCACGTGTGTCCGTGTTTATAGCACTCCAGTCATACTTTCTCTCTCACTCATAAAGTGTCCCAAGCTCATCCTGCCTCAGGGCCTTCATACATGCTGGACTTGCTGCTTGGGCTTCCTAATGAATGGTTGTGGGTTTGTCCTTTCTTCAGATCTCCTCAGTTGCCACTTCCTAGAAGGTCACCTCTTACAAGTCTCTAAGTTCTTTCCTATTATGTATTTTGGTATTTTGTTTTTGGTTTTTGTTGTTCGGGTATTTGTTCTTTGACTTGCTAGGATAATAATTTAGTCTGTTTGAGGCCCCCTGTCAGCTAGATGTAGGTAGGGCGTCCTGTCTTATTCAGGACTGTACACTCAGCCAGGCATGGTGGTTCATGTCTGTAATCCCAGTTTTCAGAGGGTGCCATAGTAGGATCATTGTGAGTTTGAGGCCAGCATGGGCTACAGACTGAGTTCTTGGTGAGCCTGGGCTAGAGTGAAATCCTGCTTCAAAAAATTAAAAAAAGATAAAACTGTGGGACTGGAGAGATGGGTCAGCAGTTAAGAGCACTTGCTGCTCTTCCAGAGAACCTACTTCAGTTTCCAGCACTTATGTCGGGAGTTCACTGACCTCCAACTTGAGCTCTAGGGGCTCAGACATCATCTTATGGCCTCAGGGTGCACTGTACTGACACGACACACACTACACACATACAAAAAGAGTTTTCATTCTATACTCAAAGCCTGATTGATACTAAATTCCGGGGGAGCTGATGGACTCTGGACTTGTTTCCAGAGTCTCCTTCTGCAAGACTATGAGATTCAGTTTAGACTCAGGCTTCAGGAATTTTTTCTTTCTCATTGTTTGCTTTTTCTTTGTCTTTGTTGTTAGTTTTTGAGGCAGGATCTCTCTATGTAGACCTGGCTTGCCTGGAACTCACAAGCGTAGGGATTGAAGGTGAGAGCCACGAAGCCCACCCTGTCTGCTCCTTGACAGACTTGTCTGTTTTCTTTATCTTGAGGGGGAAAAAGAGGCTCTTATGACCTCACAACATACTCACCTCCACCGCAGTGACATCATGACCGCGTGATAAGGTCACAATGCTCTCAAAGTCCTTTCCCGCTCCTCCTCAGAAGCCTCTGACCCAGAGGCGCGACGCGCTCTGGGCGGTGCTTTCTCGCGCCGATGACGTCACACCCAGCGCTGGCGTCACGTGCCCCCCCCGCGAGGGGTGGGGTCTGAGGGCGGCGCTTCCGGTCGGCGGAGTCTGGCGGCTCGAGTGGCGGCGGCGGCAGCGGCCGAGTGGCGGGATGGCGGGCGCCGTGAGCGAGGCGCGCTTCGCAGGGCTGTCGCTGATGCAGCTGCACGAGCTGCTGGAGGACGATGCGCAGCTCGGCGACATGGTGCGGGGGATGGAGGAGGTGAGCGTCTTGGGACCGGGGGAAGGGGTGCTGGGACAGCGCGCTGGCAGCCAGAGTGGGGCCCTGACGCGAGAATCGGGGGCACCGAGGGCCCCAGGCCGGTTTGAGTCGGGGATCGGAGCCTAGAACCGAGACACGGGGTCTTTGGGGCTGGGGCTGGGGCCAGGAGAGGGAGTGAAGGCTCTGAGATTGGCTTGGTAGGGGTGGAGGTGACTGCCGTTGAGTCTCCCAAGGACTCTAGGGGACCAAAGCAGGTAGATTAGGCATAGATTTGGGAAGGTTTTGAAAGGAAAGGTTGGAAAGTCTTAGGGGCACCGAAGCCAGTAAAAGCGGATCGGATCTGGGGACTAGCTCGAGTTGACGGACTGTTCAAAGATGGGCTTGTGGGGAGCAGAGATCTGTAGCTGAGTCTAGGACGGGATTCTGAGAGGGGTCCTCGAAGTTCAGAGGCTCCAGGCCATAGACAGCCAGGGTAAGGTGGGAAGGGGCCCAGGGGCTGCCGGCTCTCCAAAAGTGAAAGTGGCTTTAGGAGGGTTGGCTCGAGAGTTCCTTTGGTTGTTCTGTGAACCGTCTGTGAGTAGCAAGAGGATCCGTTTCCCCAAGCATCCCGGCCTTCATGTAAAGAAAGGATTGAGGGAATTCTGGCTTGGCTGGCTCTGCCCCACAGCTGTCTGCCCACCTCTTTGGGCTCCTGAAATTGCTTCTGGCAACAGAGTAAAAGGGGGTTGGGAGCTGACTGCTGACCCCCCCTTCTCTATAGTCCAAAGCCAGCCCAGCCTCTGGAAGGCATGTGCCCGCCCTTGTTTCTGGTTATCTTCCTCCACACCTCGCCTGTGGTTTGCTTTGAGGAGTGACCGACTTCACCCTTGCAGCTCTGCCCTGAGTATTCCCCCTTTTCCTTCTCTCCCAACTGGTCCTGACGCTGATGCTATGAGTCTGGAGCTGTCTGATCCAGCTCTCTGTGGGCCCACTACCTCCTTTGTCTGGGAAGTCTGAGCTTCCCTAACTAAGCCCGCAGTGCTTAGTTTTGCCTCCTGCCAGAAGCTGGTATAGGGGGCTTTTTTGGCTTGCTTTCCGGGAGGAATTGTTCAGCACCCAGCCAGCCCCCTTCCGAGGGGGCTTGTAAGAAGGTTGTACATTCAGAATCCCTGGAAAACCCTCAACAGATCATTGTCTGCCTCTACAGAGAGGCCACTGTAGTAAGGTCAGTGTTTCCATTAATACACCCCTTGTATTCATGGGCTTTGCAGCTTGGCACATAGAACGTTGCCCTGAGATGCAATTTACCCAGTTTGTGGTCTCCATGTGGCACTGTCCATTTTCAGAGAATAATAAGAGGCGAAAAAATCCATCTTTCTTGACTGAATGAGAATTCCGTGCCTGCACAAGAAAAGACAATCCTTGCTTGGCTTTGCTGCAGTTTCTGAGGATGTTTTGTTGGCTGTGTGCAGTGTGTCTTTCTAGCTTAATAATAAAATGATAGGTACGCTTCTCGGCATGTGACCCTGCCCGCAAGCTGCCACTTTGCTGTATGTGACTATTCTGTTTCAGTGAAAATAGCTACTGGAACTCTGTAAGTGGAATATTTAATAACATAAACTCTTACTTAGCGGAGGGATCGGTGGGGAGTGACTCCAACCTCACCGTCCTCCCCCTAAAAACCTAGAGATTGGTTTGTTGTTTTGTTTTGTTTTTGAGACAGGGTTTCTCTGTGTAGCCCTGGCTGTTCTGGAACTTAATTTGTAGATCAGGCTGGCCTCGAACCTGGTTCTGCCTCCCAGGTGCTTCCCTTACCTGGCTTAAAACTGGAGATTGTTAGAGGAAGAGAAAGGCAAATCAACATAGCAGGACTTTTGATTTAGTTTAATTTTTTTGTGTCAAAGTGTCCTTCCTGCCACAGTGCCGGATGGAAATGCTGAGGACTGACCTCACCTGAGGAGACCACGTAGTGTTCCTGAAGTTACTCAGCAGCAGTTTGTCTGAGTGTGTCGAACTTTTAAAACCAGGAAGCAACTTGAAAACCAAACACCTGGTTTGCATACCGGTTGTCCTAGTTATGGGCAGTGTCTTCCAAAGGAATGGGTGGGACTCCGGCTGTGGTTTTTATTTTATTTTTTGGTTGTGAAAATTTCCCTCCCCTGGCCGTGTCACGCATTTGTTTATTTTGAGATGGTTTCAAGAGAGAAGAGAAGATGCTGTGATCCATCCTGAACCATCCACTCCTGACCAAGTGGAGTATTAGGTACAGTGTTAAGGAGCTTTTGGGCTTTGGAATGGTAGACTGTGGAGTGGACTTGGCTGCTTTCATGCTGTGTGACTGTAGGCAGATTACTGCACCTCTCTGAACAGCTCTTGGGAAGGGCAATATGATGTTTCATAGAGTTGGTAAGGGTCAGGTGAAATGGTGACTTTTAAACACTGACACAATGTATGGTTAGTGCTCAGTGTTCAATAAAGAGTAATTGCTGGGACCCCAGCCATAGCTCTGTTGGCAAGGTGCCCGCTGAGAATCTGGAGTTCAACCCCCAGAGCCCACTTGAAAAGCCAAGAATGGTGACCACAATTGTCATCCATTTGTCTCCCCCAGGACAGGGAGATTGGAGGCTGGTCAGCCAGTTTAGCCTAGTGGGGGAGCTGCAGAGACCCGGTCTCAGAAAACAAGGTGGACTGGACCTGAGGCGGCAAGGCATGCCTGAGGTGGAATGCCTGAGGTTTTCCTCTGGCCTTCATGCTCTGGTATGCATGTTGCCTTGTGTGTGTACCCTTGTATGTACCCATGTGTATACCTGCGTGTGCACGCGCGTGCGCGCACACACACACACCTGGGGTTCTTTTTTTTTTTTTTTTTTTTTTTTTTTTTTTTTAAAGATTAACTAGTGAGCTGGAGAGATGGCTCAGTGGTTAAGGGCCCTGGCTGTGTTTCCAGAGGACCTGGGTCTAATTCCCAGTACCCACATGGTGGCTCACAACCACCTACAATGGGTGCATGCTCTCTTCTGTCACACAGGTGTATGTGCAAATAGACCACTCATATCATAAATAAATACATGTTTAAGGAAAAAAAAAAAAAAAGACTAGCTGATGTCACCCTAACAGATGAATAGGGTCTCGTTTTTAACATTTTAAAGTAAATGTTGACTCGCCATTAGCCTCATTTTACCTTTCTATAGTCAGAGGGGTCGTGTGACTCAGTGGTGCAAGGAAGAAGCAGTGGAGAATGGGATGGGCCTTTCACTGCACAGACTCTCATACGCTGAGATGAAGGCTAAGGCTCTTGCGCGTTCTCTCTCTCTCTCTCTCTCCTGGCAGAAGGAAGTGTTTTAAATTGTAGGGTGAGGCCTCTCGCAGGCAGCCGGAGGGGATATTTTGTGGCTGCCGTCAAGTGTGGCTTGTTGAAGGCCTTCACTGTTAGGCTTAACTGCTGTGGCCATTGTCTTCACTATTTTAATTGCAGAGTGTGAGTTTTAGCACAGCTCCAGGCGTTAACATGATGCCTGCTCGAGCTCTTGGTCCTGTGGGTTTTCCCTTTTCCTGTCTCCTGTCCAGTATGCTGCTCCCTGAATGCAGACATCATTAGTGGGCCTTTTTTTCTTTTCTGGGGGAAAAAATTGTGGGTTTGGGTGGGGAGGTGGGGATGGAGATGGGACGGGATGGAAGACGACATGGGGGTTGAGACAGGGTCTCCCTGCATAGCTCTGGCTGTCTGGAACTCATTTTGTAGACCAGGCAGGCCTAGGTAGATCCACCTGCCTCTCTGCCTGTGCCAGCACGCCTGGCTGATTTTGTTTTGTGTACACATGGGTGTCGATGCCCGAGTGGGGATCTGAGAAGAACTTTGAGGAAAAGGTTCTTTCCTTCCTCTGTGGGATGGAGGGATAGAACTCAGGCTTGTGCAGCAAAGGGCCTGTACCAACCCAAACCAACAGTTCTCAACCCTTGGGTCTCCACCCCTTTGGAGGTTGAACAACCCTTCCACTGGCTTCATGTAAGACTATTACAGATATTTACGTTACAATTCACAACAATAGCAAAACTACACTTAGGAAGTAGCAGTGAAAATAACTTCATAGTTGGAGGTCACTGTTAAGTGGCTGAGAACCACTGACTTCATAGTTGGAGGTCACCGCAACATGGGGACTCTGTTAAGTGGCCGGGAACCACCGACTTACACCGTCTTACTGGCCTTCTTTCCTACTTTAGTTTTCCACGGCAGTGGAGTGTGCCTTTATCTGTCCACACGAACCCCACTGACTGGCAAGGCGCTCCCATAAAAGGAACAGTTGATTGGGGGATTGGGCAAGCACCGGACCTCTTGGGTCACGTCTCCCTGTGTATCTTGTGTGGAAATGCTGCCTGGTCCACGCTAACAGTCGCAGAGGATTCAAACTCCCCAGCTTTGTTTCTGTGGGAATGAGAGTGCCAGCGCACAGGACTGTGGGAGGGTGAAAGGGCAGTGTTTTGTGGAGAGTAAAGAACTCGGGCCTGGAAGAAGCTACTTCCTTGAGGCCTGTTGGGCTGTGACTCGTGGGTGACAGCAGCCACTGCCCCAGTCATAGCGGCTCATTGAAATGGAACGCTGTCCCAGGACTCCTTCGGGACATACAGGCTGAATCACTGCTGGTGGGACTTGGGTTTTTAGAAGCCAAGAATTTGAACTTGCTGAAGTTAGGCAGTGGGGACTCAACTCTGCAGCCCTAGCTGTCCTGGAACTGACTATATAAACCAGGCTGGCCTCAAACTCAGAGCTCCTCCCACCTCAGCCTCCTGAGTGCTGGGATCAAAGGTGTGTGCTGGCACATCTAAGTTTTCCTTTTTAAAATAGTAATGTTACAGTTTTATGGGAAGATGATAGGTAAGAGTCACATGACTGGGTGACTGCCTTTTAAGTTAAGTTTCTCAGCCCTTAGGGAGAGTGGTAGTTCCTGCCTTTTAGGGTTTTATGCAACCCAGAGGGAGTGGTCCCCAGAGGCCACTCCGCTTTCTTAGAGCTTTTCTGAGCTGATAGATTGAAACAGGCTGAATTTTCTGAAGCAGGTGGGTTGTCACAAATTTGAGACCAAACTGGGCTCAATTGTGAGAGACGGTCTCTAAAAAATGAAAGAGACTAGGGTCTGGGGCCAGCCAGTCTCGCTGCCCTTTCTGTCACCCGAGCATAAACTGGAGTTCTCCAGCTCCCTCAGTTCCCTTAGTCACTGACATGTTCTGTGTCCCTTAGCCTCTTCATTTGTGTCATCTGTGGCATTTGATACCCATTTTACAGTCTGTTCACTTCCCTGTGGCCCCATGGCTTCATTTTGTCACACGTGTGTTTTCCACACTGTCACCAGCATGATGCCTGACGAAAGGATATCCCCTTGAGTGCCACTGTGAGTGGTGGCCTGGCTTCAGTGGATGAAGAGTGGCCCGGATTGAGTGTGGAAGAGGGCGCCTGTAGGTGGAAAGGGAGAAATGAGACCCTGTTGGAATGTGGGGCTCCAGCAGGAGGGAGTGTGTGCAGCTCTGGAGCTCCTCCAGAACCATCTGCATGAGATTGTGCCTTCAGCCAACCTTCCCAGTGCTTAGAAATCAAAGGGACTATAAGGTTTGTACCACTACCGGGTAATTAGTGTGTCGTCAGAAGCAAGGAGGTGCCATCAAATAACTGGAAGAAGTTCCAGGAATTGAGTGACCCCATTTTGATGTCCTCTCCCCGTGCTTCCGTCAGACTGGCCTGAAGCGGAACCTGGCATGACTGTTTGCACCTTATCTGCAGTGGCTGTGCCCCTGAGCTAAGGAAGGCCAGCTGTGTTGTTCATGAGGCCCTTGTTGCAGTATTTGGAGTGGACGTTGCCATGGGAATTTATGCCAGGCACACAGTACAAGGTTATCCACAGACTCAGTGACAGTTGACCAAGCAGCCGCTGGCGCCAAGATCGTGCTGAGACCGTCCCTTGGAAGAACTCTCCTTACCAGCAGGACAGAGGCAGAAGCAAAGCTCCTTGTAGGATTTCTTCCTGAGGAATGGAATTTGAGGTGTGATGTGTGATGTACTTGGGTTTGTTGTCTCTCAAGTACATGACTAACTCCCAGTTGTCCTGGAGCTTGCTGTATAGACCAGCCTGGCCTCAAAGTTACATTCCTGCCCCTGCCTCCCAAGTGCTGACATTAAAGGCATGCGCCACAACCCCTGATTTTTCTTTTTTATTTTATAATTGTACATTTTATTTATGTGTGTGCCGGTGTGGAAGTTGGGACAGCTAGTGGGAGTTGGTTCTCTCCACCATGTCGGCCCCAGTGAGTGAAGTCAGATTGCTGTCATGTGTACATGCTAAGCCATCTGGCTGGCCACATACTTCTTTTAAATCAAAGCTTTTGTTATCTCCAAGAGTTAGCGAATGGCCTCTTGAGGTTTTGTTCATGTCCGTAGCGCAGTGCTCAGCATGGTGAAGGAACATAGTGGCTGCTAATTAATGCTTGCCTGCAGACAGCCGGTTTCCTTCTCCTGCACATAGCTGAGTTCCAGGAGGTTTATTCATTACTCAAGCCTTGTGGAGAACCCGTTCTCTCTGGGGATGTGAAACTAGGAAAGCCAGGGTTTTCTTTTTCTTCCTTTTTCTTTTTTTGTGGGGCTGGGGATAGAACCCAGTGCCTTCCGAATGCGAGACAGACTCTCCGCCACCAAACTGGACCCTCGGCCCTAGGTTTTTATTTTTTAGGCTCATGCTGGTATATACAGCTAAATCCACAAGACAGGTTTTAAGTACTGAAACACACTGTAGTCAGGGGAGACCCAGGAAGCCTTGAGGGCTTGGGGGAAGGTCACAGTGTTTCCTGAACAAGAGTGACTCAGCTGGGATTCAGAGGCTGAGGTAGAGGTAATCAGGTAGTAAGGTTCTAGGCCTAGGGCGGACAGCGGAGACAAAGACTCCGGCAAGGTTCTGGAGCTCCGCAGGCCAGGCGCAGTGATGTACTAACATGGCTTGAGGGACCAGTGCTAGGCCAATGCTAGAGGGGCAGGCGGCACCAGATGGCCTTCTAGGCCACCAGGGTAAGGAGCTTGGCCTGATCCTCTGGAGAGCCACTACAGGGCTTAAGCCGGGAGTGTTGCGGTTGGCTGCCCTTGGCATTTATGTAGATGACTCTGCTGTGTGTGGGGGAGTGTGGGGGATGAATTAGAGGGGGAGAAGATGAGGAATCATGAAGATCAGTTAGCTGAAAAATAAGATTGAACCTTGAGCAGCCACCGTAGTGGGCTTCGGGGCTGGAGGCTGTGCTCTACCTGATCCACTGGGCCTTGCTCTGCCTAGATGGAGTAATAGTGAACTGGTCGTGTGTGTCTGTCGGTTGCACGTTACAGAGGGATATAGTAGAAAGCTAGTGTGTGTGTGTGTGTGTGTGTGTGTGTGTGTGTGTGTGTTCAACAAGAAATGACAGAAAGAAAAGGCAGCGTACGTTTTAAAAACTACAAAAATCAGTAAGTCAGCCGTATGTGTATACGTATGTATTAGCTTTTCAGTGATGGTGGGGGGATGGTAGCATTTTGCTGTATAGTCCAGGCTAGCCTCAAACTGATACTCTCCTGCCTCAGTCTCTGAAGTACTAGGACTACAAGGTATCATATGTGGTAGGAAGTTGGGAGACTGAGGCAAGATTTGGGGTTCAAGGAAACTTTGGGGCAAGTTTCCCAAATACTAGTTTGCTCACTGTTAACGCGGTAGTATCAACAATAGCATCCTAAAACAAGTGCTGTGTCGTTTGCCTGTAACCCTAGCTGTGGGAAGCTCAGGTAGGTGCATGAGTCAAGGCTAGACAGGGCGACAGAGTTGAGACTTTTTATTTAATAAAAGAAAAGCAGCTGTAGTTCAGATGGCATCCATTTAATCCCCAGCACTGGATACCCAGTGTACGGAGGCTCTGTGCAGTCCTACTACTTGGGAGCTGGAGGCAGGAGGATCAGGCATTCAGGGCCATCCTCAGCTGTACAGGGAGATTGCTGCCAGCCTGGGAAAAGAAAAAGAAAAAGGCATCCTATGTAGTCCCCCATGAATGAGAAGCGTGTGTAAGCAGTGTGGCACCTGGCAGCAGTGAGCCGGTGGGCTGATAGACATTTCCCCCAGGCATTAATTCCTGGGATTTTAATTCCTGGTGGTCATTACACAGCTCCCAGCAAATAGAGTCAGGGAAATGGTGGTTAATGGGGTGGGGAGGGGCTGCTTTGTTTCTTTCTGGCAGGTGGGGGGAGCTGGGGGCAATGTGGGAGGATTGGGAGGTGGGGTGGGAGAAGGGGAGGCCCTTGAGGGGTTGGGAGGGTGGGAGATGAAGTTCTGGGGGCCGTGCACCTGCGTGCAGCACACCTGCGCGCAATGCGCCTGCGTGCAGCGTTCTGATTTTCTAGATCATAGTAGATGCCTAGCCCTGGGGCCTCTGCGGGATAGATACCATCTGCTGCTACTGCCCAGGGCTCCTGGGGATCAGTAGGAGCACGGTAGTTGTTGGGTGTCCGGAATGAGTTCTGGGGCAAGGTGGAAGGCCTCGCAACTTTTATGGACTCCGCTTCAGGAGGTGGGTAGCTTGTATTTGTTGTTTCTGATCCAGCGTCTCAAACTCTTAAACCCCCCCCCCCCCGACAGATCAGAAAGCGCCCCAGGAGTCGGTCTGTCTTTTCACCATGTGGGTCCCAGGATTAGTGTTCAGATGGGCAGGGTTGGTGGCCACACCTCCCGGCCTCAGAGCATGATTTTCAGTGTCTATTTGGTATCTTATCTCTGTCTATGTCCTAATTTATGTTTTCTGAGGACTCAGGTAATCCCTTTCCCACGATAAATTCCGTTAAAAGACATTTAGCGCTTTTTTTTCTTTTTGCAGTGGGTTCGTGTTGGGACTGCAGTTGGTGGGCTTATTGCAGAGGGAGCTGTCTTTCAGTCATTGAGGATGTGAACCAAAGGCACTTGTGGGCCCTGGCCCTGCTAAAACTTTTTTTGTGTCCTACACCTCCCCACCTCCATGCTCCCTGCCTTTGCCATCTATCTCGTCCTCCCACCAGAAGCCTGAGACGGTGGGTAAGCCCTGTTAGGGACTAGAAACGCGCAATTGTAAGCCAAAACAAAGTGCCTCTTTATAAGCTGATTAACTCTGGTATTTTGTTATAATGATGGAAAATCAGGAATCAGGGTGGCGTAGGCATCTGGTTCCCTACATGAGATAGCTAGGTTTTTGTTAAGAAACTTAAGTAGAATAATCTAGAGAGCAGTAGTTTCTCTTCTGACTCATTTTCTTCTTCTTTTTCTACCTACAAGAAGACATCTCTTGATTAGAATAGGATTTTTCTCCTTTATAACGAAGTGAGAGTAATGAAAGTCATGAAAGAAAGTTTATTAAACCAAAGTCAGAGTCAGGGTGAGAAAGGTCAAGATGAGTATTGAAGATAAGAGGCAGGCATCGGAGGATGCAGAGCCCAGGGCCCACGGGCGTAGGCAGCGCTCCACGTGTACTTTAGAGAGACCAAACTGAAAGACGCCCCCACACCAACCTCTTGAAGTTGTGGGTAAGAGGAAAGAGAGCTTAAGAAACCTCGGCTGCTTTGGTGGTTGGCCTCAAACAGAAACCACCAAGAAAACCCCGATCCGGGGCATTCGGTGGCCTCCCTTACCGTCCCACTGCTGGGGGGCCGAGGGAGGAGGGTCACTTGAGCCCAGGAGTTGAAGACCACTGTGGGCACATGGGAGATCTGTCTCCACAAAGGAGAAAAATAAACTTAAAAGTTGGAGTTTAGAAATTTTCTGTAGTAAGCTGAATTTGGGGGGGTATTCAGTTTTAATAGAAGAAGGCTGAGCTCTTTCCACTTAACTAAGTGTTCCAGTAAGTCTATCTGCCTTTGCCATCAACAGAGGTGCCTGAGGGGCAGTGAGATTGCTCAGTGAGTCGCAACAGTCGACAACCTGAATTTGATCCCCAGAACCCACGAACCACGTGTGTCCTAGCTTGGGCATATCCATTATGGCATGCATGTGCCAATATGATATTCCCATCCATTTGCATTTCTATCTGAGCGAGCACACACACATGCACACACACACACACAAATGCACATTCACACACACACACACGCACACACACACACACACACATGCACCCACTCATATACTCACAAGCATCAAAACTTTAAAAGGACTAAGCTAGGCATGGTAACATGTGCCTGTCATCCTCGTTACTTGGGAGGCTGACGCAGGAAGATCATTTGAACTCGGTTGTTTAAGACCAGGAGTGCAGTGACACCTCATAAATACATACATACATATATACATACATACATACATACATACATACATACATACATACATACATAAATTCCACTTAAGAGGCAGAGGCTGGCTCAGGTGAATGGATCTCCATGAGCTCAAGGCTAGCCTGGTCTGAGTGAGTTCCAGGACAGCCAGGGCTACACAGAGAAACCCTGTCTCCAAATAAGCAGAGTGCGATGCCCCTCCCCCCTCCTCGTGGTGAGCCTGGCCTCTGCTGCTCCCTAGCCACACGCTGACCAAGGGCCGGATGCGTTTGCTTTCAGACATCTTCATTCTGGGTTTATTTGCTTAGAACTCTGCAGCTGGTGAACTGTGAGTGCGAGGAGGAGGGCTGCTTCTGTGAGGCCAAACCGTGTGCTCTAGAAAGCACCAGTGCAAAGGGTTTCACTAAGAAGGACCCAGAGCCCTCTGGTGAGCGAGGTGTGGACTAGACAGAGCTGGCCACAGCATCCCGGGATGCTGCTCTCACGTGCTTGCCCAGTGCCTGGGTCTTCACTCCGTGGAAGGATGTGGCTAAGTAAAAGTAAAGTGGGGGGGCTGGAGAGGCAGCACCCCTTCCTCTTGCAGAGGACCTGGGTTTAGTTTTCAGCACTGACATGACAGCTCACAACCATCTCTTAACTCCAGTCCCAGGGAATCCAGTGCCCTTTTATGGTCTCTGTGGGCACTAGGCACGCACAAGGTACACATGCAGATAAAATACCCATTACAAAATAAATACATCCTTTTTTTTTTTAAATGAAGAAAGTGGAACCTTTCTTTAAGGAAAAGACCTTGGTGGCTAGGGAGATAGCTCAGGGCAAAGTGCTTAAAGTTCCATCCCTAGAAACCATGTGTACAAAGCCAGACTCCCACGAGATTGCTGTGTAGTGGGCCGTGTGCACTTGAGTGAGACACCTTGGCTTAAAGCAGGGCTGTAAAGCGGATGGCACCTGAAGAATCCACTCTGTCTCTGCTTCCACACACGTGTGCATACACACGTGCACGTGCACACGCACCTGCACACAGGCAAGAAAGACGTTTGTCTTAAGTGGAAAAAGAAAAAGGGCACATTCCTGCCCTTAAAATGGCTAGCCAATGCATGCAGGAGGTAGGATTATGAGTATGGGGCCAACCTGGACTGCACAGTGAGAGCTATCTGAAAAACCAAAAGGCCAAGGTGTTCAGTGGGAGGATGCTTTAACCAATCTAACCTGGTAACTAACTGTTTCCAGTTATACATGATGCAGAAGTTCCAGGCTTAGCAGCAAAGGTTGGGATTCAGTGGTCTGGGAACACACACATTCTCATTCTCTCACTCTCGCTCTCGCTCTCGCTCTCTCTGGAGACAAGGGCCAAGGGCCATTAGCACTGTGCATCGTGGTCAGTGTGGGTAGTCCGTCCTGCCTTCCCACCTCACCCAGGGTCCCAGGTTAGCATAAGGCCAGTGGCTCTCGTCAAGTCACATCTCAAAGTGGGTGTCAGTTATCAGAGCCGCTCAGACCCGTCCCACTTCCTTTCTCCTCACCTCACATCCAAGTAATTCCAAGTTTCAGGAGCTTGATTTTTTTGTCTGAATATTAGGAAATAAGTCTCCTAAGAATGGCAAGCCCTAGCGTGTCATCCTGCCAGACACTGGCAAGCTGTGTGTCCCAGAACTGACTTCATTTCTTCTCTGGGACTGGTCCGATTGTTTTCAAACCTCCACACTTGTGTTTCTGTGAGCTCTTGATCGTCACGTGAGTGGCTTCCCAATCCTTCCCCGTGTGGCCAGCTCTGTACAGATGGGGCTGAGTTAAGAGACCACTGCCCGCTCCTTTCTGAGAAAGTAGCTTCTATCTTCCATCCCAGCAAGAAGATATCTTTACTTTAAAACAAACAAACAAACAAACTGAAAATCGCTGGTCCTTTTGTGTATTTGTTGAGACAGGATTTCTCTGTATAGCTCTGACTACCAAAACTCACTCTGTAGACCAGGCTGGCCCTGAACTTACAGAGATCCGACTGCCTCTGCCTCCTGAGTGCTGGGACTGAAGGCGTGGGCCACCATACCCAGGAAACCTTTGTCTCTCAGCCAAGTGGGTAGAGCTTTTGATAAGCAGCTGGTGAGTTCCGTCCTGAGTGGGCTGTAGTCTTGGAGATGGTTTCACACAGCCCCCGCCTGGGACAGTTGTATTTTAGGCCAGTTTCATAATGTTCCACAGCTCCTTCTGTATTTCTGGACCGCCTGCCTTCCCTCTGTCACCGTGCTAAGCAGTCTGACTCTGCAATGCTAGGTAGGTTCTTCTCAGTAAAAGGAAAGGGAATTGAATCTGAATTGAAGGGAACAGTCTCAGACTGCTGCAGCAGACCTCTTCGAGGAGAGGGAGGGACTGTCGGCCTGGATCACAGGCCTCCTGAAAACACCAAGTCAGTTGGGAACTGACTTTGGCCATTGGCTTACTCTTTCTCAATGGGAGGAATTTGAGCTTTCTAATAACCACAGGGCCGGCAAAGATGGCTCAGAGGGTAAAGGCGATTGCCTCCGGGCCTTGTAATCACGGAGTTTGATGATAGAAGGAGAGAACTAACTCCCATAAGTTGTCCTATGACTTCACTCATGCGCATGTGAGTGTAGACACGCACACACACGAGTGCGCGCGGTATGTAATATAAAAATGATAACTGCCAAGGCTGGAGAGTGATTCAGCAGTTAAAGGCATATACACCTCCTGTAGAAGACCCGAGTTTGGTTGGCTCAGCTCTCACTCCAACGCCAGTACTCACGGGCATACCCACATCCAGACACATGAATATGCATCATTAAAAAGAAGCCCACAAGCCGGGCAGTGGTGGCGCATGCCTTTAATCCCAGCACTTGGGAGGCAGAGGCAGGCGGATTTCTGAGTTCAAGGCCAGCCTGGTCTACAGAGTGAGTTCCAGGACAGCCAGGGCTACATAGAGAAACCCTGTCTCGAAAAACCAAAAAAAAAAGAAGCCCACAGTGTAAAGCCCGTGACTGTGGTGACCTGCATTCAGATGAATGGGTAAAAGAAGTTGCAGTTAACCTGCTGAGCACATGCCCTGCGGACCACAGGCCAGCATTTTCCTTAGAGCGTGGTCTGCAAGCTGACAGTATCCAAGGTCCCAGTGCAGTCTCAACCCTTTGCTGTGATGGCAGAGTGGAACAAAAGCTTAAGGTGTGTCCCCTCATCGTGTTCCAGGGAGCTTTAAACTTATCTGAAGTGGCAAAGGTCAAGTGAAGACGTGGGCAGTGGATGATGGCCCCACTAACTGGACAGTTTGAGAGTGTCATACTCTGTAGACGCTAACTCCCTCTTCCAAAAGTTGTTTTTGTTTGGCCTCAGGCTGACCTCAGACTTAACAGCAATCCTCCTGTCTCAGCCTCAGAGTACTGGGATCATAGGTATGAGCCACCATGCCTGGTTCAAAAGTTGTCTTTAAAATGGTGAAAGGGAGCGAAGCCAGTGCCATGCTGTCCTGTGTATATTGTGTTCCCCGTGATCAAATAAGGCAGAAAGCTGTCGTGACTCAGCCAGTACTCCAAGACGTGGATGACGTTGAAGAAGTAGTCAGGATACAGAGTTCACGCACCAAGCCCAAGAGTGAATGACAGGGTGCTGCTGCTTCTAAATACTTTAAAAGTAAAGGTTGCGGGTGACTCTGTAGATGGCCTCCAGCAAGGGCCAGGCTCTGGTCCAAGGGCCAGCCCTTTACATGAAGAAAAGGTGTTTTAAAACGTTGACAGGAACCTGGGACAGGACCACGCACGGCTGCGTTGTGTGGGGAAATAATGACAGCCCACAGACACGGTGGGAGTGAATTCTAGGCAGCTGTTGGGAGTGAAATGAACTGTTGTCTCCATTTGTTCAGCAGCAGAGCCACGGAGAAGACGGTCAGGAAAGCCCTCAGCACTGTTACAGCAGGTGCTGGCGCATACCGGGAGGGAAGGTGGGGACCACACTGAAGTGTTCAGTCGCCCCAGTCACCTCTATGATCATATCAGCTTGATTTACCCGCCCTCCTCCAAGGCATTCTCTCGGCACTCTGCTGTGTGTGTGCAGGCCACACTGCTAGTGACAGAACTCACGGCCCTGCCTGGACGAGGGCAGCACCCAACCTGCAGAGCCTTGTGCACAGAGACGGTCTTGACTGTGAGACACTGGCGGTCTGCGCTGCTTCCGGGTCATTGGGGGGGGGGCTCTTCGGCGTGCTTCCGTGCTTCCTTCCTGTGCGTTTCCTGAGTGAAGGCAGGAGTGAACTAATGAATGAGTGACCGCTTACTGTGTTGGAGCCGTGATGACTGACCAGGATGAGCAATCGCTGTGTTTTTTGGTTTTTTTTTGTTTTGTTTTGTTGTTTTTTCGAGACAGGGTTTCTCTGTGCAGCCCTGGCTGTCCTGGAACTCACTCACCAGGCTGGCCTCGAACTCAGAAATCCACCTGCCTCTGCTTCCCAAGTGCTGGGATTAAAGGCGTGCGCCACCAGCTGTGGTTTTTAAAAATACACTTTTAATTGCACATTTTCCCCTCCCCCCCCTTCTCCAGTCCTTCCTGTGCTCCCCCCTCAAATTGATAGCTCTCGTTCCTTGGTTGTTGTTGCATACACGTATCTGTACGCACATGTCTGATTTGTGTGTGTAGGTTTCAAGGCTTGGTTGTTGTTGCATACACGTATCTGTACGCACATGTCTGATTTGTGTGTGTAGGTTTCAAGGCTTGGTTGTTGTTGCATACACGTATCTGTATGCACATGTCTGATTTGTGTGTGTAGGTTTCAAGGCTTGGTTGTTGTTGCATACACGTATCTGTATGCACATGTCTGATTTGTGTGTGTAGGTTTCAAGGCTGACCATTTCATGTTAGACTACCAGTTAGGGTACCCACTGGTGGGAGAGTTTCTCTCTCTACTAACAGTCATTATTTGCCTAATTCTTTGTCTAGGGCTGGGACCCCATGAAGCTGCTGCTTCTTTTTTAATGAATGGGTAAATTGCAGTGGCCTCAGGTTGTCTGATAAACTCATTTTCTCCTGTGCATTGAGCTTTGTCAGTGGGGAGGGTTGAATATAGCAGCAGAGTGTTCCCCAAGCCACCTCGTGTCTGAGGTGTCCCATCCTGGCAGCCATCGTCCTGATCTTACCCTTTTCCCTTTATTTAGTGGCGTGCTCATTGCTGTGGCAAACCAGGATGACAGGCGGTCACCACCTGCTGGGTGGTAACCAGCGGCAGTCTATGATGCCGCCAAAACTATGTTAGACAGTTAAAGGCTCTGCCCTCGGAGGGGCTGAACGGTAAGGACAGGCGGTGGCTGACGAGTGAAGGAAGTTGTGTGCGCCGCTGGTACTGTGCTGTGCTGCAGAGACTGCAGTTCTGTGAGTAGCTTTAGTTTTGTTGCTCTGAGACAGAGTCTAGCTCTGTAGCTCTGGCTGGTCTTGAACTTGCAGCTATCCTCCTGTCCCTGGAGTGATGGGATCACATAAGGTGCACCACACCTGGCTGTAAGGGGCTGAGTGTCCTCATCAGAAGGGTGAGAGCTGGCTTCACTGCTTAGGAAAGCTGCCGAGGTTATCTGTAGACTTCTGGCCAAACAGGCTCACTGGGTGGAGGGGTTCCTGATGGGATGGGGTGCTGAGATTCCTCTCTGGTGACAGATTTGGGAAGGAGGACAGCATGGGGGAGAGGGCCTAGTTGACCTGCTCTGACTCCCTGTGAGGAGGCGCACCCCACTTTACCTTCTTTCATCTTTGGTCCACATTGTTGAGTCACAGGACGAGAAAAGGAAGAGAGGTCATAGGCATCGTTCAGTCGGTTGGCTTCAAGGGACAGAATAGGAGCAAGGGTGGACCTCGAGGGCAGAAGGCGATGCCAGCACTGTGTGAGTGCCCTGTGGCTGCTGTAGCGGCTCACCGCAGTACTGTGGCCTTCGAAGTATGTGTCACATTCCAGGAGCTGGGAGTCTGGCCTGACGTGCGTGGCCCCTCATTCACTTCTAGCTGTGGCCGGCTCCCTTGTGGCCATACTTCTCCAAACTGGGAGTTATGTCAGTACAAGAGGCGGCAGAGAACATTGAGCAGGGAGAGTCTAGCTTGGGGTGGGTCTACTCAGATAGAGGCAGCTCAGAGCCATTGCCAAGCTTGGTAGAGGTGCGGACAGGACAGTGGGGACCTAGGAGTCACATGAACAAATCTGGTGACAAGAATCATATATGCCAGGTATAGGACTTCTGCTTATTGCCCAATAACATGTTTGCTTGTTAAATAAAGCAAGATTGTTCCCCTTGCGCATATGCTAGGCCTGCAGAGAACGGTGAGGTAAGCAGGTTGTAACCGTGGGACTCAGCTGGGTCCCAAGTGCTCCCTGGATTCTCATCATGTGACAGGCCACCAGTACTGTTAAGAATTTCCTGCTGGGCCATGGTGGCACAGGCCTTTAATCCCAGGACGCGGGAGGCAGAGGCAGGTGGATCTCTGAGTTCAAGGCCAGCCTGGTCTATAGAGTGAGGTCCAGGACTACACAGAGAGAAACCTTGTCTGGAAAGACAGGAGAAAAAGACGGAGCTGCCTGCGTTTAGGAAGGCACGCTTATAATTACAGACAAGGGAGCCAGACGCTGGCCAGCTTGGGTCAGAATTTCCCGTAGGAGAAGTAGTTGGTTTGGGTGGTGTACGCTGGAAACCCAAGCCTTTCACCTGGCCCTGGCCAGCTAGGGAGTTTCTCGTCTCTAAGAATTGCATGGGCAGAGGGAGCTTACATCTGTTTTCTCTCTTGCTGGGTTTATTGTCTAACAGGTCTCCTCATTCTGCCCCATTTCAGACAGGGTGGGGGGGTGGGCACTGGTGGAGGTCAGAGGTTAACACTGGGTGTCCTCCATTCTCCATTGCCACCTTATCTTTGAGACAGGGTCTCTGAATGCAGAGCTCACCTATCAGCTGGCCTGACAGGCTGGTGAGCTCCAGGGTCTGCCTGCCTCTCACCCCCCAGCACTGGAGTTACACCTGTGTGACTACACCTACCTTTTACATGGGCACTGGGAATCTGAACTCAGGTCCTCTCCAGCCCCACCCCAATTTTGAAAGAGAGGCATTTTATTTTCCCAGTATGTTTGCCTTCAGTTCGTACTGACATCAAAAAAGGTGTGGTTTTAAGTGATTATAAAGAAAATCAAGTGGTAGCTCAAAGAAGAAAGTTTGAAAGTGAACTGAGTCCACCAGTTCAGGGTGGCCATGTTAACTAACTCTGGACAAATGTACTAGTTGGCCTTTTTAGACTCATGGGCAGAAATAGCCATGTAAATGGGGCCTGATAAATGTGTCACGAACTGCTCAGTTTTCGTGGAAAAGGAAGCTAAAGTGAAACCCAGAACATTTACAGAAATGGCTCTTCACCACAGAGAGATTATTTCCTGAAAAGATTGCTCTATGGTTTTTTTTTTTTTTAAAAAAAAAAAAAGGACCGTGGGAAAAGATCAAGGAGTCTGGCCACCGCTGGCCTCAGTTCTCATGTGTGCCCTCGCCTGTCATGGGGACAAGGATGTGAACAACTTGGATTCCTTTCAAGCCTAATGTTTGCTAAAGTGGACTTCCCTCTGCGTTCCCAGATCCTTCGCTGGGCTAGTAGCCCTGCCGAGCTTCCCCTGGCCCTGGCCCCGCCAAGGTTACAAGAGAAGGGCTGTCAGCACGAAGCATTCCTGACCCTTGTCTTTGCTGCCATTGCCCTCCTGGAGGTTGAGGGTGTTTTCTGGGTGGCCATTTAGGACTTGTTGTCATTTGTTCCTATAAAAAAACCCATCTGCTGGCCCAAAGGGTATATAAAAAAAATATAACCAGTTTAACAGCCCGGCTGTCATCGTTGGGAGTTTGTTTGGTTTCTTTTATTGATGGGTGGCTTTGGCTTTATGAATCCCATCAGATGACTGCCTGGTTCTTAGCACAGGCTTCCCTGTGTTTTCCTCCAGGACTTTGTGCTATGTAGGGCAAGTGGTCCTGACTGTACCCTGTGGGAACAAGATATTTTTATATTTGCATTTTATAGAGAAACCAAAGTGGTGTG
>CM052721.1:29229187-29289187 GCA_028551405.1 Uromys caudimaculatus
CCCGCCCCCCCCCCCCCCCCCCCCCCCCCGCCGTTAAGAAGCATTCTGACGGGTAGCCACTGTGGTGAGGCTGCCTTTAACAGTGCTGAGGCAAGTGCTTTAATGTCACCTTTCCCACGCCCACCTCAGGACTAGGAGGCCACTGTGTCTGAGGACATTCTGCTTTAGAAACTACCCACAGAGTGTGACCCCACATGCCCTCAGATAGGCTTAGACTCAAGTGACATTCTTAGAGAGCCCAGTGAGTGCACAAAGCTTTGTAGCATAATGCTCTGTGTTCCTTGACAACAGCTCACTTTTTCTTAGTCCATATTTTGTTACCCTTTGTACTGTTGGTGGATGATGGAGATGAAACCCAGAGCCTTGCACATGACTGACAAGCACCCTGGAACCCCAGCCCTGTTCTTTGGTTGAGAATCAGCCTCAGATGGTTTGGGGTTTGTTTTCTAGGGGGAGGTGTGTGTTGTGGGAGCAGATTTCACTGAGGGGTACCTGTGTGCCTGTTGTGCCAAGGACGATCCAATAGCTTGGATCTCCATGGGACCCGACAGACAGGGAGCAAGAAGAGACATTTCTTACTGTTGTGAGAGTGGAGAGCAATGGTGGCCCGTGGCTGGGAGCTCAGCTAGGGCGGTCAGGGAGGCCTCAGTAAGAATGTGAGATGGTCCAGCTCCATCTCAGCTCGTGGGAATGGGGCAAGAGTGCCCTAGAGAGCGGGCGGAGGACACGGCCCCACTTGGAGTGTTCCTGTACGTGTGGGTTTTCTCTGCCCGCCTCACGCCTGGAAGACAGTGGCTTTTCATCAGTGGTGTGGAACAACCCAGCACTGACGTGTGGGTGCTTCACGGTGTTTCCATCTCAATACTTGGGAAGTTGAGGCGGGACGATTTTGAGTTTGTGGCCAGCCTGGCCTGCACAGTGAGAATCTGTCGGAAACAAACAAAAAGATGACCGGTGCAGAGCAGCAGGCTGGAGCAGGAGCCATGTCTGGTCCTGACCTTGGTCTTGATCAGGGCCCTGCCTCCCGTGAGGCAACAGCTGTTAGTTTGCTTCTGACTAAGCTTGATTTGGGCATAAGCATAGATTCAGGTGTTAGACAGAAGACACGGCTCCTGTGTCTTCTCATGTCATACCTCACGGCCCAGGTACTGACCCTGATCCCCACAGGATATAGAACAGACTCCATCCTGCCCTCTTTCTCTCCATCTTGATATTTGAGACTACTGCATGCATGGATATCTGGCCCTCCAAGGTTGGCTTTCTTCACACCCTGTGATTCCCGGGGGTTTTATTTAAGTTGTTTGGTGTATGAGTCGTGCTCTTCCTTTTAATGGCCGAATAGTATTCCATGGTGTGGATTCCACACAGCTGCCCTGTTCTCACAGTGAAAGACGTGTGGGTTGCTTCAAGTTTTAGATTATTTTGAACAAATCTACTAGGAAATTTTAGTGCAGGGGAGCATGTGCATGTGTGTGACTCTGTCTCTCTGGGATAACGCCCGTGAGTACAGCTTCTGGGTCAAATGATATCTCCATGTTTAGTTTCATAAGGCCTGCCACAGTGGATGTGCACAGGCTGTTTCGTTTCTTCCTCTCAACAGCTTAACAATGGAAGGAAAGACTCGTGCGGCCATTGGTCCGCAGAGCCCACAAAGCTCAGGGCAGCTTTGGAGCAGATGGGCCACAGGAGCCCTCCTTAGAGTTCAGCCATCCTCCCAACTCGCTGGCCAGATCCTCTCTGCTTGCTTAAGCAGCAGAGAGAAATGAAAGTGTTTCTATGCCACCAGCCATGGGCATGTGTCTGCCTCGTGGTTTACAGTGTTGAGCTGGGAGTTTAAGTGGTTTACAGTGTTGAGCTGGGAGTTTAAGTGGCTTTGTGACCGAGGTCCTCGATGGTTGGTTTCAGCTGAGTGTGGTCTTTAGGGCCTGTGTATCTGCTAAACAAATGCCTCCGGCGTGACCAGGTACCCACTATTCAAGGACTTTTCTTTTACTCTGGGGGTTCCCCTAGTCTCCGCTGTGTGTGTACCATGTGTGAGGATGCTGGAGCTGTGGGAGCACCGACTAGGGTATGGCGGGAGGTGGGGGAGCAGAGGGCGATATACAGACTATGGACAGGAAGGAAGTCCTAGCAAAAATAGCCTGGGTGGGGCGGCAGAAAACTATTAAAGGGAAAATGAATGGCTGGGCAGGGTGGAAGAGCCTCTGGAGAGGTGCAGAGAGGGAGGTAATGGTGGGTGGGCCGTGTAGAGGACACCATCGGAGTGAGGAACAGGGAGGCAGAAGGCAGGGGTCTTGTTTTTCTCTCTGAACGCACGTGGCCAAGCTTGTCCCTTTTACAGACCTCCCTCTCAAAGGCCCACACAGCCAGCCTTCAATACCTGTCAGATAGCCTTGGGTGGATGAGGTGACCGTTGTTCAGCAGTCAGCCCCTCTCCCTTTGGGTCAGCTTTGCTAATGGGGACGACGCAGGAGAGCTGCTAGTGGGCGTGAGAAAGACAGAAGTTGTCACTGTAAACACAGCTCACTCTCTGGGCCCAGCTGGGCCCTTTTGATCTGAGGCGGACTATGGAGCACACATTGGCATCCTGCCGACGGAGCACCCTCTGATAAAAGTTGCTGTGACTTCCTCTGCAGCGGCAGAGCTTGCTCTGAACAGTCCAGCCCTGTGCCTTTACAGATGTTTACTTTTGCCAGCACAGCAGCAGCTGTGCAGAATTCAAGTCACGGTGCGTCCATTGAAGTCCCTGTGTGTAGCCATCGGGAATTGGGCCTCATCTTTGTGAATGGGGAAAGTGCTCACAAGAAGGCGGAGGGGCAGGAGTCTCTGCTTAGCTGGTCTGCCCAGTATGTAGGCCATCTGGGAGACCAGGGAGGGGCATGGCCTTCTGGGAGACCAGGGAGGGGCGTGGCCTTCTGGGCCCACACAGAACTTGCCTGGGAACTAACATACAGACCGTGGTCTCACCAGCCTGTGTGTTTCTTGCAGACGCAGACTGTTCAGCTTAACAAAGAGATGACACTGGCTAGCAACCGGAGCCTGGCAGAGGGAAACCTTTTGTACCAGCCCCAACTGGATGCTCAGAAAGCTCGCCTGACCCAAAAATACCAGGAACTCCAGGTTCTCTTTGAGGCCTATCAGATAAAGAAGACCAAACTAGGTAACTTTTTTCAGGTGATCTTTGAGATTAAAGAGTTGGAGGAAGGCTGAGCGGTGGTGGCGAAAGCCTTTCATCCCAGCACTCAGAGGCAGAGGATCTCTTAATACAAGGCCAGCCTGGTCTACACAGTCCACGACAGCCAGGGCTATACAGAGAAATCCTGTCTTAACTGAAAAGAGTAAGCATACATAGTTCAAGGACTGCCCTACCAGGAAAATGGCATGAAGAAGTTTCAGGTCACAATAGTGACTGCCGTGACAAGCAGTAGTTTGTGTATGAATCACACTGTTTAGGGAAGAAATTACTTTCTAAATCCAAGACTCCACCCACCCCAGATAGCACAGAAGTCTTGTGAAGCAGGGTGGTCAGCTGACATGTCAGTGTGTCTCTGTCGTAGCAAAGGGTGGGAGAGCCTGCTGGAACATCGTGCAGAAACGTCAGAGCTCACTTGGTCTTTCTACAAAGATGGAAGGACTGAGTGTGTGTGTTGTGTGTGTGCCGTGAATGTGTGACTGTGGTGTGTGTAATGTGCGCATGTGTGAGTGTGTGGGGTGGGGTGGGGGGGTTGTGTGGTGTATGAGCGAGGGTGTTGGGAGTGTGTGGTGTGGTGTGTGTGTGGTAGAGTGTGTGTGTCAACCCTGGTTGGGCTTGAACTTACTTTGTAGCTGCAGACGACCTTTCTGCCTCTGCCTCCTGCGTGCTGGGATTGCAGGTGTAAAGCAGCGTGCCTCAGGGCTGAGGTTGTTCATGGAACATTTAGATTAAGAAACCTTGGGGCAGGGCTGGGGAGATGGCTCAGTGGTTAAGAGCTGACTGCTCTTCCGAAGGTCCTGAGTTCAAATTCCAGCAACCACATGGTGGCTCACAACCATCTGTAATGAGATCTGATGCACTCTTCTGGGGTATCGGAAGACAGCTACAGCGAGGGGTACCAGAGGGAGAAGAAAAAGTGTCTGAAGACAGCTACAGTGTACTTACATATGATAAATAAATAAGTCTTTAAAAACAAAACAAAAAAAAACCCAAAAAAGGACACATTGTCTGGACTGGAGAGGGGGCTCGGGTGAGAGTGCTTGCTGCTCCTCTGGAGGTTTGTGTTTAGCTCCCACACAAGCAGCCCACAACCGGCCAGATCAGTGTCTCCTGCTGGAACCAGCACGTACATGCAGAGACACACACATATTAAAACACCTGGTGTGCTGGTACACACCTGTAATCCAAGCACTTACAAGGCAGCCTGGAAACTTCTGATTTCTAGGCCAGCCTGGTCTACAGAGTGAATACCAGGCCAGCCATAGTTACATACAGAGACCCTGTCTCAAAAATTTAAAAAAAAAAAAAAAAACAAAAAAATCCCAAATAACATTCTCCTGTAGGTTTACAGCTACTTTTGCTCCAGTCCTCTTGGTCCCTGTAACTTCAGTGCAGTTGTCGACACCCCACCCAGATTGTAAGAAAAAACGTTAAAGACTTGAATACCAAATGCTGGTGCAGGGCACCACCTTAGAAGAGCTTCTTGGCCAGGTCTTGTAATGCCCAGGGCACATCCTGTGACTCAGGGACACCTGGGCATGTGCCCAGTGGAAGGACACACTGTGTCCATGAGAAGATAAGTACAAGCATTGTTTGCTTGTTTTTTTGTTTTGTTTTTTTCTTACAATGGTTAAGTTGAAGAATAATCTAAGTGTCCTTCTGCAGAATGCAGTCTGGGGTAGAATGGCAGCTTTGAAAAGAAAGAAGTCTCAAGTACATCTATACCACGGCAGGAGATGCTGAGTGAAAGAGGCTGGCAGGCAGAGCCAGAGCAGTGTCAGCCATGCTGTAAAGGCCAGCCTTGAAGGGGGAGCGGGCAAGATGGAGCCTGTGGGAATGTCTTATCCAGCCTGGTCTGATATTACTGGAGTTTTATTCATATAGCGTTTTGTTTATTTGAGACTGATTTTTTACGTAAGTGTCTGTGAGTGTATGTTACCTTGTGTGGGTGCTAGGAACTGAACCCAGGTCCTCTGAGCCTTCTCTCTAGCCCTTGATGCTGTTTTAATCTAAGACCCTAAGGCTTCAGGTGTGTGTGCTAGATTAAGTTGTCACTCACAAGTAGGACATAAGGGAAATGCTCCGTTGAATGGAGACAGGCCTGCAGGTGCAGCCACAGGTGGACTGCAAGGCCGCCCGGCCGTTCAGTCAGATGCATACAGTGTAAGAACGGGGTAGTTCTGCTACTACCTGCCTCACACGTGCAAAGCCCGTCCAACCCTTAGCGCTGGGGAAAGCCTGGAAGGTCACAGTGTCGGAGTCACGTGGGAAGCCACCAGCTCTGTGGACAGATGATGCTCTGCCTCCTACATCTTGCCCCTTCTCTCCTCTGGTGTGTTTAAAGCTGTCCTTCAGCTCCCTGGGAAGTCTGTTCCTGCTGCCTTTCTCGTTGGAAATGACTTTCTCCAACAGGAAAACCGGAAGGCGTTCGGTAGGACGCGATGCCTCGTGCTGTCACATTTTTTTCTGTTTTCCAGACAAACAGTCTAACAACGCTTCCTTGGAGACTCTGTTAGCGCTTCTTCAAGCAGAAGGGGCCAAGATAGAGGAAGACACTGAGGTAAGGCTAGACAGCCTTAGTGGCCTCGCTCCGCATGTCTGGACTTTTAGGTCACCCTGTTCAGTCCTTGTTCAGGACATGGAGCCCCACAACTCCACAGCCAACCAGTGGCACTTCCAAGGCACGGGTCTGGATGCAGTGGACATCTTGGCCTCTGGCTAGGGAATATGCTAGGCAGAGGTCCAGAGGTTCAGCACTGGCCTGGGTGTGGATGTACATGCTGCTCTGAACTAATGCCAGCCTCTTGGGTGCTAGTGTCTGAGGCATCTGCTGTGGTCAGTGAAGCAGCTAGTCGCTGCTTCCACACATGGCTGGCTGAATACATGGCTGGAGCCTTGTGAGGGGAGGAAATGAGTCAGGGTCATCTGTATGCATTAGTAAGTCAGGGCTGGCTGCACATTGCCAGGTCAGGCTGTGCTTGTCTGACTAACCCGTTAGGCCTTGGCAGGCCCTGATAGCCACAAGTAGGGTTCTCGGCTTCATGCTCTGTCCAGGGTGAGTCACTGGTCGGGTTGCAGCCAGGTGGAAACCAGAGGGCAGTGACCATCTCTCAGAAGAGAGCTGGAAGCTGAGGACTGCATTGTTCCAAGTAAGGCAAGGCCTTGCCAGGCCTGCTATCTGTCTGTTGTGGCTCTCCTTGGTGATGGCTCCTGCCAGCATCACCCAGGCCCAGAGACACAGGTCAGCAGCTCTGAGTCTGTGGCAAAAGATGGGCACCAAGGAGTGTTCCCAGGAGGGGTGCTGCAGAGGGCTGAGAGCCTCTTTCCCTTTGCCTGGACTGTGAAGGGAGCCACCTTCCTAAAAGTCAGCCTGTCTTATAACCTGCTTTCTCCTGCCTCTTGTAGAACATGGCAGAGAAGTTTCTGGATGGAGAGCTTCCTCTAGATGCCTTTATTGATGTCTACCAGAGCAAGCGGAAGCTGGCACACATGCGACGAGTGAAAGTGGAGAAGCTCCAGGAGCTGGTGCTGAAGGGACAGAGACTCCCACAGGCCGGGGCCCCACTGCCACCCAGGGCGCCCGAGCCAGCACCTGCCACTGCCCTTCCCTATCCCTCTCTGGAGGCCACTGGGGTCCCTTCTGTTGTGCCTCGGCGCATCCCCCCACCTCCACCCCCGGCGCCTGCAGGACACATAGCCACGCCATTCACTGCTGCCATGAGCTCAGGACAGGCTTCTGCATACCCAGGATTACAGTGCCCACCTCTGCCTCCCAGAGTGGGCCTCCCATCTCAGCAAGGATTCTCCGCACAGTTGGTGTCACCGTACCCACCAGCCCTGCCCCAGAGACCCCCTCCACGGATGGCTCCACACCAGCCAGGCTTCATCCTGCAGTGAGCTTGGGTGCCTGCTCTTCCTGCAAGACATCCTCTCCCTGCTGTGCTGTGCTCGGCAAACTGAGGCTGTGAGGCTCAGCATCTGGGCCAAGGGCTTGGGTGCCCTGGGCCAGTGTGTCCATCTGATTTTAGAACTGTAGGTCTGTGGTAAGTAATAGAGGGCAGGTTTTGTGCACCAAGGGAGCTCTGTTTGTGCCAGGCCAGTCTGCATCACCTCAGTCTGTGTTCTGGGTGTGATTTCTGAGTGTCTGGTGTTGATGGACTTGTGCGTTTGGAAAGATAAACCTCCCCCCCTCCAATTTAGAACCGTGGCCCTCCTGTTGCAGCTTTATTTAAATAAGCATGATCAGTTACATCTTTTATTTTCAAGTCTTGGCCCACCAGCTGCTGTGGCGCTAGTAAAGCCTGGTCTACACTGGCCAGTCTAGAATGTGTGCCCATGGCCAGGCCATGCTGGGCAGGTCACCACAGTGACCTCCCACTCCCGCACAGGCAGAGTTTGCACTTGGCTGCTGTGTGCAGAGGCCAGGAGAGCTGTGGCCCTGGTGTGAGGCCAGGGTGAGCTGGACTTTGCACAGTACAGCCCTCAGCGCTCCCTCACACCTCAAGCCGCACGACGGTTTCTGTGAAAAAAAATACTCAGTGTTTTTACTACACTTGTAATTTTCCTGTTTTATATTTCGAAAGAAAACTTTTTTGACACTCTCAAGACCATTCAGGGAAACTTTTTAAAAAATGCAGATACTGTTTTGAGCTGGTTAAAATGCAGATTTATCGAGTGCCGCTTCCTGTCAGGCAGGCAGTGCGTGGCCACGTCCGTCAGTGCCCATGCTGTGCCTTAGCTTCACTGGTGCCAGGACTCAGATGCCTGCAGTGTGTCAGCCCCAGCTGCCCCCCTGAGCCCAGTTAGGCAGGGCTTGGCCGGCCTCGTTACTCTGTGATAGCTCCTTCCACCAGGATAATCTCAGGCCGCTGGCAGCGCTGCAGGTGCTGACCAAGGCATGAAAGGCTTGGAGAACGGCCACCCACAGGACTGGCGGCAGCAGCTCCTTCCTCTCTGGGATTTCATCTGCAGGTGCCACGTGTGCAGAGTTCCCAGGGCCCAGCTGAGGAGGGGCAGCCCCCACCCTGCTCCCAGAGGAGGGCTGCATATCTGTTGGCAGAACTCAGAACCCCACCTTCACCCTGCCAGCTGGCTGCAGCCCACGGTAACAGTCAAGGCGGGGCCATCAGCCTTTGTCTCCAAATCGTCCTATATTCCTCTTCGTGGATTTGGACTTCTATACCTACTGGAACTATTCTGTAAAGAGACAAAGCTGTGTGTGCCACTTCAATACCTCTGCCACCAGCGGCCAGCAGGAGTGCCCACTGCCGCCATGGGCTGCAGCCATGGGAGCTCCAGGTGGATGTAGTAAAGGGGCTGCCAGGCCGGCCTTGCCAGGCTCTCGCTGGCACCAGGGCTGTAAAGCTGTAGAACTCTTAATAAACTGAGAATTATTAATTTTAGTTTGTTGCGTTTCTCTTCTTTGATCCTGCCACTGCTTTACCTGGGAATGTCTATAACCACAGGCACTGTGCCTTCTGCCCTCCTAAGCTGTATTTCTGATCTCATGTGCCCGCTGTCCCTGATCGAGCTGTGTATCCTGTGACCTGTGCTCCATTGCTCTGTGCTGTGTTTTTAAACCACAAAGCCCCTACAAGGGACTTGACTCAAGAGCAGCCCTATTCAAGCTGCCCCGCCCTCTGACAGCCCTATGCCTACACACAGGACATGCGATTAGGAGGTCATATTAGGACGAGGGAGCTTGTCCTGAGAGTTCACCTTGAAAAGAATCTGATCATCTCATTCACCGCAGTTGCTAGCTTGTAGCCCCTCCTGGTGAGTATGCTGGACTTTCTCAGTGGTTTATTTAAAGCAAGCTTTATTAAATTCTAAATACTAACCAAGAAATGGACTTTATCAGGACCACTGCCTGGGACTTCCCAGCTGAACGGCTGAACTATGAGTCTTTATCACTCGGACCTACTGGATCCTTTTCTTCCACTTGGGCCCTTTTTACTTATAAGTGGACCCAGGGAGGCGTGGTGAGTGAAGGGGATGGAGGCCAACTTCGGCTCTAGGATCCTTGAGGTGACGAGTCTCCAATTCTAGGTTTAAGCCCCCAGGATGCTAGGTCAGATGGGTCCTTAGATTGCTACCTAGCTTGGGCCGATTCTCTCTGGTTTGTAAATAAAAACACTCTTAAGAAGTGTCTGAAATTCTGTAAAACCATGATTCAGACCTGGCAGCTGGCTCCATTAGCCTCATGCACTAGAGATCAATTTGCACAGCACTTGCCCAGCGTCCCTGGTGAGCGGCTCCATCTGGAGAAGGAAGGCTTGACAGGGGGAACTGACTGTCCCAAGAGCATGCACCATTCTTATGTCTATAAATGCTGAGTAGGGTGAGGAGCCCCGTCACCTCTATGGGGCTGCAAGTTGAGCGGTGCTCTCTAGAACATGGGGTGTGTGGCATACAGGTCAAGGTTAACCCACCAGCTCAGACACTACAAGTCTCAGATGTGGTGCACTGAGACCCTCGGGAGATCACAGGCTGGAACAGCAGGGGCATCAATTAGGGAAGCCTTGAGGGGACAAGAAGGTAATGGCCGGTCCAGCCTGTAGTTAAGGACGGCCCATGCTATCGAAAGACTGGAGCTTGGAGACAGCTGACAGCTGCTCTAGTGAGGTTCCAGTGTCAACTGCAGACACCTACACAGGGCCAGACAAGTTTGTGCATCTCTGGAGAAATGAAAAGCCTGGCAGAGGCCCTCACTAGGGCACTGGTAACAAGTCAGGGTTTTATTGCCAATGGAACTCAACACAGGGAACACTAGACAGGGCAAAGGAGCTGGGTCCCTCCCAAAGCCCCGGACCTTGGCCCATTGGTAGTCTTCCCAGGGCGCAGGGCAGGCAGCTGGAGGGAAGCTGGGCACTTGTCCCAGTCCAGCTGTTGGCTTTATTGGTGGCCTGGATACCCCCCCGCCCCCCAAGGCTCAAGAAACAAATTTATTCAGTCAGGGGCAGGCAGGCCAGGCCAGGCCAGGCCAGGCCTCAGGTCTGGGCTGTTCCAGCAGGAATTCCTGAGCCTCCAGAAACATGGGCCATGGCGTCTGCTTTTTTTTTTTAAGCTTCTGACTAGCCCCAGCTTTTGGAGGACTGAATTCTCCCCATCAAGGTGGGCAATGAACAGCCATTCTAGTAGCCAGGAGAATGGAAAACAGCAAGGGAGAGGGTGGCTTTGAGGTCAAGGGTAGAGACAGCACCTGACGGCTGCTCACAGCCCAGCAGCAGCCCCAGCCACTCTGTTGCCAGGCTCCCACACAAAGCCTGGTCTCCTGGGGCTCCCAGCATGGATGCCCTAGCACCAAGCCCCCAGATGATGACACCACCCAGCCTACCTGCACTCCGGCTCAAGGATCACAGGTCATCCCCTTATCCCTGATAGCCAGCAGGGACCCTCTTTCTATTGTTCACTTAAGGTCTCACACTTCTGAGTCCAGAGACAAGGAGGCCCCTGGCTTCTATGGCCTTTTCCCAGTGTGCTGACTAAACTTACGAAGAAAGAAATAACTTGCAACATTCAAACTATCCCAGATGTTCACTGCAGATTTGTGGCTCAGGCCTGCTGGGTCCCAGCTGCTCTGGGCAGTTCCTACTAAAGATAAATAGACTCACATCCAGATGAACTGTCCCACAGAGACCAGGCCCCTTGAGCAGGTGAAGGTTGGGGCCTTAGGGATTCTGCTTTGGGCTCCAGGTGCAGGAGCTGGAGGCCTCTCCGAGGCCCCTTGACCATTGCCAGACAGCCACATGAAGCCTAGGCATGACCACCAGCTGCTGAACACCTTAGGAGGTCTAGTAGTTCACAAGTTGAGCTGGGTAGACACCATCCTTTTTGTCGAGCTGTGGGGGTCAAAGATGAGGAGCTCAGTAGATGAGATCAGAAGCATACGTAAGATCCGAGTGTAGCCCCTACTCTGCCCCTGGCAAGCTCTGCTCTCTAACCCAGCACCACTGCCTGGTACCTGGTTGTCCGGCCTGGGGACTATGCTGGGTTTCTGGGCCAGGGGTGGCTTCTTAGTGGCTCCACTTCGGGGAGCTGGGCTGGGTCTGCTGGGTTCTTCCTCACCAGGCGTCCCCATCACCCCGGCCAGTACATAGTGCTGTTTCCGAAGCTCCCCGAGCCGTACACGCTCTGCCTCTAGTGTCTTCTCCAGCTCCAAAACTCGCACCTGCAGGCCACATAGCCAACTCAGCACTGCCCACGAGTCCCAGGGTCTTTCCCAAAGATCAGACCCTGGCAACTGTGGGCATGAGGGCTACACACCTGTGTCTCCATCTCCTGCTTCTTCAGCTTGATGAGAGACAGGCCAGAGAAATCCATGGTGTCTGTGGTCAGGGGGAAGAAGTAAGTAGCTGAGTGACCCCTCCCACCAGCTCTGGGAAGCCCCTTTGAATACCCAAGAGCTTGCCTCTGTCCTCGATCTGCTCCTGGCCAGATTTGGTGGAGGCCACCACATTGGCAGCCCTCTCGTTGACTGTGCGGGAACACTCCTGCAGGCGGCTCAAGTGGGGACTGTTCTTGTTGGCTTTTACCTGCAGGGAGCAGAGAGGGTTGGTTGGCCATAGGCAGCAGGTAAGGGCCCCAAGCCCAGGCCTGGCACACGTCAAACCTGGGGTGGTAGAGCTCAGCACAGCCTCACCTTTGAGGCTGCCACCAGCTGGGCAGTGCTGGCTGCAATCTCATGTGAGCAGACGATGAGCTCCTCGTATTTGCCCATGTGAAGCACAACCTTGTCGGCTGATTCCCTGAAGGTTTGGGACCAATCAAGAGTCTGAGTTTCTGCACCATGAACAGTATGGCAAGCCCCCACACCCATCCTTAGCACCTTGCCCACCCCACCCACACCTGGGTTGACATACACCAGCTGTGTGGCTCCCCAGCCCACTGCCTTAGAGGCTGAGATGAGGCCTTCAGTCCACCGTGAATTCTTGGCATAAAATTCCTGCTGCGTTGCTGCCCCCTAGTGGCAATGGGAGGACAAGACAGGACGGTCCGATCAAGGACATTCTGGATAGTCCAGAGGCATATCCCTGAGACCTCCCTGAGGTGTGGGGACTTTAGCTGTGGCAACTGACGCTGTATGGGGGATGTCATGCACAAAGGGGTCAGGGACTCAGAGTTTACTTCACTTTCTGACCCAGCCAGAAAGGCTGCCAGACCACAGCCCATCGGCTTACCCTGCCGCTCTCCACAATTTCCTTCTGCAGGCTGGTGGAAGTCATCACCAGGAGCCGGATGGCCTGCCAAACCAAAATGGGTGTGACTTTCCAGGTGGTCCTGACACAACCCGACCTGGAGTCCCTCACCCACCTGGAGGCACTCACCTTCATCAGGTCTGTGCAGGAGTTGAGGATCCTGGGAAGAAGCAGAGAAGAGAGAGAAGCCAGCTCTGTAGAGTGGCCTTAGAGTGGCAGGGCTCGGCCACACCAGGGCCAGCCACACCAGGGCCGGCCACACCAGGGTCGGGGCCCTTCTGGACGGCTCACCCAGCAGGAAGGTGGAATCAGGGATCAGGGAAGGCTTCACGCTGGCCAGGGCTCTGGGGACAGAAGTTGTCCTTACCTCTCATTCACCTCCAGCTTCACTCCTGAGCTCTCGTGGCGGGCCTGGTTCATCATGTCCTGTACCCAGTGATAGAGAATGAGCCAGCAGATTCCAAGAATATTCTATCTGTCCTGCTCAGATGCACCCTCCAGCCCTGTCAGTCCCTGCAGGAATTGGAGGAGTCCTGCCACTCGGCCCCACCTCGATCCTCCGCACAGCGTCCTCGATGGCTGCAGAGGTGGCCGCCATCTCCTTGTCAACCATGGCCCCTAGCTCCTCTTGCCGTACATCCAGGCTCTTTGGTTTCAGGTCCTGAAACGATCAGGAGTCAGACATGTAGATTCAACCTCCTTAGGCCCAAGGAAAGACGTACAGGAGGCAGCAGGCTGTGGTGCAAGGGTGGGAGTGTGTGCAGGCCCGGCCCTGTTTACTGAAGCTGCAGGCTGTGAGCATGCACGCCTGCTTAGCCTACCTCCTGGAACGTACAGCCGAGTTAGCACCCCTCAGCCCATGCTCAGTGCCTTGGCTGCACACCTCACCTGGCCCAACTGAAGAATGCCCTGCAGGGGGGCCCGCATCAGGCTGGGCTGGGCCCTTGGCAGCACTGTCTGGTCCTGCAGCTGTCCCATGAGCTCCAGAGCCCGGGCTCCACACTCCCTGCATGTGTCTATCAGGCCTGTTGGGGTAAAGGGAAGGTCTATGAGGGGAGCCTTTGCTTAAGAGTCCTGGATAAGGCCCCCACATACTCTGGCCTAGCACTTGTCCAAAGGAAGGCCCCTCTTTCCCCCGTACACTATGAAGACCCTTATGTGAGTCAAGATGAAACAGCCAGCCCTGCCCCCGGGATCTACTTACGGTCAGCGGGGTCAGTGGGGGCCAGGTGGGAGGTGGCGCCACCATTGACAATGGTATCCGCGGCCAGATGGGAGAAGCGTGTCAGCGCTGCCACCAGAGCAGAAGCATCTGCAGGTGGATAAGGCCAAGGTTGTGGGTGGGAGCAACAGGATGTTTGTGTGGGGACACTAAGGCAAGTGTACCATTTTTTCAGTGAGTCTGGGCTAAGGCTTCAGCACCCCAGTATATGAAGACAGAGAGGTGCCAAAACGGCAGTGGGTCAGCCACCAAGCAGAGTCAGGGTGACTCCAGGCCCTTTGCTCCCTCCACTTCTTGTAGATAACCAGTGTCAGCCAGTCAACAGGCACATGGCTCTGAGTAGCAACACAGTCCCTGAAGAGGTAGGTGTCTGTCTCCTGGGGAGCCCCATACCAGGCAGCTCTAGCTGCAGGAAGCCTACAGAAACTACAGGTGCACACCACCTCCAGCTGAACTCACCTTCAGAGGAAGCCAGGTACTGGGTGTGGCCCTTCTCCAGGCCACTCACAGTGTCCAGGGCTGCCTGAGCCCGGCTCACCAAGTAGTCTGCAAGCACAGAGAAGAATGTGCAGCCTCAGCCCATTGTCACCTGCTTCTCAGGACTGGGTGACAGGAGCAAACATCACTGGAGGATGAGCAGCCACCTCTGCACATACCTGGGGAGCTGGTGCAACGGAGGTGAAGGGGGTCATCCAGCTTGCTCACTGCATCCTGCAGAATGGCCTCTGCCTCCTCAGCCGCACTTCGCAATACCGCAAACTGCTCATCCAGCAGCTTCTGCCGAAGGCCACGCTCCTGAGACTCCTGGTGGGAGGGGGTGGGACCTTCAGACCCCTCTAGGCCCAGAGCTTAGCTCCAAGGACTCAAAGCTGACAGCAACCGTGTGCGCACACACACACCCCTTTGGCTCGCTGACTCCACTAATACCCTAGTCTAGCTAGGGTAGAGATTTCTAGACCAACTCCCTACCTCCAGAACTTGGATGACTCACGACGGCTAGTGGGAACACAGGACAGGACAGAGTGAGAAACAGCCCAACTAACAAACCAGCCCAGGACCTCACAGACTTATCTCAAAGGGCCACTGAGCACACAAAAAGATGTTCAATGGGCTGGCAAGATGGCTCAGGGGGTAAAGGCACATTCCACCAAACCTGACAACCCGAGTTCAATCCCTGGGACCCAGAAGGTGGAAGGAAAGAACTGACTCCTGCAAGTTGTCCTCGGACCCCCATACGTATTCCCCCATCCCCAAACACAATAAATACAACTTTTAAAAAAGAAAGGATATTCAGTATCATTAGACAACTAGAAAATGCAAATCAAAATCACAATAAAAACCCTGGGTGACAGAACACACCCAGCATGCAGAAGTGGAGACAGGAGGATTGCCCTGAGTTTGAGGCCAACCTGGAGCTTTGTACCCATGCAACTGGCCACAGTGAGGAGACAGTAAAAAGTGGTGGCAGGAAGTGGAGGGCTTCCAGTCCTGGTCATATGCCTGGAGCTTCTTTTTTGAGAGCTGAGTCTGCCTCAGCAATAAAAGGGTGCCAGGCTCCAAGCACAGAGAGACGACTGACTTGACTACACCAGACGGGTGAGCTGCCCGACAAGAAGGTGGCACAGTGGAGGCCCTACGCACCTTCTCTGCCAGCTGCCCCCGCAGCTCGCCCTTCTCCTGGGAGCTGCGCAGCTGCTCTTGGCTCAGGGCCTCTTCCTTCTCTCTCACGAGGCTCTGAGCAGCCAACAGCTCTGC
The DNA here is from genome assembly GCA_028551405.1 of Uromys caudimaculatus. Lineage (NCBI taxonomy): Eukaryota > Metazoa > Chordata > Mammalia > Rodentia > Muridae > Uromys > Uromys caudimaculatus. The sequence goes on from CM052721.1 coordinate 29,244,555, forward strand.
TTCACGCTGCTGAATGGCTCCGCTCAGCGCTTCCTTCTCTGCGTTCAGTGTATCTAGCCGTGAGCTCAGCTCTGACCCATTCTGTGAACATGAAGCATGTTAGCAGCCATGCCTACCCGGCCTTACCCCTGAGTTTACAGCCTACCACTCAGGGCTGTTCTTATTTTACCACACTGCCTCCCCAGACACTGAGAGCTGGCGGAGGGTCGAGGCTCCTGGTCTCCTTGAGGGCCCACTGCCACCGAAGTATGGCCCAATTCACAGGCAAGAGGACCTGACTTGTCCCAGCCTGATCCCAGCCCCAGCAGAGCGCCCCGGCATGCAGGCTGGCACGCAGGCACCTGTTCTGTGCGGCTCAGGGCCTCCTGTGCATGGGCCAGCTCTCCTGCCTTGGCCACCAGCTCCCTCTTGAGCTTTTCCAGCTGGTCACTCTGCTCTTCCATCTAGGAAGGACAGCATGTCAGTAGGGCAGCAGGGCTGTGAGCATGTGGGAGGCCCCACACTGAACATACCTTCATCTCAGACTCACGCTTCACTTGCTCCATCTGGAAGGCCAGCTGCTCTTTTACCCGGGCCACCTCCTCCTGGCTCTGCTGGGTCACTGTCAGCTGCTTTGCTGTGTCTGCATTCTAGAAGGCAGGGGACGATTCTGACTCTGGCCCCTGGCCCACACTGCCCTTCCTGAGGCCGGGCACCCACCTTCCTGAGCAGCTCAGCATGTGTGTTAATGAGTTCGTTGTGCTTCTCCTTCAGCTTGCTGTAGCGTGCCTCTGTGGCACTGGCCTTCCCTGCAGAGAGGTGAGGCTGAGTGCAGTGGGCAGGCAGGGCAGAACCCACCCCTCACCCTGTTGCTAGGTAGCACCCTAGAGGTACACACTCTCTGCCTCCTCTCGAAGGCCCTGGTTGCGGGCGCCTTCCAGCTGCATGGCCTTCAGCTGAGCGTGCTCGTGGCGAAGCTGCTCATTGTCCACCAGGGCCTTCTGCTTCTGCTTCCGCTGCTCCTCCAGCTCTGCCTCCAGGCTGTTCACCTGACCCTTTAGCTGGGAGATGTACCGCTGGGCCTGCAGGGCAGGAAGGGGAGTATGGACCCCTGGCCCACCCATGTGGGCACCACCCTTGGCCACACCCCTCACCTCCATCCTAATCTTCTCCAGCTCAGCACGGAGGATCTCCATCTCTCTCTTCAAGTTCTCAATCTGGAGGTCCCTGGGGACAGAGATCCTGGGCTCAAGTTCATCAACCAGAAGGTTCCAGACTGCCCAACACGGGATCTCAGATGTCACTAGTAGCCGTTCAGGATTGGGTGTTTCATTACTCTGTAGTTCCTACCTATGACCTTTCCAGACAGATGGCTTTTCTAGCCTTCCCACCCCAGTGGCTCCTGGGGACTCACCTGTCATCCTTCATGGAGCCATTGGGAGGTCCAAAGGTCTGATCAAAGAGGTCAGCCACCACCTGCCATAGCAGAGAACATGGACCTCTGAGCCAGATGCCTATGCCCTCGAGGCATGGTAGGGGGGCCCAGTTACCCTACACTTTGCCCAGCCTTGTGTTGGAAGCCCCAGGGAATCAGACACGGGGGTGGGGTGGGAGGGGGGGACTAGCTGCAGATGGGGATCTTACCACTGGCTCCCCAGCAGGGGGCCCACTGCTGATCTCAATTAGGTTCTCAGGCTCCTCCTCCTCCGGGGCCTCCTCTGGAATCACCACCACCGGCTTGATGTGTTCAGCCAGGGCTGAGGCCCGCAGGAAATTAGGAGGTCCCTGTAGGGACAGTGTTTGGGAGATGCTTAGCTACTCCCACAAGCCTTTTGGGAACCCATCCAGGGCCTGCAAGGAACCGGGGGCTGTTGTGTGGGGCTGGGAGGGGGTGGGGGAAGGGACGGGCACCTCAGGCAGTCTCGGGATCTGGATGAGCCTCTTGAAGTAGAGCATGTCTGAGGCCCGGCTGAAGAAGTTTTTGAGGCTGCAGGTGGAAAGGGGAGACAGGTCATGGGGAACCGCCAGCCCTCTTCCCAATCAGGCTTTAGCACCGCTCCCTGGGCTGGTACCTGTGAAACTGCTCATGGAACCGGTCCCTGTGGCCTTGCAGGGTGTCTGCCGGGAGACCTGAGGGATAGCACAAGTGAACAGGACTTCCTCTCTGCACGCTGCTCTTTCCCTCTCTGACCCTCAAGATTCTGGACCCACTGGAGAGTAGAGGGTCACTGTGGCCTGGCCAGTCCACCCTAATTGGGAAGGGAGAGGAGACTCCATGGGTTCACTTTAGCTCTGATGAGAGTCAGACAAGGTGGCACCAAGTAGACAGATATCATCAGGGCCAAAGCTGCCTCACCAGTGCCTGGCTTTGGAGTGGGACTCTGAGACCCTGAGCCAGCACGCATGACCTGAGGACCTTCTCCAAACACCAGTGACAGCCTTTTCACTGCCCTCCCCACACCAGGGTGCAGAAAGCCATGAAAATGAACAGCTCTACCCGTGAACTCTCCCTGCTTTGGAAAATGGTGATCTTGTTTCCCCATGAAACACATTATTGTGCTAAGAGGGAAGGGTTTACAGGTTCTCTTTATAAACTAGTACTCTCTCAGCCCTCCCTTTTAGTAACCGAAGGATACAGGGCCTCACAGGCCCCTCCAGGGCTGCACGCCCACAGGTCCCTCCCCACCTGGGCTGCACACTCAAAGGCCCCGCCCCACCGGGGGCTGCACACTCAAAGGCCCCGCCCCACCGGGGGCTGCACACCCAAAGCCCCGCCCCACCGGGGGCTGCACACCCAAAGGCCCCGCCCCACCTGGGCTGCACACTCAAAGGCCCCGCCCCACCGGGGGCTGCACACTCAAAGGCCCCGCCCCACCGGGGGCTGCACACCCAAAGCCCCGCCCCACCGGGGGCTGCACACTCAAAGGCCCCGCCCCACCGGGGGCTGCACACTCAAAGGCCCCGCCCCACCTGGGCTGCACACTCACACGAGTGCAGCTTGAACATGAGCTTCACCGTGTAGTGGTACAGGTGGCTGCAGTCCTGGATGACCTGGATGAGTGGCGCTAGGCGACACTGGCCTGAAGACATCTGGGACACCGCGATGGCTGTGTTGAGCTGCCGGAAAACTGAGGAAAGAAAATGGGTGGAAGCCAGCATGAGCGGATGTGGCTGGAGGTGGGCTTTTGGGCAGCCCTGCCCCAGGACCACTTTAGTGACAGCTGGGGCTCTGGAGTCAGTGAGTGGCCCTCTATTGTGCTGTCAAAACCATGGTGAAACCCTGTCTCGAAAAATCAAAAAACAAACCAAACCAAACCATGGTGAACGTTTAATGATGGCTGGCACTCTAATCTGGGCCTTCAACAGGCTCTAGGCTGGGACTAGTGCCCCTTTGCTGGTGGCTATCCCACGTTGAGGATAGCCCCCAGGAACGAGGTCAAGCAGGACAGCAAGGCTGGGCAATCCTCTCAGTAAGCTCTAGTCCAGGGAGGGTTTTCTAGAACCCTTGGCCAGGGTGAACCTGAGACAAGGTGCCAGAGGACAGGAATGCCGGCTCCATACTCCAGGGCCGCAAACTTACACTGAGCCTCAGAGAAGGAACAAGCTTAGGACTGTCACCAAAGGCCAGAGAGGTGGCTCAATGCTCACCACCAAATCTGATGAGCTATACGGTACATGGAGAGGGACTGATTCCTTCAAGTTGCCCTCTGACCTCCACACATGTGCCATGGCACAGGCATGTACACACACACACACACACACACACACACACACACACACACACGTTCTCTCTCTCTCTCTCCCCCACCTCTCAATTAAAATAAGCTCAAAGCCAATCTTCTGCAAAACAAGACCCCGTCTCAAAAACACAGAGGCTGGAGAGGTGGCTCAGCGGTTAAGCCATGCTGGCTGCTCTTCCTGAGGAACCTTCCTGAGGTCCCATTTCCCAGCACACACATGAAGCCTCACAACGACCTGTAACTCTGGTGCCAGAGGATCTGATGCCCTCTTCTGGCTTCTGCAGGTACCAGGCATAGACACGGTACACAGATGCACATGCAGGCAAAACACCATACGAGGTTTTTGTTGTTGTTGTTTTGTTTTGTTTAAAAAAAAAAAAAAAGACTGTCATTGTAATGCCCCATCTTGTAGATGTGGAGACTGGCTAGGGTTTGTTCCAGGTCACTGCCTTGAACACAGGCTTTGCAAGCCCCAAGTGACCTGATACTTCACTTGCCCTGGAGACCCTGACAATCAGGCCTTGTATCAGAACTCCAGAGAAAGAGGGACAAAGGACAAACATGAGGCTGCCTCCCCTGGCCAGCATCTTCTCTGGGGCAGAGAGAGGAATGACAAAGAGCGGGCGGTGAGCCAGAATGGGAGAGCAGCCAGGCCCCACGCTGGGCAGAAGCCGAGTGGCTCCAGAGGCCCTCCAGTCCCTTGGTCTGGCCATGCCTGGGGTGGAGCTGTCTGCAAGACTCAGCAGTGCTGAATGAGCCAGGGATGGAAGCACACTAGGGTTTTGTTTGTTTGGTTGGTTGGTTTTGGTTTTTTGTTTTGTTTTGGGTTTTTTGGTGTGTGTGTGTGTGTGTGTGTGTGTGTGTGTGTGTGTGTGTGTGTGTGTGTAAACTACACAGGACTACCTTTGGATTTCAAATGTGTAAGTGAACTCTGGTTTGCTGTGTGCCTTACTTCAGGCAGAATGCTCTCTACATCTTTCCAGCCAGGGTAGAATGTCCTTCCTTTCCCCCTTCTTCTGCCCCTCCCTCCTTCCCACTCCCCACATGCTGGGCAAGCACTTCATTATTTAGGTACAACCCTGGCTAATCAAGACCAGGTTGGCCTCAAACTCAGATATCTGATTGCTTTTGCCTCTTAAGCATCAGACTAAGGGCGGGTGCCACCACACCTAAACCTCTTTTTATTTAAAGTTTTCTTTATTTTATATGTATAGGTGTTTTGCCCATGTACCACATGCCTGCAATGCCCTCGGAGACCAGAAGAGGGCATCGGATCCCCTAGAACTGGAGTTAGGATCAGCCAGGGCCTCTCTTTAGCTTTCTCACTTTTGATATTGGGTCTCATTAAGCTCCCCAGGTTGACCTTAAACTCACCCTAGCTCAAGCAGGCCTCAAATTCATGACTCTCTGCCCCATCCTTCTAAGAGCACCTCTCTCTTATCAGCCTTGCGCTCCCATTGATGGCAGCGTGTTGCCGCCAGCTTTCCACAGAGGTTCCTGTCTTCAGTGCGGTGGGCTGAGGTGAGGGGATCCTACATCTGTCACCTACGTGTGTCTCTGGACACTGAGTTAACAGTGCCCACACTTTGTAAGTCACTGAAACATCTGTGCCACCAAGGATAGGGCCTGCAGGTTCTTCCCACTTGCCTTACAGGGACCACAGTCTGCCCTCTTGGGCCTCTTCCTAGGCCAAAAGCAGCGAAGGTGGGGACCCAAGGTCTACGGCTTGAATCTCATGGCCTGTGTGCTCTGAGGAGCTCTGCCAGGACACAATTCCTGGTGACCTAGGTCCAGCTGCACTACTGGGCCACACCCTGGTGACCTGTCGTCTGCTCCCACTGTCCTATTCCTGGACAGGCTCCACACTGGCCTCTCACTCACCAGAGCCACAGGCCCAGACCCAGGGTACAGAGTGGCTGTCCTGCCTCTTCCCAATTCCCTGTTTTTCCTTAAAAAGGCGTTTGCCTTGGGCATTGCCATGGACAACACTGAGTCACCAGCAGTTATTTTGAAGGTACAGCCCAGAACAATCACCTCCCAAGCCAGGAGGGTGAGCCCTCAGAGATTTCCTGTCCAGCGGCTGCCAGTTCTTTGGCTGAACAGTCTGACAGGACAGAGAGGCATTTCAGAACACGGAGTAGGAAATGTTAGCCAAATTTTCTCTCCTGGAGAGAAGTGCAGCTGTTGAGGCCAGGCAGGCAGGAGCCTAGAGAGCTCCTCCACAGGGCACCCCACCCCCACCCCCAGAGGTCACAGCGTGATGTCCATCTGCCATGTCCTGGACACACTTGCAGGGTTCTCAAGGAAGGGAGGTCTCTGCTTGTGCTCTGGAGGTGCCATGAAGCCCCTTTCTGTCCTGAAGGGACACAAGACTATGGCACTGGGTCGCTGTGGGTGCTCTGTGCCCAGCGTGAGTGGGACCCAGGCTCCACCCCAACACCAGGAAAGATGAGTGAAAACCTTCCCAGCCTGCTCGAGCCTGGCATGACTGACTTGCTCACCTGACTCAGAAAGCTTCAGTTCACAGTCCATGTAGTCAAACATCTCCACCGTGAGCTGAAAACTAGGAGGAAAGACAGGGGGTGGGGGTGGGGGATGGATGCAAAGGGAAGCAGGCACACCCACATAATCCCCAAGACTCCACCAGGCAGAAACATGGAGTACCCAGTAAACCCCTTCACCCACAGCCTGACCCATCGGGGATCATGACCTTCAACCCAACAGGCTGTGGCCTCATTTGACGTGGCTCCTGGTGGGCATTTGGGTCTGAAAAGGTCGGCGGCATGGGAGAAACTGAGGCCACATAGACTCACATGTTATTAACGTCAGTTCCTGCCGCCTTCTCCAACACTTCATCTGTTACCTCCAGGCCTGCAGGAAACTGGGGGTGCTGTGGAGACAACCCCCACTCAGCCTCATTGAGCAGCCACATACAGTCCCATCCCTGCTCCTGACAGCTCCTATGAGAAGGGAGGCTCCCCAGTCCCTTCATTCCATGACCCCAGCTTCTCTGGTTAAGCCAAAGGGGCTGAGAGAAATCCTGGAGATGAGTTAGGGGCGGCCTGACCAGGACTGACAGGCAAGGCCACCGGAGCACAGGTGGGGATGGCAACGGCACTGGATCTATGCAAACACTGAGATAACCTGCCGATCTCCTGTCGGTCATCACAGCCTCCACAGCAAGTGGACAGACCATGGATGGACTGGACAGGTGCCATCCAACCCCCTATATGTCCCAAGATGTCACAGAGAGAAGAGCCCCTCAGTCCCTCAGTCCCATGATTTCGCAGGGAGACTACCTTAAGGTGGAAGGAGATTTTAGTCAGCAACAGTTTGGTATAGATATTCACCAGGTGTCCATACTGGTCACGAAGGTGGCCCTGTGGGGATCGGAGTCTTGTGTGAGGTCATTGTCAAGAACATACCTAGGAATCCAAGGATTGAGTGTACACCCAGACAGAGGAAGAAATGAGCTGGGAAGAGAAGAAGCAGGCCTTTCTTCTACAAATCAGTCAGTCACTCGCTCAACAAACATTTCCTGCTAGCCTTCACCAGTCTCATTACTCTGTCTCTAGATTTCCTCCCCTCCTTAATCTCATTCCTTGGCACTCTTGCCAGAGAAAGTCTTGTGAGAGGCAAAGAGAGCCCTCTGTCCGAGGCAACAGGCCAATTCTGAGCAGGGGCACTTTGCTAAATAGCTGGTGGCAGACAGGGGAGGTGCATTCTGGTCTACACACAGCTTCCTGCTCCCTCTTGTGTGGTCACACCAGCAGGGCCCGTGTCTGCAGCAGGACCTGTGACAAATGCTGTTCTCTTTACATCAAAGGACCCTGGACAGGCAACACTCTCCCTCTGGGTCTGCTCTGGGAGACCCGCTCAGCTAAGCGCCCCAGAGAGCTTGGAGAATGAGGCCCGAGGCCTCCGACTTCTGAGGACGTTAGAGTGAATCCAGACACAGGCTCCCCAGGGGTCTGACTACTGACTGAGAACTGCTGGACAAATATATGGAAGATTCAAGTCTGTATGCAACATGGCTTCTACAGCTTAGGGTTAAAGTCTAGGGGATCCTGGGAGTCCCTGCTCTTCACATAGGCATGGGGCTGCCACCTGTTTCAACTCCTGAGGACTAATGGGCTTGCTTCATGGACTTGTCGGCCAATCCACCTGCACCAGGCCCCAACAGCCACTTCACACTGACTGGTGCTTGGCCTCCATAGTAACCCCAAGGACAAGAGGGAAGAGAATCCCCAGATGCTGCCTCGGCTCAGCCTCATCGCCTGGACACTGTCTCCACACCTACCCAAAGGTCACCAATCTCACGGATGTTGCTCCGGTACCGCTGGTAATCATGCAGCACCTGCAGCCAGAGAAGGGGGTGAGGACAGAACCTGAGCGGGCCCTGCACAGCTCAGGAGGACAGACACAGGTCAGAGTCGCACACTTCCAGGGGACACTGTGCATGCTGTCAGCTGGAGGCATGGAGGCTTCGCTCTCCTGAGCCTGTGAGACCAAGGGCTGTGGTCACTACTCACATTGGGGTGTCCGTCTCGGAGGACCTTGTGAAGGACATGACAGAATTTCCAGCTGAGGATGGAGCTGCTGGGCAGCGGCAGGCCAATGGCATAGGACCAGAAGGTAAAGGCTCCTTTCTCGTGGTGAGTGCCCAGAATGATACCTTAGAGGGTCAAGGCCAAGTGGAGGACAGACTGACCTGTGGGCAGTTAGGTGTTCTGCAGACAGCCTCTCCCTCTGGGCTCTGGTACTTCCTGCAGTTTCCCAAGTTCTCATCCACCCCAGGTCAAAACAACTGGAGTCCTTCAGTCATGCTCAACACACCCTGGGTCAGGCCCATGCTCAGCCCACAGTCTCCTGACACCTCCCTAAGACCCAAGGGGCACAAGGATACGCCGGGCATGTTTCTCCTTCACTGGGGCCTCCTGGCTGTTGATGGCCTTGCTGATACTGATGGCCTATGAGAAAAACAGAAGAAGGATTAGACACCCGTCTGTAGCTGTCTGCACAACACAACCCAAAGGAGAACCGGGCCCTTGGTTTGGAAGACAAGTGCGGGGCAAGAGCGAGCACGCTTTCCTTGAGCTACGCTCTGAAGACACTTCTCTTATATGACCTGTAGCTGGTGCCAATGTCACAAGTGACCCAGAGCTCCAGGCCCAGGGAGACAGGGAAGAAAGCTGAGCTGTGGCTCGGAAAGGCACACTGACCTCTCTCACACTGTTCTCCTTGAAAAGGGCTCCAGACTCCAGGCAGAGTGGTTAAGGGCATGGCCAACACAACATCCTCGGCCCAAGTTTCTCACTGGGGAGAACGGTAGAGATCTGCCCTTTGACCCAACTGAGCTCCTTGTCCTCAGGGTCACCCCCTCTTCCTGTCTGGCAGAGCCCACAGCAAAGATGTCAACTGACACTGCAGCCAGCACCACACAGAAACCAGGCCCGACCATTGGCCACACTTCATAGGCAATTGCTCATGCCACTGAGGACAACTGTGGTCCCCTGTGGATCGGGGAAGGGAAAAGGAGAGTCTGCTTGGAGCCAGGCCGTTGTCACCTGAGAAGAAAGAAGCCTCACACTTGACCAAACCACAGCCATGATCTTGAAGGGATTCTCACCTCCACTGGACACATCTTATTTCCCCAGCTCAACACCTGCCAGTAAAGCTCCATTGAGGCAGGAAGCCAGGGCACACACAGAAAATACCATCCCTCATCCACTCTTCTGAGGCTCCACTGGCAGGGACAGGGGCAGGAGGTCAGATGAGTCTTCACAGGTCACTAGTGTTTATGAACTAGAAAGAGTTCCCCAGGCCCCAAACAGGAAGGTGGAATGGACTAACAGGCACAGATCCAGAGGCCAGGGCATGCAACTGACCCAGAGTGTACTCACCCAGATAGGCTAAGGAGCTACATTGGGCATACTACCTAGGGACACAATCAACAGACCAGCAAGGGCTGGACAGTGTGGTAGCTCGCTTTTGCTCCATCTCCCAAAGGCCACCATGCACTCCCGATGCAGCATTGGAGCAGGAAGGCCCCGCTTGTCAGGGCAGCGGATTCCCAACAGTGGATGCCGCAGCACACTGAACAGGCTGCCTCAATTTTCCTATAAGAGTAGCAGGCCTAATGGGGCGCAGAGTCCCTCTCTAATCAGATGCATGGTTCTGGGGACTGTCAGGGTTGGGCATGGGCTGCTCCTGTTCACACACAGGGCCCACTGTGAGAAACTCACCGAAATTTGAGGACCTAGGGTAGCTAAGCCCTCCTACCTCACTGGACTAGGGCCCTGAAGGCAAGCTCTGCCTTCCCAAGTACACAAAACCTCAGCCACCAACCCCCTATTCTTATGTGTGCTGAGCCTGCATCCCATGGCCTCCCCCAGGTCTCACAAACACAGGACGGCCACCCAGCAGCTGGGGGAGGGCTGCCACTCTGCTCACCCAGGGTATTTCACCTCTACTCAAGGGATACTTGGCACAACAGTGGCCATGAAGGACAACCACAGAATGCCATCCATCTCCTAGAGGCGTCTGGGAGACGGTTACTATGCTGTTTTCTTATTTCTTAGAGGAAACTGAAGCTCAGAGAGATTCGGTGTCTTGTGTACATTGGTAGAAAGGGCAGGGCCAGGTCTGTTGGACTCCATGCTGTGTTCTTACAGTGACCGTGACAGCTTCCTGGTACAGTTTTTCCCTGGCAGGGCTCAAGTGGTAAGTGGGCCAGGCCAAGCCACAGCAAGGAGTGTTCCATCTCTGGGCTGTGGAGCCACAACCTAGGCTTCCTGATACCTGAGCTGCTCTGATGATGACAGCCACCTGGCCTTAAAGCTTCCTGGCATACAGGGAGGAGCCAGAGCTGCCCACGTGACACAGATGAAGAGGACCTGGGAGGGGCTGAGATACTTGGAAGTAGTGAGTCTGGAAATGGGCAGGCAGGAAGTCTCCTCCTCTGAGGAAAAAGGTTACCAAGAGGCCATGGTGAGACTTTTGAGACCCAGGCCTCCCTAGCTGCAGAGCCTCTGCTTTTCTCCATCTTAAAACAGAAACAAACAAACAGAAAACGGGAGACTGGAGAGATGGCTCCTGGGTTTAGGGCATAGTCTGCACTTCTAAAGATCTCAGATTCAATCCCCAGCATCAGGAGGCTCACAACCGCCTGTAACTCCAGCTCCAGGAGGGTCAGACCAGCGTCTCTGTGGGCACCTGCTGTCACATGTACAGACACAGGCACATAACTAAAAACTGCAGAGGGTCTCTGCAGCCACCGCGGCCAGCAGGGTAATAATCCAGGCTGGGCAACACAACTCAGTAGCTGGCGTTGGTTTAAACTTTGAGAGTCAGACCCCTGAAAATCTCTTCACATTAATTTGTGCGCATGTGTATAGAAGTCAGAGAACAATTTGAGGGAGCCCAGCCTCTCCTTCTGCCATCCGAGTCCCAGGACCCATTACCCTTACCAGCTGAGCCATCTCAATAACCCTCAACCCTCACGCCTTTAATACACACACATACCACACACCTCTCCCTCCCTCCCTCCCTCTCTCTCTTATTCTATGAGGCTTAGTTCATACTCACTGTGTAGCTGAGTCTGAACTTGAACTCCTGATCCAAGAACTGGGATTACAAGTGTGCATTACCACGCCTGAGAGAGCCCCTGCTTTCTCAACCCCCCAATGTGTAACACCCTTAGCCCTTCCCATCCTGGCCTGAGTCACAAAGAGCACCAGGACCCCTGCATCCCCTTTGCTGTTGTTGTGTGCCTAGACAGGATCTCTCTATTTAGTTCTGTCTGTTCTGAAACTTACTATATAGACCAGGTTGGCTCTGAAAACAGAGATCTCCCTGCCTCTGCTTCCCAAGTGCTGGGATTAAAGGCATGAGCCACACAACTGGTTGTCCTTGGCCCTCTTCAAATCTGGTTTATGATTTCTCCAAATGTCCCTCTGGTAGTGTTACTTTCTCATATCACCTCATGGCATGTCGCTGGCATGTGCAGGAGTCCTGCCTGTGTGTGTGGCTGCTGCCCCACCCTTACAATGCAGAAGTAAGGAGGTCGTGAGGTACTGAGGAATGCAACCTGGGAGGGAATGTGGCAGGGTCTTCTGTGGAGGGTCTGGGTGCCACCCATCCCTGAGCTGGCCACAAGGGATAGGATCGTGTCAGCTAGCCATCCTGTGCAGGCTCAGGCTGGCTCCCGGAACACAGGCCCATTGTGTGCAGGGCAGGCAGATGTGAGGGGTGGCCAGCAGCACACAAGGAGGCCCAGTGCTCACACAGTAGGCGTCTGTGGGTACCCCTGGCCCAGCTCATCGTCCCAGGCAGCAGCAGGCAGGAGGGACACCCGCCCACCTCCCCTGGGCTTCTGTGTGAATTTTCCTCGGGGAGGTGGCTGTGGGTCACATTTGAGCAGAGAGTGGAGTTAGGAGCACGTCAGAACCTCCCTGTATGTGGAATGTCTGACAGACACCGAGACACAGTTCTGTTATAAACCTAGAGTGTGACATGGTCTGACCTTAGTGACACTTGGGGTTCTGAAACCACGTCACCCCACACTCACCTAGCAAGTGGGAAGCCACACAGTGAAGGGGGATGTAGAAGGAATCCCTGGCCCTGAAAACAGCTTTCCATCAACCTGGTACATCAGGAGTGGCCTCAGCCCCACTCAGGCAAAGGCAAAGGAGATCTCTCCCGGCTCTCAGGGTCAACCATGCTGTAGAGACCACAGCGAAGGACAATCCCAAGATCAGTATGCAAACCCAGAGCTGGAGAAACCCCAGAACACTAAAGGATGGGGGTGTTTGGGTGCTTATCACACCCTAAATCCTGTCTGACTCCTCAGGAGCCAAGATGAACCATTTCCATACAACTGAGAGATGAAGAACGGTGCTTGGGGAGCCCCGCAATGGAAGGGATTTTTTTTCTTTGAGAAAGGGTCTCACATGTAGCCCTGGCTAGTCACTGTATAGAGCAGGCTAGCTTTAAACTCACAGAGATTCACCTGTCTTTGCCTCTCAAGTGCTGAGACTAAAGGTATGAACCACCATGCTTGGCCCCATCTCCCCACTTCTTCATAAATCAGAAGAGACCCTCTCGGTCTGCAAGGGGGCAATGCTGAAGGAAGCAGGGCAAGTGTAGTAGCAGGTCCCATGGCAACTGTGAGAGGCCTGGAACCTGCGAGGGGACCTGCAGGAGGTAGTCTGCTGGTGGTCAGCAGACACCAGAGAGCAGGCAGATGGCCGCTTATAGATAGGGACCACTGGAAAATGCAGGAAGTCCACACCTATGCCCCAGGAGCCACCAGCCTATGACAGGACAGTGTCAGCACCAGGAGGGGTTGGCCCTCAGAGGGGCAGAGGCTGAGAGGAAGCCCAGGGCTGCCATGCAGGGCCATGGAGGGATAACACTATAGAACCAGGAGTTAGACTCCCTGACACCTGCCAGGCTTGAGAAGCCCGTAGCTGGTTCCACAGGGCCAGCAGCCAGGTCCCAGTAACATAATGATTCCATCAATTTTACTGAGTTCACCTTTGGGCCAAGTGCTTGGCCAGGAGTCTCAGCAGGTCTTCAGGAGGAACCCTAAGAGTTCCTCCAGATAAGGACACTGATGCTTCAGGACTTGGCCGGTATCAGAGAAACAAAACATGCTAAGTGTGTCACTCTAAACGGGCCCACCAAGGAAACATCCAAAATTATAACAGGGCCCTCCGGCAGCTGTGTACTGCGACTCTCATGGAGAAGCGGAATGTCAGCCCACAGTCCCACAGCTACAAGGGGCTGGCAGGACTCACTCACAAACCCCCATGCTGGAGCAGGTGAGCATCGTCTGAGGTGCCCCAGAGCCACTTTGCCAACCCAACCGTGGCTCCTCCGCTTCTCCATGTGCTGGATGACCACACCATCCTGAGCCCACTTTTGCTGGGCCGCAGGTGCTGCTGTGTTCTGTATGAGGCCCTAGAGCTGATGGGACATGGCTGACTGCACAGCCCGCCTCTCAGAGCACCTCCACTCTGTGTGCTCTGGTTCTCCCCAGGGACAGTTCAGGAAAAGGTTTCCATGGAGGCAGCCTTCTGGCTTAGACCAAAACCCAGCTTCCCAGGGTCCCCAAACACAGTGGACCTGGCCTGACTGCAAGCCAGGACACGGATTCTGGGCTGTGAAATGGTCTAAGTCAGAGGTGATGTACAGCTGGCTAGGCTGGGAGGTCAGGTAGAGAGGAGGAGCCAGGAGAGAGCTCCCCCAGCACCCACCTCGGACTCCTGCCTTGGTGCTGTACTAGGACGCTGGACCCGGCCTTCACCTTGGATCTTATCAGCAGCCTTGATCCTAGGTCCAGGTTGGAGCTCTGAGAAGGCCTCACAACAGCCCAGGAGAGCCCATGTCCTCAAGGTGTACCTGCCCTGCTTATCCACTACAACTGTGATTTCTCTCTTCAGGGGGAGAAATGATGCCATGAAGAGCCGGGGTCAAGGCTCAGGACAGACACCGGAACCAGGCTGAATGAGGGAGACTAACGCTGCCAACAGCCCTGGCCCGTGACCTACACGGGGTCCCTCACAGCCGTCCTAGAGAGTCCTGTTTCAGCAGAAGGGGCTGGGTGAGGAAGCAGACACTTCCTACATGAGCGGAGTGGAGGTGCTCTGAGAGGCGGGCTGTGCAGTCATCCATGTCCCATCAGCTCCAGGCCCTCATACAGAACACAGTAGCACCTGTGGCCCAGCAAAAGTGGGCTCGGGATGGTGTGGACATCCAGCACACAGAGAAGCAGAGGAGCCATGATTGGGTTGGCAAAGTGGCTCTGGGGCACACACACAAGACAAGAAGCTCTTTTTCCCACAGTGCCTCTGCGGCTGGCTGCAGCACCCAAAGCCCTCAGCCGCGCCCCTCACACACTGGGAGGCATTGCTTTAGAAACTTCCCATGCCTGACTTTAGCTTCCCCAGGTGTGAAGCAGAAACTCTGGGGCCTTCTAGAAAGTGAACAGTAGAGGCCTTAGGCTCCATCCCAGCAAACGGAAGGAAAACCAAATCAACACACAGTCCCTGTCAAATGCATCTTGTGACCCTCCCTCAACTGCCTCCCGGTCCTTGTGGAGCTAGACCTCCCCTCACAGCTCTGAGCCTCTGAGTCACCTGCCCACAGTATCCTGTTTAGAGCAGCTATGTCCAGATACACAGCCTCCTGGACTTTTTTGTTTTTGAGACAGAATCTGACCATGACTGGCCAGGAACTCACTGAGATCCACCAGCTTCTACCTCCCAGTGCTGGCACTAAAGGTGTGTGCCTGTGCCTGGCTGTGCCCTGTTTAAGTTCATTTGTAGCATTTGTCATCTGAAAGTGTTAGCTAATCACTTACACTCTGTCTCCAACTCCTTGAGCACAAAGGCACCTCACTACCCATCCGTGAGTTTCACACTCATAGATTTGACCAAACACCAATTAAAGTATTCAAGGAGAAAAGTTTGCGTTTGGACTGCCCACATGTAGGCTTTGTCCTCCTCGTTAGCCCGTGAGCAACAGAGGATAACAATTCATGCATATGTAATTTATACTATAGTGGGAACATGGTTTACATTACTTGAGTAGCTGTGTATAAACCACATGTGCGTACTGCACCACTTATAACAGGGTCTTGAACTTCCATGGAATCTGATTTGTTTGTTTTGGGACTGGGTCTCACTGGGTAGCCCTGGCTAGCCAAGAGCTTGCAGAGATCCGCCCCTTGTGGTAGTATTAAAGCTGTGTATCACCACATCCTTGGAGTATGGTATTTTCAGAGGTCCTGGGCCCAATCCCCTAGACACTGAGGAATGGCCATCCACCTTTCCCTCTGTGGCATTTCCAGAACAGTCAATAAATCTTTATTGGACATGTGTGAGAGGGACCACTTGAGGCACAAGAGCTCTTTCAGACGTAAGCACTGGTAACTTCAGGGCGGTATCTTTCTTCAGCTAACTGAGCCACTAGAGGTATTTATTAAGGTAGCTATAAAATAATTTCTATTTTTGAAATCATCCCTGCAGTGAATCAACTTAAGCCTCCTTGTGTGGTTATCACGAGGCTGTAGAGCAGCAGTGGGCAGCGACAGACAGGTTCCTCCAACAGCCTGGGCTCAGAGCTGTTGGCAGGGTGGTGAGTTATTTTGCTCTGTGATTCCAAAGACTGGCTTGGAGGACAGAGTGCTCTCATTCAAACACTTTTGCTACCTCAAAGGCCATTGATGACCACAAACACAGGAGTTCTGTAGCCGAGGAGGCTAAGATGGGGCCATATGCAAAGCAGCACAGAGGCCCAAGGCAGAACCATTTCAGCAGACAGGAAGTCAGCCACCGACTGGCCCTAGCCCATCTAACTGCATCCCTCTTCATTTCAAGTTTCCTGTCCCTTCAGTCCTGACCTCCCCATCCTCCCACCACTGAGGAAATGCAAGCATTAGTCTGTGACAGTCCACACCTCAAGGACAGCATGAAAACCCTGGGAGAGAACCTGTCCTATGGCCACTATTGACAAATTCATGACCCAACCCACTGCCACCCCAGCTCCAGACTTTGTGGGTGGAATACAGAGCAGAAAGGCGTGGTCCTGAGTCACACCTCTGCTGTGCCAGAATCTAGACGGACAGGGAGGCAGCCAGGTGGTTTTGTTCCTGAGGTATTAGTGATGTCATCACAGACCTGTCTGTCCCACAAGCCGGAGGACTGAGTCACACCCAGGCAGATGAACCTATTGCAGTTCAAGGCTTATGTTTATCTAGCAAGAAGAAGAAAAAGTCCCGCCGATACTAATGTCTTCCATTGGCTCGTTCAGCCAGTATGATGCTATGGGCCATCCAGGCCAGGATGAGAGGCAGCCAGGGAATGGAAACTGGGTTGAGGCTTGCCGGTTCTCAAGGCTGTCCTTACAATGGGGCCTTTTAGTGTAGCCCTAAGGAGGGCACACAGTCCTCACTTGAGGACCTCAGGGACAGTAGGTGGGCATATCTGAATGGCAGCGGCCCTAGAAACACATACCCAACCCCGCAGCTGCCCACGTCTTTCTGCCCTGCAGGTTGGCTGTTGTATGTCAGAGAAACTAAACTCCACCACCCTTCCTCTGGAAGCCAATTCAAACAACCAAATGAATAGGAAAGAGCAGGAAAAGGAGATTTATTCAATGTGGCCACAGTGGAAAGAAGGGCAAAGAACTAGTGACCCCCTTAAATTTACCTTCAGGGTCCTGCAGTCAGATTAAGTTTCAACAGAGGGCCAGGCTCAGGAACATCTAAGCAGACCCTAAGAGGGTGCAACCACTGGTCCCCACTGACTGGGCTCCAGTCTCATCTTGCAAGGTAGTCTGACAAGTTCTTAGAACTGTGAAATCTCTTCAGGAGACGAGTTCCCCTTCCTGCTCCCAGCCTTTTCCTTCTTCCAACGTGAGATTCCGGGGGAAATTCCCATCTCTTGCGTTCCATTGTTTTAACAGTTCAAGCTGAGAGGCGTGTCGCTCTAGAGAACACCGGTTCTCAATTTGTGGGCCCCAACCCCTTTAGGGGGTCAAACAACCCTCTCATAGGGGTCACATATCAGATATTCTGCATATCAGATATTTGTATTATAGTTCATAGCAGTAGCAGTTCTAAAATAACAAGGAAAATAACTTTATGGCTGGGGGTCACTACATGAGGAACTGTATTAATATTAAACAGTCACAGCATTAGGAAGGCTGAGAACCACTGCTCTAGAATTCCTGCCAGGTCACTTAGAGCTGCCATCAGAAGCAGGGAAATACAGGGAAGAAAATCTTGGGCAGAGGAAGACAGATGCCATCATACATAGAGTGATAATGCAGTCAGCCCTGAAATAAATAGCAGTTCCCAGGTGGAAAAGGGGGAAGGGTGGGCCTGGCCAGTGCAGCCAGGCCTGCCAGGCCTCTCGGGTTGGCCAGCTGAGTTTCCCTGCCCCTTGCCAACCAGGCCTTCACTCTACCCCACAGGGTTTCCACTCACGGACAGGATCCAGCTGCTGGGATCAAGTGGCCGGCTGGGTTTCATTCACAGGCTCCCGTACAGCAGTGGCTGGACACTGGCCTCAGAGCTGGGTCAGTGAGGAGCTTCTTCCCCATTCAGAAAGGGGGCAGGCTGCAGGGAGTCCTAAGACGTCTCTACCCCATACTCCCTGGAGCCCCTATGGCAAACCACATCAGCAGACATGAGCTGGGAGTATATAGAAGGTGCACACCTGACACTTATTCTTGGAGGGCGGTGCACAAAGAGCCACCCTCCAGATGCTCTCCCCAGCTCTGTTCCTTTGTCCAGCAGCCTGGCTCAGTTGTCCCTCTCACACAGCTGGCTATACTCAGGACATAGGGACACCTTCTATCTCCTTCAGTCCTGCCTGCTTTTCTGCACACAATCTAACCACTAACACATTTGCTACTTCCCTGCAAATACTTACAGCTACCCCATTGGGTCAGGGCCATGTTATTATTACTGTCTTGAAAATGGGGAAACTAGACTAGGCAGTGGTGGCGCATGCCTTTAATTCCAGCACTTTGGAGGTAGAAGCAGGCGGATCTCTGAGTTTGAGGCCAGCCTGGTCTACAGAGTGAGTTCTAGGACAGGAATACACAAAAACCCTGTCTAGAAAAAAAAAAAGGGAGGTGGGGTGGGAAACTGAGGTACAGAGCAACAACAGAGCCAGGCCCAACCCAGGTTCCTAACTGCTCAGTACACTTGCTATAGCTGGCACTTCTCTTCCCCAGGGGGTACAAAGGTGACTTTTTCCCTTCTACTGTGTACCCCAATTCTGTAGGACTAGGTCAAGAGATATAGTCAGTGTGCCCCAGGGGTGCACAGAAGCAAAGGCAGGAAGGAAGTGAAGTATGAGCAGCCCAGTCCCACCCCAGCTGGACGACAAGTGGTCTGGAAGAGGAAACTTCAGAATTCTGACATCCTGGGATCAGGCCCCAACCCACCTTAAGGGTAGCTTCTGAAGTGTGTGAGCCCAGTCTATTCTTCGCTTTCTGACAGGGGCCTTGGCTCTGTCTCCTCTCATTCAGCCAACTGTTGTGACATAGGCCTATGCCTTCTCCTGGGGACACAGTGGAGGCAGGACAGACCACATCAGCCCTCAAGAGTTCAGTCAGTCCTGAGATAACAGCTAGACAGAGTAGGGGGTTTAGGCCATCCAACATGTGGGTTAGGGCTCTTCTCCAACTCTGGGGCTGGGGATTTTTTTTTCTATTATTGTAAATATTTTGAGCGTGCAAGCATGTAGTAACATGTTATAATTACACTCTTCCCCCTTCTGCAGTGCTTGGAACCAAACTGGGATTTCTTACATGTAGGCAAGCACTCTGTTGCTGAGCTTTCCTGAGACACACCCTGAGCTATAAGCAGACCAGGGCTGAGCAATAGCATGGAGTCTGAAAGGCTCCCAGAACTTGAGAACTGTTTTCAAGTTTCAGAGACTAGGGCAGGTTCCAGACACCTGCTTGCTCCTGTGGCCTGCCTCTGGTAAGTAGGTCCTGAGAATCACCTGGCTGAGGAAATTCCACTCAATACCAATGCCTGGGGCTCTGCCCCCAGCCAAATCACCCCCATTTGCCTGAGGTCTGCTGCTACTCACAACTGCACTATCCACAGGCAGCTGCTGAATGCTCCAAGGCTGACTCCTCGGAGGAGCAAAATGAGAAATACCCCATTCATACTTAACAGCGCTCCAGTGGGAAGAGAGATTATTCCAGGACACGCTGGGTGAGGTCAAAGATACAATCCAAGGCCACTTCACCTGCCTGCTTGCCGTTAGAAGCAGTAGATGATCTGAACATTACACATGTCACCCCTCTTCTGCATCTATTCAGCTGTATCAAGGAGCTGCATCTACAAGTCAGGACTTGTCAATAAATGTTAATCTTTACAAGAGTTTGGTCCCTGGGGGTAGGTGGTGGGCTGCTGAGGAGATGTGTCACTGACCTGGAAACCGGAAGCAGCTGGCTCCCAGCGGGACAGCCTCGCCCCTCATCCCTCACCCTTTCACCTCTGAAGCGGAGGCTGCCCTGGGTTTAACCTTGCACTATGATTAAAGGGTTTCTCTCAGCCTGACCTGAGACAAGGCCCTGCCTCTCTGTCTCTGCATGTTGTGGGTAAATCAGAGAGGCTCAGAGAAGCAACAAAAAGGGTAACTATGTTTTACCACAGAAAGGAAAATACAATCAGGATGTTCACGGCTTCTAGCTGCATAGTGTGCTTCAAAGAAGGCTTACCTCTTTCATGGAGGTCCCAGATTTTGAACTTTGGGGGTGGAGGGAATGGAGAAAGGTAGGCCAACTATTTGCTGAGACCCTACTGTGTGCTAGACACTACTTATGTTTACTGTGTTGGATGTATTATCCCCTGTTGTTGCTGTAACAAACTGCTACAGTTTCAGTGCCCTAAAACCATACTGATACATCTTACAGTTCTTCATGGCTGCCACAAGTCTGGAATGTTTGCATTGCCCATGCTGGCCTTGTAACTAAGGATGGCTTTGAACTTCTAAGCTTCTTGCTTGGCTCCCAAATCTTGGGATTACAGGCTTGTGCCACCATGATGGATTTATGTGGTGCTGAGGATCAAACTTGTGGGTTCAGGAAGCCACTGAACTACATTCCCAGCCCCTGGAATGGGTATTGAAGTACTAAAAGCTGCATCAGTAGGGCTGGGTTTCTTTGTTAGGTTCTAGGGCAGAAATCTGTTTCCTTGCCTTTCCTGGTTTATAAAGGATGGCATTATTTCTTAGCTGTTAGCTTCTTCAAAACTTCCACCCCCCACCCCCCACCCCCCACCCCCGTGGCCAGTAGAGTTTAACCTCCAGTCATTGTAACCACTTGCCTCTCCACTTTCCTCAGCTACATTTAGTGACCCTGTTATACAGGGCCCACCTGGTGACTCATAAAAACTCCCACCTCAAGGTCAGGTGAGCAACTTGATTCCATCTACAATCTGGATTACGCAAATAACACAGTTAGTTAGGCTGGGGTCGAATTTGCAGGGACATGACTCAACCTCCCTCCCAGTATCTCAGAGTACACTCTTTCAGAAACACAGACCTATCCCTGTTTTCTGCAGAAGAAGCAGGCCCTATAGTCAAGCAACTTGCCCACTGAAGGTGAACACAGACACGAGATCAGGTCTACCCTGTCTACAAGTGTGCTCCATGAAGTCACAATTTTTTTTTCCCACAGGTATAGTATTCAGAATACAGGTACAATGAGTTGTGTAGTGTTTTATAATCAATTTGAAGAGGGGGTCTTATCAACGAAGGGACTGCCCCTGGGACACTGTCTCCAGGACATGCCACTGGGGTCAGAAGCTCATAATTGAAGCACCAGCTGCCAGAAGGAAGGATGACTGCCTCCCTCCACACTCCTGAGAGGTAACCACAGAGCTCTCTGCAAAACAGGGCGTGTCCTGTCCACAGAGCAAACAAGTAAGCATTCCTCTTCCTCTTAGCCCCAGGAGCCCAAGAGGAGAGGCTGGCAGGCTGCTGAGGCTTCAAATCTAATCCACAGCTACCACCCTGCCAAGCATCAATGTCAAGACAGGAGGTGTGTTCCAAAGGAAGGCAGGTCCCAGGACTGAATGTGCTATTTTCTGTCCCAAAGGACACACAGAAGCAGTAAACCAGGGCTCTCTAGGTCTTTCTTGCAAGGAGCCTGCCTGGCAGCTTGATAGGTACTTCTGGGAATGATCTAATTAAATATTAACTACTTGCAAAACTATGTTCTTACGTCCCTCACTAAGTCACTGAGAAGACAGGCATACCCAGACGCTGGCCTCAAACTCTCCTGTGAGACTTCTCAGTACAAAGTTGTGCTGTATGAATAACCCTCTTACCCCTCAAAAGTCCATGGAGGGCAGGCAAGATAGCTCAGCAGTAAAGGTGCTTGCTGACTCACCTGATAAACCTGAGTTTGATTCCTGGAACCAATATGGGGGAAGCAGAGAAGTTGTCCTCTGACTTCCACATATACACACAATAAATAAATAAACATAGTGAGGGTTTTAAAAGTAGGCAAAGCAAGTCAAGAGAAATACCTTATTTACAAACCAATCACCAAACACATGTGGTCCTGTACCAGAGACTGTCCCTCTGACATTGAGGAAGGTTACCCTTAACATAATCATTTAAGCAGAAGATCAATGAACTTAACCTTTAAAATCCCATCTCCTCTCCCGTGTCTTCCTGCAGCAATCAGAGCTTTCTCTGCACCTGCTTAAAAGCAGGGGGAAAGAATTCTAAAACTCATTGAATAAATCAAGCTCTTGACAACACCCAGATTCTCAGTGCCAACAGTATTTCTCTCTAGGATCTCTGTGAGTTTACTAGCACAATTAATTATGTATTAATGACTTCACATCAAACGCCATGTTTGTTTTTATAGTGGGTGATCCAGGCTGGCCCAGATGGAGATCACACGGATTTATTAATCATTTGCAGCCAGGTTGGTACTGGCACTTGGCATGCTCAGAGCCCTCACGTCCTTAAGTTTTATCACTATCACTGTCCATCAGAAGCACAAAGGTTAGACCTCACATTTTGTTATTTCAAAACGAAAGCTAGTGTAGACTGCTTGTGCTAACTTGTTTTGAAAGCAACTGCAGGAGTCCTTGCTCTCTGCTCTGACCAAGGGGGAAGGAACTCGCCAGTGGCACCCACAAATGCAAATGTCACAAACCTGCTTCAGATACAGGTGGGAGGAGTCTTTGGCTTCCTTTATTGCTAAAGCTTTAAACACACACACACACACACACACACACACACACACACACACAGAGCCATTTCGGTCTTGGCTGACTTAGTCTAGCAAATAAGTAGTGACACCCCCCGTTCCGCACCCCCACGAGTCCACCCAAGACTTAAGAACAGGGCAGAGTTTGTAAAAACAAAAAGGAGGGAGGCAGACGTGTTGGTGGACCTCTATATTATCAGCATTTGGGAGGTGGAAGCAGGAGGATGAGGATTTCAAGGCTAGCTTGAGACCCAGTCTAAAAACAAAAAAACAAAGCAACACCTGCACAGTGGGTCCCCAGAACCCATGCATGAATGAATGCGCATCAGAGCCATTATTTAATTTTCCACGCCACCTCAGGTCGGGCTCTCTCCTGGGAGAGCGGCGCGTGGGAGCGCAGGAAGGAGCCTGGGAAGTTTCCGTCTGTCAGGCGCCGGTGTTTAACGAGGGGGTGGCAGCCTATTTATAAGTGGGCCCCCACGCGGGCAAACAAGTCTGGCGACATACGTGAAACTTTTCACCCAGCAGATAATAGTGACTGTGCGGCCGTGGAAACAGCTCGGGAGCGAAGGGAGCCAGGAGCTTCCCTGGGAAGGCAGCAGGGAGCTGAGGGCGCCCCGGGCCCCCCGCGCCCCCCGCGGCCGTGCGCACCTGGGCCGCGTCCGCATCCCGGAGCCCAGCCCGGCTGTTGCGCGGCTTCCGGTCACCTGCGCCGCCCGGGCCGCGGAGCCCGCAACCGTCCGCGCAGGGCCGAGCGCACCGAGGGCCGCCGCCGCCGCCACCGCCCGCCCAGCCCGTGCCCGCGCTCGCCTGCGTCTTGTCGAACTGCTCGCGCTCGGCCTCTAGGCTGTGGCCCGGCCTGCGGCTCAGCACCCGCGCCGGCACATTCTTGATGCTGTTCATGCTGCCGCCCGCCGACCGTGTCCGGGTCTGGCTCCCCGCGAATGAGGCGTCACCGCCTGGCTCGAGCCTAGGCACCCGGAGGCCGCGCGCCGCGCCGCACGGGGAGGAGCCGCTGCCCCTCCCGCCAGTCACTCCGGCTGTCCAACCGACGCCCCGCCCTCCCCGGCTCCGAACGCTCCGCCTCCCGCCCCCGCCGGGTCCCCAGGACTCCTGGCGAGCCCCGCCCACTGCATCCCTTCATCAACCCTAGGACGCCCAGTAGCCCCTGCGCTGTGCCCACCGTGGTCCCTTAGGACTTCCAGGACACCCTGCCATGCAACCCTCTGTCACCCAGAACGCTCTACCCTGCACCCTTCCAGTCCCCCAGGACGCCTTACCCAGCACCCTTCTGGTCCCCGGGGACTCCTGAACCCCAAGATCGTACACCTGCTTCGTTCCAACGGGACTTCCTGGGAGTGCCCCTTGCACACCTGTCCCTGTCTCCTTGCACAACTCTGGCTCTCCAGGACTCCCCAACACACCCGCCCCCTCATTCTGACAGATCAAATGTAAGGACAAATACCCACTTAGCTTCTCCCCAACAAAATCAGTTGTCCTTCCCCTTCCTCACATTGGGTCTTTCTCTACACCTGCAGGGGGCAAACTGGAGCAAATTGAGTCTTGTCTCCTTGAGTCTGGTCAGTAGCCATACCGCAGGTTTCTTTAGTCTTTGTTAGGAGCCCAGCCGTCTCTCCAAGTCTTTGCTTTTTTGAGATGAAGTATCAACTACCTGAGGTGGGAAATGCTGTCTTGAATTAGACACCTGTCTCTCTCCCAGGTTAGGTGAAAGACGGACCCTTTCTTTTCCATTGCTCATTCCTCACTGTGTTGACATCCACTCACCATTTCAGAGCTGGACAAGGCTGTCTCTGCCACTAAGAGGTAACCCATGCTTTGTCTAATACCAATCAATGAAAACAGCAGCTGATACTGAAAATCTATTTGCCAGGTACAGGGCTAAACCCCTTATACTATTATCTTGTCCCTAATCCTCAGCAATTCACTAGCCAACAAAGGGGCCGATTTGCTCTGTGCCTGCTGTTTCTCAGACTCTTTCTCATATAGGACAAAAACCAGTTATCCTGTGATTTTCATACAAAAGGCCAGCCCCCACTGGGTATAGAGCATGTACTACAGTGGCCTGTCATTATCAAAAGTCCCCATTCTTTTTAGTCAATAGGGGCTATTACTGCGCTAGGCATGGTGCTCAGCGTTCAGTCAGCAGGATCCCATTTAATCTTAAAGTTTTGGTGTTATTTTTGCAGACCAAGAAAAAGGCTTAGAGCCCAGGTTCACACAACTGCAAAATGATGCCTTCAGGATGTGGTCGCAGATCTGCCAGGTGTCACATCACTGGGCTGTGACAAGCACACAACTGACTTGTTGATGATACTGGAACCCCTATGGCTCTGACAAGTAATGTATCTGCTTCTGAGATTCTGAGTTGCTGGAGGTCAGGGTTACCTTGTGTTAACCAGCATTCTGCTTTCCGTGCCTAGCAGAGCACCTGGTACATGATCATGTTTTAAAAATGTGTGTGAGAAACAACAATTTGGGTAAGTAAAGGTACTTGCTGCCAAACTTGATGTCCTGAGTTCAATGTCCAGGACCCACATGGTAGAAGGAGAGAAATGATTCCTGCGTGTTGTCCTCTAATTTAATTTGTTGTCCTTTAATTTCAAGCTGTGGCATGCACATGTACACACACACAAAATAAACCCATAAATAAAATTTAATTTCAAAACTGAGTGTGAGGGTAAGAGTGGGACCTTTAATTCCAGCATTTTCGAGGCTGGTGGCCTCTGTGTATATGAGGCCAACCTGCTTTATATAGTGACTAAAAAAAGAGTTGGTGTATAAAATGAAGGTTTTGAAAGAATAAACCAGCCCTACAGAGTAGAGAACAGAGTGAAGACTTTACTGTTAGCATATGTTATAAATTGGCATTTCCAGGGAACAAAGATGGAAACTCCACTGCCTTGATTATTGTCCCTCTCCAGACAGCTTGAGCAGAGGGGCCTGGTCGCTGACTTGCTGTCACTAACCGGCTATGATCCCCCTCATCATTACAGTAAGGATGCCCTTTTGGTAAATTGTACTCATTTAATTGTCCTCCAGGGGAATACAAATTACACCCCATCTGGGAGAACTCAGGAAAACAGCAAAGTTTTTTTGGGCTCACTGAAAAAGACTGTATGCTGTAGTAGCTACCGCCCCACTGACACACAGGCACAATCCACCCAGCCCCTCTGCAGTTCCGTCTTGCGCCACTCTGGATTTTCAAGTCTGCACATGCATCATGCTCCTTCCAGAGCCTCAGGGACCTTGCACATGCTGTTACTATACCTGGAATTCTCTTCCTGTTTGCCTGGTTGAGTGTCTGCTTACCTTGCAGCTCTTGGTTTAGATGCTACTTCTCTGGGGATGCTTCCCTGATTCCTCCACCCTGACCTATGTCTCAGTATCTCAACATTCTATTTCATAACACCAGTCTTCCACGTGATTACTTAAGGTCTGTGTCCCCTACTAGAATGCAAGCAGGGCTTACCCAGTTACCTCCCAAGGCCCCCAAAGCTGCATGGTGTGCTCACAATGACTTTGTATGTGTGAGGTACCAGGGATTGCATCCAGGGCCTTGGGCATGCTGGGAAAGCATTCTAACCATGAGCTCTATCTCCAGCCCTCTTTCTACTTTAGTTTGAAATCAGGTCTCACTAGAGTTGCTTGTGTTGGAACTGAACTCACTCTGTACCCTAAGCTCACCATCCGTGTGCCTGGCCTCCCCAGTAGATGGGGTTGCAGATCCTTTCTGTTTGTTACCTGGCTGAGAACCCTCAGGCCCTCCTTAACAGGGCTAATTAATGTGTGTTGTCACTCGATAGACTCTTTTGGAAGGCTACCCCATTTTAACCCTAATGGATGTGTCTGGCATCTTGGCTGATTTTATTCACTCTGTTCTTCAGAATGTGGCTGTTACTGATTAGAATCATTCTCCTGAAGGCTTAAGTGGTGGGCCTTCCTGCAATGTGCAGAACCAAAATCACACCAACTGTCTTAAGGGAAAGAAAGCTGCAGGCATTACTCTAGCAAGAGGCTTACAAATCAGGGACATAGCAGGAACCATGGATCACTGTTCAGAGTGTGACAAGACTTCCTTGACAGGGCTTTCACCCTTGGGCTCACACCACTGTCTCAGTTCTGAGCATTCTCTTGGCACTTTCTGGGTAAAACTGTTTCAAGTGTTTATGTATAATCTTGATTCAGAATTTCTTTTGGAGGGGGTGTTTCTATTTCTGTTTAGAAGGTCTGTTCACAAGTTCTAAAAATACCCTGTATCGGTCTTTTCCAATGCTGCAATCATTTCTGGCAGGAGAATGATAGTATAATTCAGTTGCTACCTAATATGTTGGTTTTAGAGACGATAATGACAAAGTGCAACTCCTAAAAGGCTGGTTTATCCTGCAACTCTTTGCAACACACATGAGAAATTGCTCAATATAAAAATAACATGTGGCCAGGCAGTGGTGGCCCATGCCTTTAATCCCAGCACTTGGGAGGCAGAGGCAGGTGGATTTCTGAGCTCGAGGACAGCCTGGTCTACAGAGTGAGTTTCAGGACAGCCAGGGCTACACAGAGAAACCTTGTCTCGAAAAACCAAAATAAATAAATAAATAAATAAATAAATAAATAAATAAATAATAATAACATGTGGAGACAGAGATGATGATCATATTAACATGTGCCATTCTGAATTTCATGTTAATTCACAATAATCTTGATGGGTCAGATGAGGTTTGTAAGGCTGGGTATGGTGACATCCAGGTGGTAGACTCCTGTAAACCTGAAAAACCAAAATAAATAAATAAATGAATAAATAAATAAATAAATAAATAAATACCTTGTTTTAGTCCTGTACAGTAAAAGGAAACAAAATATTCTTTATTATTAAAAATATTTTTATTGAATGAAATTGGTCGATTCTGATAGAAAGGACAGAGGCAAATAGTATAATCTTTTTAAAAAGTTAGATTACAAGTAAAATAGAATTTTTAGTCTTCAATATCAATATTTTCTTTAAAATCCATATAAAACTTGATCTTCCAGCAAACGCTGTCCTGTTTCAGTGAACTGTCTACTACAGAGCCAGGTAAGATACAGCTGTCGCCTGAGGACAGATGGGCCTTAACTGCTAGCACCCAAGGTAGCAGGGCCCTGTCACACACTTAACACCATCTTATCTCACGTCCATCACTACAACACAGTCCAACACTAACACCAGAAGAGAAGAAAGACTGTCACATACAGGAAGCTGACTCTTGGGAAATTACGGTTACAATGTGGACATACACACAGTCTGTAAGGAGGCAGACAGCTAAAGTGGCGTTTTACACACGGCGCTGGGTACTCCCAGGATGCTGTTAAAAGGTTTCTGCGTCTTGACAGTTTGGTTTTTGTCTTTTCCTTTTAGTGTATTTCCAAACACGTGTAAGACCTCATTCTTTAGGCATGAAAATTATTTTTACACAAAAAAATGGTTCATCAAAAACAAAATATAGAAGCTTTAAGAAGTAAACTTTGAGTGTCTCCTTGCCTTTGCGTTAAAGGCTGCTTATGTGGGAATCACAGTTCTCTTGATCTCCAGGTGACTGTATGGTATCCATTTTCTGCCTTCCACAGAGAATCCTGTTTCTGGGAGAAAACAAAAACAGTCAACAAAATGGGAATGGATCACACTGGACAGTGCTGTAGCTCCTGGTCTAGACCCTGACGACAGGTCTGGCTTTCACCACTGAGATCTGAGGACCTTTGGTATACATGAAAACTTCCCAGCAGTGAGAGCAGAGGCAGGAGGGGCAGGGGAGGCAGGAGGGGCAGGGGAGGCAGGAGGGGCAGGGGAGGCAGGAGGGGCAGGGGAGGCAGGAGGGGCAGGGGAGGCAGGAGGGGCAGGGGAGGCAGGAGGGGCAGGGGAGGCAGGCTGGGGCAGCTCAGATGCCCTCCTACTGGAAAGGCTCTAGTGTTTAACAGGAGACACCTGAAGCACCTACACCACGGAATTTACTAAACTGCACTTGGAGGAAGGTCTGGCAGAAGCAAACAACACAAGAAAGGGCTTCCTGGGCAACAGACCCATAAAACTCAGTCACACACGATTCCTTCTAGACAGACATACAGAAGCAATGTCAAATGAAAATTTAGATGCCTTTTGAAAAATTATATTTTCTGGGTCAGTGTCTCACTTAGGTAGCCCAGGCTCACCTCCAATCTTTTTGCCTCAGTCTCCCAAGTTCCCAAGTGCTAGGATTACTTTTTTTTTTTTTTTTTTTTTTTTTTTGAGACAGGGTTTCTCTGTGTAGCCCTGGCTGTCCTGGAGCTCACTCTGTAGACCAGGCTGGCCTCGAACTCAGAGATCTGCCTGCCTCTGCCTCTGCCTCTGCCTCCCGAGTGCTGGGATTAGAGGACTATGCCACCACTGCCCAGCTAAGACGCCAATTTTCAAAATTGGATGGATATACTAACTTCCTTAGATTTAAAATTATCAGTATGGAGAACGAAATTTTTTTTATTTATATTTCTCTTACAAGTAATTGGCATTCTACTCACATTAATTATAGTAAAAGCAAATCAGGCAAAAGAGAAAGAATTACTTGTTGGGCAGATGTGTGGCCTTGACTTTACATTACTGACGTTCCTAGTTACTTATTAATACCAATTGTGATACAAGGTGAGACAAGCAAAGGTGACCTACCCATGGCCACAGTGAATGTCCGAGTTAACGCGTCTCTTTCAATGACTGGGAAGGGTGGTTTTTTCATCTGGCTCTTTTGAGACTTCTAATTTCTAGAAAAAACAACTCCAAAAATTAGTATCCTGGTTAGAGAAATTAAAAAATACTTTAGACAACTAAACACAACTATCTTTAGCAGACCTTAGGGACTGGAGAGGTGGTTTAGAAGAGAAGTTCTTGCTGAGCAAGCCTGACACTTAAGAGTGGAAGGAGAGAACCTGACCAACCACACAGATGCCATAGCACACATGCAGCTAAACACACACACACACACACACACACACACACACACACACACACACACACACATATATCACTAAAAACCTTGAGATACAATACAATGTTCTTGTCTTTTGGGAACATTTCACTGTGTTCTATTTGCAGCTGGGCTAGCCTAAACACCTTTTTTTTTTTAAAGATTTATTTTATGTAAGTGAGTACACTGTAGTAGCTGCCTTCAGACACCCCAGAAGAGGGCATCAGATCCCATTCCAGATGGTTGTGAGTCACCATGTGGTTGCTGGGAACTGAACTCAGGATCTCTGCAGTCAGAGCTGGACTTTAGAGCAATCAGTACTCTAAACCACTGAGCCATCTCTCCAGCCCAACTATTGTAACTAGCCTAAATTCAGATTCTCCTACCTCAGTCTCCACGTATCTGGAACTATAGGTACTCACCACCACTGTGCCTGGTTTACAAAGTCTTTTTGTTGTCATTCTTTCTGGATGTATTTGTATGGTAGTGGTGTGTGTGTGTGTGTGTGTGTGTGTGTGTGTGTGTGTGTGTGTGTGTGTGTGTGTGTGTATAAGCACACATCATGGTGTTTGCTGGTCAGAGGACAACTCTTGGGAGCTGGTTCTCTCCTGCCACTAGTGGGATCCAGGGATAGGAATAGAACTTTAGGTTGTCACTCTTGCTAGTAGGGGTCTTTACTGGCTGAGCCATCTCACCAGCCCATCATTTTGTTGCCATTTTAAAAGATTTTTTTAAAAAAATTATACTTACTTATTTGTGTGTATGTACACGGCATGGAACCCAACTCAGAATGTCAGTTTGGGCAACAAGAGTCTCTACCCAGACCTACACAGCCAACTCAATCGTTCTCTCTCTCTCTCTCTCTCTCTCTCTCTCTCTCTCTCTCTCTCTCTCTCCCTCTCCCTCTCCCTCTCCCTCTCCCTCTCCCTCTCCCTCTCCCTCTCCCTCTCCCTTCTGTCTTTACTTATTGTCTTTTGAGATAAGATCCCTCTATGTAGCTCTTGCTGTCCTGGAACTCACTATATAGGCAAGGCTGGTCTCCAACTCAGAGAGATCCTCCTGCTTCTGCCTCAGAGCACTGGATTAGAGGTGGGCACCATCACTTCCAGCTTAATAGTTATTTTATTATTTGCTTGCATGTTTGTTTTGAGGAGGGTCTTGATATACAGCCTTGGCTGACCTGGAACTTGCTATGAGGACAAGACTGTACAGATATGGTGTAGAATGATGCATACAAAACACTCAGACACATAAAATAACAATAAATATATCTTTTTAAAAATACAACTGTGGCCAGGCAATGATGGTGCATGACTTTAATCCCAGTACTCAGGAGGCAGAGGCAGGCCAGCTTGGCCTACAGAGCTAGTTCCAGGACAGCCAGGGCTACACAGAGAAACCTTGTCTCAAAGGGGAAAAAAATACAAGTATGGATGGGCTTGTAATCTCAGAGCTGGAAAGGCAGAGAGAGGTGGATCACTGACCAGCCAGACTAGCCTACTTGGTGAGTTCTGGGATTAAAGGTATGTGGCCCCTTACCTAACCACCTTTTTTCCTTCCTTCTTCCCTCCCTCCCTCCCTCCCTCCCTCCCTCTCTCTCTCTCTCTCCCGCCCCCCAGAGTCTCACCATGTAGCCTAGTCTTGAACTCATGATCCTCTCACTTTGGCCTCCCAAATTTTGGGATTACAGGCACAAATCTTAAATTCATACACAAAATGTTGAGTCCTATGTATTAGTCACAGCGCCAAGCTCCATTTAGGGTTGAGGTGCCCCCATTCTCATCTACAGTGAGGGGTTGCCCTGGGTGTGGCTGGCAGGATTGCAGTCAAGCTTTAAATTACTGGAGTTCTGCTGCTGGTGTTGAACAGTTAATACATGTACACTGGTTCAAAAGACCAATGATAGTTTAAAACAAACAAACAAACAAACAAAAGCCCAAACTGGGCCAGTGAGCTGTCTTTAGCAGTTAAAAGTTCCTACCACCAAGTCTGATGGGCTGAGTTGGATGCAAGAGATCCACATGGTGAAGGAGAACAGTCTTCTACAAGCTGTCCTCGGACCTCCACCCATCGGCTGCTGCACACGCACACCCACTCATCACTCAGACTCAACACAACAGTGTTAAGGCCTGGATAATACAAGCAGCATGGTCTGTACCTTTCCTTTGCACCCTGCTAAGAACAGTTAGTTAGTCTCTGTCCAATGCAAACGAAAAGTTCCAAGGAAAACCTGGAATTATGCCATCTCCTACCCATGCAGAAGTGTCTGGGAGAATCACTGCTTGTCAAAGGGTCAAAGCTGTGCTGTTTCCTGCAGGAGGATGAGTCTCTGCAGCTCCCTAGTGTGGCAGGAGAGCATCTCTTGCACAGAAAGGCTCTGAATTACTACCCTTTAGCTCCCAATGGTGACGCCGCAGAAAGGCAGGCAGAATACTCAAAACTTTACCCTGTTTCCTTGTTGTAAAAACAAGAATATTTTTATAAAATCATTTGCTTTTCCTGTTTTTATCTTTAACAAGTTCAAAGGCATGGGGGAAGGAGTGTATGAAGCTTGTTGCCAAGTACATTTCTGCTGTTTAAATTCTGTTTTTAACATCTCCAGAATCAGCTAATCCATCTGCAAATATATTCTGCCTGGAGCCAGTGTTGTTTGTTTGTTTGTTTGTTTGTTTTCCAATTAACTGGTTTTCTAATTCTGGCTGTGGAACGGTGATCAAAGGATTTAATACCCTTCCCTCATCTATAAAGTGAAGGGTTGGGATTATAGATTTCTTCTGGGTCTTTCCAACTCAAAAATTCTCTCAACCCAAGTCTGTGCCAGCCTCACGCAGCTGAGTATCCTTTCAGCATGGATATGAGGCCACAGCTTTGGCCCTTTCCGGCATTCTCCTCTCAATTCCACTCGAGGTCATTACTGAGGAGCCTTTATAGCAGGTGATCCACCACTGTGGTCCACGATGGAAATTTTGATGGAGATACACAGACATGCAGCTCACACCACAGAGGTCAAAATGAGGGAGCTCTGGGTTGTATCTGAGATAGCAGATAAGATCTCACATAAACCCAATGCCCTCTTCTGGCCTTTTTCAGCACTGTACAGACATGATGCATAACACAGGCTAGCAAAACACTCATACACATAAAAATCATCCTTAAAAAAAAAATACAAGTGTGAGCCAGGCAGTGTTTGCACACACCTTTAATCTCAGCACTCAGGAGGCAAAGGCAGGCAGAGCTCTGAGTTCCAGGCTAGCCTGGTCTACAGAGTAAGTTCCAGGATAGTCAGGGCTATACAGAGAAAACCTGTCTACAAAACAACAACAACAACAACACAAGTGTGTTAGAACTGGCTTGTAATCTCAGAGCTGGGGAGGCAGAGAGAGATAGATCACTAATCAGCTACACTGGACTACTTGGTGAGTTCCAGTAGGAGACCTTGTCTCAAAAACTGGTGGGTAGCACCTGAGGCCACCACCCAACATTGTCCCCTGACCCCCACCAGCATGTCTACACACAGCCTTTGCACTCCCGCATGCACATGGTCATACAATGGGATATCAATTGGCAACTCAGAAGAACAAGGCACCAATGTCCCAACCACATAAATGAGTCTCAAAACATCAAGGGAAAAGGTGAAGAGCACACACAGGCTGGAGGAGACCCATGTCGGTTCTTGAGGACCAACCTGGAAAAAATTTAGTATATAAACTATGTGACTACATTTCCACAATGCTCCACAACAGACATAACTAGTCTGTAGTGATAAAAATCACAACATGTGGGATGAGTACAGAGGCACTCACTGCAAAGGGCACTCGGGGAACTCCCTCTGATGGAGGCTCTCTTCTCAGTGAACACTGCATGGGTTCACATGCACAATATTTACTGAAGCAGTATGAGTTTTACTACTTTTTCATCAAAACAGCAGGGAAGACACTGACGACATCTCGTGTGTGTGTGTGTGTGTGTGTGTGTGTGTGTGTGTGTGTGTGTGTGTGTGTTATACTTATGTGCGCAGGTGTGAATGCCCACACGTGAGTAAGCCACAGAAGGACATGGGTGTCTGGCTCTCACCCTGCCATATATCCCTTTGAGACTGAGTCCCTCGCTGAATCTCGAGCTAGGCTGTCTGTCAACAAGCCTCAGGCTCCTCCTGTCTGACTCCCACAGTACTAGAGTTCAGAGTGGACACCCACCCCTGGATTTCTATGTGGGTGCTAGGGATCTGAACTCAGGTCCCCATGCTTGCACAGAGCACTCTGCACTGGGCCATCTCCCCAGTCCCACGTTAAAATACTCTTAGTGACATTTTTCACTTTATTGTATGTAAATTATATTTCATTAAGATTTGGTATTTTTGGTTTGGAGTTTTGGGGGGGGGGGATTTCTTACTCACAGAGATGGAATCCAAGGCCTTGCACCTGTCCAAAACACAACATACTATTGAGCTACACCCCCAGCAACATTAATTTTAATAAGAAAGAAAAAAAGGGGCTGGTGAGATGATTCAGGAGGTAAAGAAGCTTGCTGCCAAGCCTGATGAGCTGAGTTCAATCCACCACGTGGTGGGAGGGGAGGCCTCCCTCTTGTCATTGTCCTCTGGCCTCCACACGTGTGCACATCCACATACATGCAATCAATACAAATGTTTTTATTGGATAGTATTCTTGTAGACTTTTCATTATTATTATTATTATTATTATATTTGAAGTTTTGCTCAGAGATATGAAATCAGTCTAATTTAAATGGCTTTCAAGTACCTTTAATTATGCAGACAGCATGTCCAAAGACTGTACCTTAAGTCTGAAATGGAAAGCGTATGCCATGAGCTCTGACTTCACAATGAGTGAAGTCTGGTGTTCTGTACAGTTAGATAATAGGCAATAAAATCTACATGGCAGCTTATACAACTACTGTGGAAATCTTACAAAGGTCAGAAGAAATAGCCAAAATCAACGTGTAAAACTGTGAAAGAATGACAGCTTTCAGCCTAGGGAGATAGCTTAGTAGAGGAATCTAGTCAAATCCCTACATCTAAAGGAATTCTAGAGAAAAGAGGAAAGTGCCGTACAATAGAGCAAGAGAAGAGCTGGTCAGAACCAGAAGACAGTTCTATCCGAGCTTCAAAGCAACAAAAAAAGTTAAAGACTAAAGCAGGAGTTGGGAGTAGCACACACCTTTGGTCCCAGCACTCGGGGGGGGCAGAGGCATGTGGATTTGTGAGTTCAAGGCCAGCCTGGTCTGCACA
The DNA here is from genome assembly GCA_028551405.1 of Uromys caudimaculatus. Taxonomy (NCBI): domain Eukaryota; kingdom Metazoa; phylum Chordata; class Mammalia; order Rodentia; family Muridae; genus Uromys; species Uromys caudimaculatus. Next base: position 29,279,264 of record CM052721.1, read on the forward strand.
GAGAGCTTCAGGACAGCCAGGGCTATAGAGAGACCATGTCTAACAAGCAAACAAACATCAAAAAGAAAGGGAGAGAGAGAGAGAGAGAGAGAGAGAGAGAGAGAAGAAGAGGAGGAGGAAGAGGAGGAGGAGGAGAAGGAGGAAGAAGAGGAGGAGGAGGAGGAAGAGGAGGAGGAGGAGAAGGAGGCAGGCAGATCTCCATGAGTTAGGAGTACAGGACAGCCTGGTCTCCATATTAATTCCAGGCTAGCCAGGGTTGAGGGTGAAACCCTATCTCAAACAAACACACAGAAATAAACAAATGTAAAATGTAAAGTATATAGTGGAGGAATATAAAATTTTAAATGGCAAGTGTTTCGTGGTTGTCAGAATGAACAACTGTATTTTTTTTCTACTTTTGAGTGTTCTTAAAATCTTATGTACACTTTAAATTTGAAATTTTGGAGCCTGACGTGGTAGTACACACAGCACTCAGGAGGCACAAGGATCTTTGCAAGTTTAAGGCCAGTCTGGTCTACATAGTTCAGGGCAGCCAGGGTCATATAGGGAGACCCTGTCTCAAACAAACAAACAAACAAACAGAACGAAAATACATTTGAAACTTTGTGTGTTTTAAAACACACAAAGAATGTGGGTAGAGGGTAAGGTACCTGCTACTCAAGGCCCTAGGTTTCATTTACAGGAGCAGAAAACAACAAACCAAGTGTCTGCCCTCAGATATCCTGCAAATGAGAAAGAAGCAGTCTGCAGCAGTGGCCATTTTGGCTTGGTCTCTCTAGACCTACAGCACTCCCTTTTCTCCTGAGCACTGTGCCTCTCTTCTTGAAATCTTCGTTCTATCAGAGCAGCTACTTCCATACTCAGACCCTATTGCTGTAAGGCTCAAGAAAAGGGAATCCAGGCTGGAGACGCAGAACAGTCAGTAAGTGCCCGCCACACGAGCATGGACCTGAGCTTGGTCCCCAGCACCCACAGGGGTAGACCTCGTCTCAAACAGTAATCAGACAGCTCCTGAGCAACACTGAGGTTGTCTTCTGGCCTAGAAAACACATACACACAGAGACACAGACACACACAGACACACACATAGACACACACACACACACACACACACACACACACACACCTCCCTGAATATACACCTATACCTACACAATCTTTTTAAGAGAAAGAAAAGGAAACGCACACTTCTGTTGAGATTCTCACAGCTGATAGGTAGCAGTGTGCTCAGCTCCAGATCTGTGACCATCTGCCGAGACTCGGCCAGCAGGCGCTGGAGTTTACTTGTAGGAGAAAAGTCATCCTGAAAAAACAGTGCAGTTCACAACTGTGAGGGATATTTCTAAGTGTTTTTGAACAATCACAACTTACAGACACAGACGTTAACTCTGTCAACAGAAACATCAGTATTATAAAATGTACCAAATTCCTTTAATTTCTTACAACTTACTCAATGAAATAATGCAACTTTAACAGAACCTACTATGACTATAAGAAAAGATTCTTAGATATTGTTTAGCTTTCCTAAATACAAACTTTAAGCCAGATGGGTATGGTGGTGCACACCTTTAATTTCAGCACTCAGTAGGCAAAAGCAGGCAGATCTCTGAGTTCAAGGCTAGCCTAAGTCTACCTAATGAGTTCTAGGCCAGCCAGGACTACGTAGTGACACCTCATCTTTTTTTTTTTTTTTAAAAGTCAAGTCATAATTAGCAGGTCAAAGTAACTGTAAAACAGAACCTTGACACTAAAGGCACGTGGTCTTTTAGAATACATGGAGATGCACTTTAGTTTAATCTGGCTTTTTTTTTTTTTTTTTTTTGAGGGTGAAGATCAGAAGACAAGTTAAAAGAGTCAATTCTTTTTTTTTTTTTTTTTTTTTTAAATATGTAGCCCAGGCTGGCCTCAAACTTGTGATCCTCTTACCTCTGCCTCCTTCAGCAAATCCTACTGGCGTGTGCCACCACAACCGGCAAGAGTCAATTCTTAAGCAGAAAATGGAAGAGTCTAGACTCTTTTCAACATATAAGTCCTGGGAACCAAACTCAGGATGTCAGGCTTGGTGGCAAGTACCTTTAGCCTCTCTCTGAGCAGTCTAGATGGCCTCTAATTTAAAACAGAACACTTGTTTACTTTGCATGTGGTGAGAGTGCTCCATGGCGTGAGGTCAGATGGAGATGTTGCAAAGTCAGTTCTCTATGTGTACCCAGTGGATTCTGTTTGCCAGGCTTGCTGGGATTGCCTTTGCCCCAAACCAAAACACCCTACAACCAAATAAATAAATAAATGTAAAAGGAGGTAGTAGTATCTCACCAGCTTGGTTTTGGTTTCTTGAGACTGGCATTTTACTCTGTAGCCCAGGCTGGCCTAGAACTCACAGTCATCCTGCCTCTGTCTCCAGAGTGTCAGGATCACAGGTGTTTATGACAACTTCTGTTCTGCTGTCCTTTCCTTTCTACCAGGTATGTGCAGGAAAAAAAGGAAATAAAAAATTTTGACAAACTGTTTGATCAAAGCTCATTGTTCTCACCTATTATTTAAAATCTGACAGTAAAAATCTTCTTTTCCTTTAACTGTGTAGACCAGGCTGGCCTCAAGCTCACAGAGATCTGCCTGCTCAATCTCTTGTCTTCCCAGTGCTAAGATTAAAGGGAAGCCTGGCTAGTTTTTTTTCCCCTTTATCTTTAGAAAAAGAAGGAAAATGTAGGTGTGGTGGCTCATATCTGTAATTCAAACACTGAAGAGGGAGACACTGTTAGAAAAAGAAAAAGAGGAAGAAGAGGACGAGGATGGATGCTGAAGACCTGGGAGTGGTGCACATCTATGACCTCAGCATTTGGGCAAGGGAGAAGTTCAAGGCTGTCCTTAGCTACATGGCTGGCCATCCTGGGCTCCATGAGACCTTGTCTCAAAATAAAAACAAGCAAAAAACCCTAAACACCCACACACAAAACAGAAAAGGAGGTAAAAAATTTAGAGAATATTCTTTAATTAGAGAAAGTGCCACCCTGCCATCGCTCCTGAATCCTGAATCAGTAAGATGCTGAAAGAGAACACAATGCACACGCACACTCACACGCACACACGCACGCACGCACACGGCAAGAGTGGGAGGGAAGCTACGTCCTGTGATCCACCACCAGGCCTCATCTTGCCCATCATCGTCAGCAGAATGGAGACTTCAATCTGCACCTGGCCTCTTCTATAGCAGAGTGCCTGTGCTGCGCACTGTTGTTTCTGCAGCCACGTCTAAGGTCACCAGTCTGTCACCTCTCTGGAGAATGCTGTCCAGGGTGTGTGTGAAGGAAGGCATGGCTAAGGACAAGCAACTGAGTAGGATTTGTTGCTGATTCTTTTTGTATTGCTGTTGGTTTCAAGTTGAAAAAAAAACTGATACAACAGTTTTTAAAAGAAAAACAATATTGTTTAATAAGAATCTCAAGGGCTAGCAAGATGTCCTAGTTCAATCTCTGAGACCCATAGTGGAGAGATAAAACCAATACCAGAAAGCTAGCCTCGGACTTCCCCATGAATGCTGTGGTACACACCTGCACTCACACATGCACACCACACACATACAGACAATAATAATAAACACTGAAGAAAAGAAAAGTAAGCCAGCCAGTGGTGGCGCACGCCTTTAACCCCAGCACTTGGGAGGGAGGCAGGCAGGTGGATCTGAGTCCGAGGCCAGCCTGGTCTACAGAGTGAGTTCCAGGACAGCCAGGGCTACACAGAGAAACCCTGTCTCAGGAAAAGAAGAAAAAAAGAGAGGGAGGGAGGGAGGGAAGGAAGGGAGGGAGGAAGGGAGGGACAGAGGGAGGGAGGGAAGAAGGGAAGAAGGAAGGAAGGAAGGGAAAATAACCTAAAAAGGAACAAGAAGACAATGGGGAAAGAATAAGAGCAAAATATGGGAGGGAGCATGCAGCATGTGCGCACGCGTGCGTGCATGCGTGCGTGCGTGCGTGTGTATGTGTGTGTGTGTGTGAGCATAAAATTTTGAAAGAATAAACATTTTCAAGTAAACCTAAAGGTTTATGATTTTTAAAAAAATGTAGTGCCAGATGTGGAGGCACGCATCTTTAGTCCTAACAGTCAGGATGCAGAGGCAGGTGAATCTCTGTGCGTTTGAGGTCAACCTGGTCTACAGAGTAAGTTCCAGGACAACAGGACTATGTACAGAAACTATGTCTCAAAAAACAAAACAAAAGAAAAAAGCCCATTTAGATGTATTTTATGTGTCTGAGTATCTTGCCTGCGTGAATGTGCAGGTGTGCACCTGATACCCATCTTGAAACTAGAGATGGCTGTAAGTCACCAAACCTGGGTCCTGTCCAAGAGCAGCAAGTACTACCTGCCAAATCATCTCTCCAGTATGTAAGATGGAGGCCCTCGACTTTATAAAGATCTAGCAACGATGCTACAAAGAATAAAATTATATTGAGGAGAAACTTTGCTTGACTAAATTGAGAACTTTCATGCAAAACATAAACCTTTTCATTGGATGAGGTTCTTCTGTCAGGAGGGGCCTCTGACTCATCTTGTCTTTCAGCAGACTTTAAGGAACACAGACATTGGGGAGGCTGGATGCCAATGAGCTCACTGCAGAAAATAAGACCAAAGAGCAACAGTATCACACACATGCACGCATACACTTAAAAAGTATGTGAAGAAAAAGAAGTGACAAGGTCTTGCTATGTAGTCCAGGCCTCAAACTTGTTATGGCGCCCATGCTGGTCTAGAATTCATCACACTCCTCCACCACAGCCTCTGGAGGGCTGGGCTAACAAGCATACACTACCATCACTAGCTTAAATATGTTTTTGAAAAGAGGAAGCCAAGGTTGGAATAATGTAGATCTGGAGAGAGTACTATTCATTAATGCATGTTTTTGCAAGTAAGAATTAAAATCAGTAGTTCAGGGTAACTATAGAATAAGGAATTTCCCTCCTTCAAAAAAGCACAGAGGTAGGGTTAGATAAATGGCTCACTGCTTTAAGAGCATGTGCTGTTCTTACAGAGAGCCCAAGTTCATTCCTAGCACCCACATGGCTCTTCAACTCCAGCTTCCGGAGATCTGACACCATCTTCTGACCTTACAGGCAATTACACATCTATATGTGTGCACATGTGTGCACACACACACGAGCACATACATACAGCAGTTAAATAAATAATAAAAAATAAGCTAACTAAAAAATATTTTTAAACCTTTAGCTGGGTGATGGTGATACAAGCCTTTAATCCCAGCATTCGGGAGGCAGAGGCAGGTGGCTATCTGACTTTGAGCCCAGCCTGGTCTAAAGAGCAAGTTCCAGAACAGCCAGGGCCACACAAAGACACCTGTCTGGAGGTGGGCATGGGGGTGGGAGTGTGGGGAGTAAAAGAAATAAAAACCTAAAAAAAAAAAAAAAAAAAAAGCCAGCATGGTGAGCACACCTTTAATCCTAGAACTCAGCAGAGGCAAATGGATCTCTGTGAGTTCAAGGCCAGCCAGATCTATAATGTGAGACTCTGTTTTAAAAAATCAATACATGAAAAAAGAAGTCAATAGATGGAACTTTAAAAGCACAGAAGACCATCAAGAGAGCTCAGTGGGTAAGGCTGCCTGCCACCAAGCCCAGGGACCCACAGGGTAGGAGAGAACCAACTCACACAAGTTGTCCTCTGACCTCCACACAGGCACACACACACACACACACACACACTCATGGTTAATTTGTTTTTGAAGTACAGAGGCTAGGGGTGCAAGCTCAGGATCACTAGTAAGGCACTTGATTAGCATTCTCAGCCCTGGGTTCAAACCCTAAAATAAAAGAAACTAACTTTTAATGAAAAAATAAAGACGGCTCTAGGGACAGGATGGGTGGGTACTAGTAACAGTGAGGATTTAGTTGTGAAAAGCTAGGCTTCAGCCTGTGGAACTGACAAGTGCCCCTGCCTCAGTGAGAGTGGAGCAGCACGGGATTTGCTGACTACTTCCCTGCAGGTGCAGAATCTCAGGAAGCACACAGGAGCAGGCATCTGTGGTTCCCCCTCACAAACAGACCTTGCCTGTTAAGTGGGCCAGGGCACAAATCAGAACATTTACTTAGATAATAAAGTAGGTTCACAGGTTCTTGTAACTTGAGATTAACAGGAAAACACCACAATCTTTTCTACTTATCATGAACTTGTGCTTGAGGCTCAGCTGGCAGAACAAGTTGACATTTAAATTACAGAAGTTAGTGAGGTCTTAGAAGAACCCAGAACGTAAGCTTGAATTAATTTGTATATCACACACATAGTTCTCTCAAAACTGCCCAATGCAGGCTTCCCCTTATAAATACAGAATATTTGGGGGCTGGAGAGAGAGCTATTGGAGATGGAGAGAGTACTGACTGCTCTTCCAAAGGTGCTGAGTTCAATTTCCAGCAACCACATGGTGGCTCACAACCATCTGTAATGGGATCTGATGCCCTCTTTCGGTGTGTCTGAAGAGAGTGATAGTGTGCTCACATACATAAATAAATATATTTATATATATTGGGGGCACTCAAGGCTGTAGCTCAGTGCTTGAGCCCCTGCCCAGCACAAACATCACCTATGTTTCAATTCCTAGCAGCACGGGCGCATGGGCGCACGCGCGCGCACACACACACACACACACACACACACACACACACACACACACACACGGCAGGGGGCGGGGGGAGAAGATCTTGAATATCTAGGTACAAACAGCTATTTCTTGATACTTTCAGCTTTCCAAAGATTTTTTAAAAATCAAATGACTTAATGACATTTAGTATGGCAAGTGATTTTTTAATTTTGCACTTAGCAGAATATCGATATGGTTTTTAATGACCCAAGCTTTTTAAAAAGTTCAAAGAATACCCTACATAATGTAAGTATTGGAAATTTTAATCATAAAGTCCTGTGAAAGTCAATGCACTGACTAAAATAAGACTCTCAATATAGAAACTTCATCCTCTCTGTGCTCTGAAGAGCTATGCTTTACTTAAAAATAGCAGGCATTATTACAGTGCCACTCAGCCACAAGACTCACCAGCTCTAACAATAAGACAAGCTTGAATAATTCAGCATATACTAATTGTCTTAGGAAAAAAGAAGCCAGTTACTTTTATCAGCTTGTTAAACACCAATGTTCTGTCTTTCACATCATATTTAGAAACTAAGAAAGCCTGGGCAATAAAAATTTGAAAACAGGAATGAGCCGGACACAGAGGAGCTGTGTGTAACATGTGGCATGACCCTTGATCACTGAGACGTGGGGTCTACGCTGCAGTCTGGGCCTCAAAGGATCAGCCTGTCCACTGGAAAGCACCCGGGGGCGGGGAGTGCTCCAGGACAGCACTCCACTCTGCACACTGAGCTTCTTGCTTGTTTTCTAGTGAAACATCTTTGCCCAGCTCATAACTGGTTCTGCTTTTAAGCAAAACCTAAGCCTTAGGAGCTGCCTCAGTGTGAGCCCCCCACTGGAGTCTGTCATGTCTCCTTGCACAAAGACCCTAGTGTCTGTGCCGAGGAAAGGAGAAAAAGGTTTGTCTGCAGTAGGATGTAGTTGGTTGGCAGTGCTTTCTTGTAGCCATAAGCATGAATGTCTACTGCAGCCCTTCTGTCCCTGCTGCCATGTCTCACCTGTTTACAGATGTGAACACCACTAACCTTGCTGAGGAATCATATTTCATTGCGCTGACACTTCTTGAACAAGTGCACGAGGGTTTGTGACGAACAATCCTTTGCACTTTGGCAGGCTTGAAAATATTCATCCACTCTGTATCGGTCATATGTCCTGGGGCTTCTATGATGATATTACTTGGGTGGCAACACTTGGACTCACACAGGTCACCGTCACCTATACAGACTTCATTTTGGGTGCAGTAGGAGACTTCGGATGTTTCTGTGGGGTCGTGGCAGTCCCCGTCCAGCCTGTCTGGCTCTTTTGGGGCAGAGCAGTTAGAGAGGCCCAGGTAGACGTTGATATCGTGCCACTGCCTCTCATCAGGCAGAGAGATGGATGTATTTGAGAGCTGCCTCTCTCCCATCAGAAGCTCTACGCCACTGCATTTTGGTGATTTTGCATGAATCTTGCATAGTGTAACTTTGTTTTCCGGTTCGGTCTGGATTTTTCCACCCAGAGAGCAAGACTTTTGTTTCTCCAGTAAGTCTTTGGTAAACAGAGATGAGAGACCAGTTACACTCTTTCCCCCGAGTGCAGTGTTAACCTGCAGCTTCTTCTCTCTGCATGCATCACAAGAACTCTTGTCTGACCTATTGTGCTGAGCCAACGTGACCTCAAACTTTTGATCCTTAACCAATGACTTCTGATTTCTCTCTCTTTTAATATCGATTTTTGGGTAGTTATTGTCAAGGTCTGATAAACACATGTCTCTGCTACAGTGGCATTACAAAGAAATAGGAGTTATAAGATAGATGTGATACTATCGTTTACTAACATTACCTCCCAAAGCCTCGTTAGTAGACCCAAATCCCAATAAAGCCCATTAGTCTGACTTTCAGAGCCCAATTCCAGCCCCGCTTCCGACAGGAAGCCTTTCTGAACACCAAGCCTCCATGCCCCTACCCTTCCATCCCTCACTCACTGTGTTTAACCATCAAAACAACAGGAACAAAGTCAAGACTACCACACAAATGCACTAGACCTTTTGCTATGCCTTCCTCTAAGGTTTCCTATCAGAGATTCCATCAATTTGATTTAAGATAGGTTCTCACACTGTAGCCAAGCCTGGTCTAGAAATACAGTATGAGGAATGCAGGTGTACACACCATGCCTGGGTTGTATTCACCAATTCTGATTCCGTAGAAAGCGCAGATAAACAGCTCTTTCTTCCCATGATGGCATGAAGCACTCTTCTGGTTTTTACTTTGTACATTTATTGATATTGTGTGTGTGTGTGTGTGTGTGTGTGTGTGTGTGTGTGTGTGTGTGTGTGTGTGTGTGAGTGAGAGAGAGAGAGAGAGAGAGAGAGAGAGAGAGAGAGAATGTGTATGTGTGTGGGGGGGGTTAGAAGACAATTTATGACAATTGCTTCTTTCTCTCCTTCTACCATGTGGGGTATGGGAACTGAATTCAGGTCTCCAGGCCTGTGGTAAGTGCCATTAACTCTGAAGCTATCCCACCAGGCGGGCTTGGACCATTTCTAAGGAGCAACCTCAACTCATCCAGTGCCTCCCAGTGGCAGTGAAGTTCAAAGAGGAAAGAGACATCTGTCAAAGGCTTGAAAGAGAACACTGAGTAGGTCTAGGGTCTACACGTGGCAGCGACAGATGGGACAAAGAGCAACTGACTGGCAACCCCCTGCAGAGGGCATCAAGACAGAAGTACAGCACAGCACAGTGAATCCTACTGCCACCAGCAATACAGCCTCTCAACACCCTGTCCCTGCAGCTACTAACTCCGGTTTGCCCAGGGAAAGGAGCTGGCATCACCAGTCATTGCCAAATGAGTTCAGACTTCATAGTTCCCTGCAGACTGGGGACTCCCCATTTCTCTTCTGGAAAAGTACAGTGGCCCTAGTTGAGCCAGCATAGGCCTGTAATCCCAGTAAAAGGGAAAACTGCCATTAGTTTTAAGACCAGTCAGGATGACTTAGTGAGAGCACGTCACAAAAACATTTAAAAAGAAGAAAAGAAAAAAGAAAAAAAAAAGGCTGGATGTGAGTGCACACCTTAATCCCAGCACTTGGAAGGCAGAGGTAGGAGGAGCTCTGTGAGTTCAATGCCAACCTGATTTGCAGAGTAAGTGAGTTTCAGAACAGCCAGGGTTACATAGAGAAACCCTGTCTCAAAAAAACAAAAACAAAGACAAAAAAGGAAAGAAAAGAGAGAAATCAAGCAAGCAAGGGCAAGGAGGGGTCTCCCGCTGTGGTGGTTTCTCTGTGCTGTCAAACCACTCTCCAT